>VZTY01031000.1:303598-395622 GCA_013400935.1 Turnix velox
GGTGACACACGCCCGCCCCTATTTCATCCTACTCCACCCCCAGTACCCCCCGTACACCCCACCCAGGACGGCACTGGGGGCTGGCCCTGCCGCCTGCCCTGCCCACGGCAAAGTGGCCGGCTCCGCCCCCGACCTGCCTCGCCGCGGCGTGCTCGGATCCGCCGGCTGCGGCNCCACCGGACCCTGACCCACCCCAAGGCACCGGTCCTGGTCCACCCCACTGTCTCCGATCCCGATCCCGGTCCCGGTCCCTGTCTCCGTCCCGCAGCCCCGTCTTGGTGCTCTCGGGAGGTGGAAGAAGCTTTTCAACAAGTGCGGCCGCCTGCCCTGGCTCTCCTCCCCTCGTCTCTTCGCCCGCTTTAGAGTATTATTTATAGTCTTTTAAAGAAGCGTTGCTAATGTAGGCGTTTTTAAAAAGCAGCCGTCGCTCTTACCTTTAATCTTCAGAGAAGAGGGAGGATGGGGTTCAAGGCAGTCATTCAAATTTATTATGTTTATTCGCTTCTTCGTCCCGCAGGCCACTCCTCGCAGCCGAAACCTGCTGCCAATAAATTTTCTTTCCGCGCTCCGCCGTGAAAATGCTTTGGTGGGAATAGCTTAGAGGAGAAGGAAGAAAAAGAGAGGAAAAGAAATAACGGCAATTGCCTCTTTTTTTAATTTTTTTCTTTCTATTTTATTCTCTCTTTCTTTTTTTTCCCCTCCCATTCTCTGGGATGAGGCGAGTTTCTATTTACTTGTTTAGAAGTGCACGGCATGTTTCGCCTCCGACGCCGGGACGGTGAGCTCCCACACCTTTCGACTGTCGAAGGAGAAGAAAAAAAAATAAAGGAGTGAAGGACGGCCGGTCCTCCTCCGCGCAACACCAAACGGCCCACGGTGTTTTGAGAAAACAAAAAACGAAAAACGCAAACTTTCAGCCTTTCTCCTGGCTCTACCAGCCCCACTCTCCCAGTTTGCTGGGAGAGAGCCTGGGAGTCCATGGAAAAAGTTGGCAACATCCCACTCCCTGCATTTATCCCGTATAATTTACAGATTAGGGTGCTTTTTAAGTGTAAAAGAAGCAGGGTTTTTTCCTGGTCAGGCTTGCACTTCTCCCCTTTCCCTTCCCCTTCACAGCAGATAGGATGCTTCAGAGCCCGAATACAGAAAGCAAATTACAGAAGCAGGAAAAGAGGTCGGCGTAACAATTCTTGACACAAAATTCATCTCTTCAGCTTTACGTGGCTGCTTGATGCTTGGTATCACTAAGGCAGATCTGGCTGCTCCTGTCCTTGGGGCTCATTTCCAGCCAATGCTGACACACGTTCACATTCATACAACATGCAACTTTAATGGCTTTTCCCAAGAATCCTACTTTTTCTTTTCCCACCCTAGCCAAGGAAACAGGTGTTTTAACAAGCCAATTTTTAAAACGCGCTTTGTTTTGGCCTGACTGCCCTTCACATTACCCTAGTTTAGGGTTAGGCTTCACACAAAGTTTGAATGCCCTTCATGTATTTCAGCCAACTTAAGATCTGAACTGCGTTTTCTGACTCTCTGACAAGTTTAGTACAAACTGCTCTGTGTCAGCTTTAAAAATGCAAACCTGGTAATACTGCACGGTGCTGTTTGCAACTTAATTCCTCTGTAATTCTCCTGTAGCGCCGTGCAACATTGGGGGCAAAGCATAAAGTACCATCTTTCAGACATTTATGTAAATTGTATGGCTCTACTAACTGAAATGTTTCTGAGACTTGCATTGCTTTAATTACATGTTTTACCTCCATCTGATTCAATGAATGATAAACAGATCAGTTCAAAATCAGGCTTTTTTCTGTTTGTTTTGCTTTATTTTACATATGTGCATTTATAAAGGGCCTGCTCTGGCAAATGCTTTGGCAGGTTAATTAGACCAGCATTGCTGAGCAAAGCTCTGTGTATACTCAAATCATTTCAGAAGCTGCTCTGAATGTGTTTGAAATTTTTTTTTAAGGATATATAATTAGGTCTGAACTGCAGGTAAACAAAATCCAATCCCATTGCCAGGATTTTGTGCTAGTGATGTGCCCAGTCCTACAGTCTTTTGTCAAGAAACAATCAGTGAAAGATTACTAAAGTGTATATAATTTTTAACGTGTGCTTTTTAATTTTTTTTGGGCATTTCTCCTGTCACTATGAATTAAAGAGGCAAGTCAGATCGACTCTTGTTCCTGCTTGGATTTGTTGCATATCGGACAGTGCAGCGCTGTTTAATTTCCAGATAGTCCATATGAATGCTTAGATTCAGACACGTTAAAATTATTTGTTAATCTGTTTTAAGAATTTTCACTGTTACTGGATTTTATACTTCTTCCAGCAAGTATTTTTGGTTTACCAGTTTAAAGTCAGTAATAAACTGTCAACTAAAATTGCCTCCTAAATTAAATTGAGATGGGACTTTCTTGAGAACTAATCATGAGGACAAAATGACAAGCTTACAGTTGCAATCCTTTTGGAATTGTTCTGTCCCTCTCTGATTTTGCAGAGTTAGAAGTGGGTTTGCACCTTAATGGACAAATTTGCACCAGAACAACCAAAAAAGTCCCTTTATAAACCCAGCACAGTTCTGCCTGTGCAAAGCAGAAACATTGAGGAGTTATGGTAAGCAACCATTTCTCTGCAGCACATTTAATCAGTCTAAGTTTATCTTATTTTAAAAATGACAGCTCAAGGACAAGGAGAAATAAAATATGGAGTTTATAATTTTAAAGCACCCAGAGCTCTATGGGTGAAGGACACCTTCCAGCACCTTTGGTCAGTGGTGAGAGCAACACTGATGCTCTGCACTCTGGAAGAGCGTTCCCAGGTTCTATCAAAAAGGGTTAAACTTTCTGAAACTATGTGAATGCTCCAGGTTCTGAGCGGGCAAGGATCCAGGCTTTCTGAGTGAACGTAGACTCAATTACTTTGAACTCCCTTGTTCTGCGCATTCCTCTTCGCTTAGTAGTGCTGTACCCATTAGGGGAGGCAGGAGAAAACAAGAACAAATGTCAAGTCCCAGGTGGGTCGGTCGGTCTGGAGCCTGGCAGTTGTGGAGCCTAGCTCTGCCTTTTGGGAGAGGAGTTGGGATGGGATTGGAGGGAAATGGGCTACCTGCTTTCCTAATTCATCTGCTCCACCAAACATACCTCTTTGGAAGGTCCTTGAGTTCTACTGTCCTGGTGAGGACAAGTGCTGGAGTTGATATGGATGTTCATGTATGTTTGGAAGGGGAGGAAAGGAATGGAAGGATGTGGACGAGGTGTTTCATAATGATGAAGGAAACCTGAGTGCCACAGCTGAGCTGAGCAAGGGTCAAAGACTTAGGAAGGAACATGACAGTAATTCCAGTAGTTTTTAGCACATTTAGAGGCCTGCTCTGAGCCAGCAAATGTCCACCTAAATTTTTAAATGTAAAACTTACCAGAGAGGTGGAAATAAGTTTTTGTCTTGCAAAACCAGTAGCTGTCTGTGTTCTTGGCCACCCATTAGACTCCCTCTCCCCAAGGCAAGAAATGGTTTCTCTTCTTAATTTTGACTGCCTTTGACTTTTGAAAGAGAGACAGTATGATCCTTTTACCTCAAGAAAGCAATTATTGTTCTCATTCTAACTTTCCACTGAAAACAGGATTGCACTGGCCACGAGGTACCATCCTAACCCATGACAGGCTCTGCAAATGCCACTCGAGCTATATAATCCAGCACCACCACAAGGAGGAATGTAGCTGGGTGACTTTCTGCTGAAGTGAATGTGGAAAATCACAAAATAACTGACTATTGCTGTGTGCCTTTACTTGTTGCTGTTTTGGGATTAGCTTACAGAAGTTTTC
The DNA here is from genome assembly GCA_013400935.1 of Turnix velox. Classification (NCBI taxonomy): domain Eukaryota; kingdom Metazoa; phylum Chordata; class Aves; order Charadriiformes; family Turnicidae; genus Turnix; species Turnix velox. The sequence continues at coordinate 307,426 of VZTY01031000.1, forward strand.
CCTTTGCCCATGCAAAGGCAAACCCTGTTCCTGGTTTTCATTTCACTTGACCAAAACCCCTGTGATAGACCCTACGGAGAAAAACCTGGTACAATGAACGCCCAGCATTTTAAGTAAAAATGCACTTCATCCTGACTTCTTTCCCCTCTTAACATTTCAGTAGTCATCCAGTCCCACCTTTTAGCTCTGCTGTGCAAAGTCATACAGTCAGGAAAGTACCACTAGTTCCTCTTGGACAAGGCTTTGTTGCAAAGAATGTGGGTTTTCATTTTGCCAGCTCACTTGTAATACCCTAGGACAGTTGTATAAAACTTCTCGTTCCAAACAGAGTCCCTCAGGATTTCTTTGCCATGCTGCCAGGACTAAAGAGCATACTTTCCTGAGCCAGTTCAGCTTTCTTGTCACTGGAATTTAACTGGCACGTCATGCCCCTCAATAGAGTGATTAGAGCATCAGAGAGCCAGGTTTGACAGTCTTACAGAAAATAGAGATATAAAACCTGTAAAACAACCAATTCCTCTGTCCTACAGGCCAAAGAAGTCTCCTTTGCAAAGCTCATTACAGACTTTATAAAACGTGTGGTGCATGAGAGCTTCTCTTTTTGCACAGCTGAAAATGAAGCAAAGCATTTAAGATTGTGTTTGGAGGTTCCTGTAATCCCTAAAAGCACCCAGATGCCGTTGTACTTGTTTGTTATTATCCTTTAGCTAAACATATTTTGCTTGCCTGGTGAGATGAGTAAGCCAGCACAGCAGTGAAGGTTTGTGGCAACTAAACGCAGGTATGTAAACTTACCCACAAATAACCTTTGGAAAAAAAAAAAAAACAAACCCCAACATTTTTGCAGCAACAGGTAAAGATCCTACCAAGTCTGCATTTTCCGTGTTTTGACCTGACTGAGTCAGCCCGCGCTCTATGAGGCCTAATTACAGATTAATTATATAAATCTGCCTATGCAGAGATCTGCTGGAGTATTTTCCCTCCAGTTTAGCTTGAGCATGTGTGTATGCACTTGCATGCATCAGTCTGATTTGCTATTTATCAAGGCCAGTGCTGACTTGGCGGAACAGATGCTTCAAGATGGAAACTTCAACTGCTCATTACTTGAATTCTTGGAATAAGAATCATCAACCTGTCTGGAGGAAACAAGACATCTTACTCAGTAGCATGAACCCAATCTTTACTCAGATTGTAAGGATTCTTAGGGACTACATGTAACAGCCCTATGTTTCACTGTTTCAGGTCCATTTCAAATATTTGCAGCCCACCCAAGAAGAAGAAGTACAGAAAAGATAATTTATTGTCTCCAGTCTTATTTTTTGACCTCTATAGGCTTAACATGTATCTTAACTCTTTCTGACTCTTTATTCTGCTCTCTTGAGATCACATCTGGAGTACTGTGTCCAGCTGTGGAGCACCCAGCACAAGAAGGATGTGGACCTGTTGGAGAAGGTCCAGAGGAAGGCCACAACGATTATCAGGAGGCTGGAGCACCTCTGCTATGAAGACAGGGTGAGAGAGTTGGAGCTGTTCAACCTGGAGAAGAGAAGGCTCTGGGGAGACCTCATAGTGACCTACCAGTACCTGAAGGGGGCCTACAGGAAAGCTGGGGAGGGACTGTTTATCAGAGCATGTGGTGATAGGATGAGGGGCAATGGTTTTGAACTAGAGCAGGGTAGATTTAGATTAGACGTTAGGAAGAAGTTCTCCACTATGAGGGTGGTGAGACACTGGAACAGGTTGCCCAGAGAGATGGTGGAAGCTCCATCCCTGGAGACATTCAAGGCCAGGCTCAATGTGATCTAGTATGGGATGTCCCTGCTCACTGCAGAGGGGCTGGACTAGTTGACCTTTGAAGGTCCCTTCCAACTCAACACATTGTATGATTCTATGAACTGGAGGCTGTTTATTACAACAGACCTTTTTTGAGCACAACAGGTCACTGACTCAGCTTCCAGAGACGAGTGTTTCCTGTATTTTTCATCTGTTGTCATACGGCTGCCCGTCTCTGCGTTGTTGCGCGGCAGGGCCAGAGCCTCCAACAGCCTGTTCCTTAAGCATGTCATTTAATTATTTCTGTACCATTAACGCAGATGGGAATCTGTGCAGGGGGATAATTACAGGAGGCTAATTAAAATGCATGCTTAGAAAATAACATGCACAGTTTTTAGAAAGGTGTCTTGCCTGCTGCCTGGAAGTGTGGTGGGAGACACCACCACCACCACTCTTTTCTTCCACCTCCCCCATGCAACACAGAGGCCACCCACTTCACAAGAAGCAAATGCTGCTGGCGACGTTAGTTAGTGATGGGTGGTCCTACGCTGGTGGTTAACTTCTTAAATACATGAGACAAAACTACTAAAGGAAGCATTTTCAGCTCCAGAGTGTTTGCAATGAAAATTTGTTAACAAATGCCATAAAATTGCCAGACTTGCATGTTTGGGCTGAAATCTCCCAATTGGAGAAGTAATGTAGAGTGGGCTTTGTGAAGTACTGCTTCACCAGCTGGGAGATGGAGCTTTTAACAGACTTGGACATAGCAGAGGTGATGGCCTGGCTGGACAAGCTAGGCGGGCATTTAAGTGATGGCAGGCTGTTCCTTTAACAATCCCAAGGAGAAAAACGAGGTAGGGCAGTGAATGGTTATTTGCAACTAAATTCTGACGCTGAGAACAAAAATAATGATGGGATGTGGTCAGAAAAAAATTCCTTCACCTCTTGTACTGCGCTCTTTCAGGCAGGGCTCCTTAATGAGCTCCTTAATCAACTGTCTATGATGTACAGAAAGAAGATCCTGGACAGTTTAGGGCAAAGCGTTGTGCTCACTGTGGACTGGCAGAGACCCGGGCAGGGTGCTTTGGCCATCCAGGGAAATGAATGTCCCTCTGGCACTTGACCTGCCTTATTCAGAACAAGGCATTTAAATTTTGGTGTCTCACAGCTAAGCCTTTAGTGGTGAAACAGGAGAGCTCATGCTACTGGTGCTAATGTCTTCAGGTTATCTAAAATTGAGTGTTATTCCCTGTACTCAATCTTGCATCTGGCATAGGAGAATTCTGCACTGGGCAAGTTTATAAAGATCAGATCTGATCCCTGTCCAAAAAAAGAAGGAAAATTTTGGTGGACATCCCAACATGGTTACTTAATTATGTAATCAGTAGAAAAGACAGAAACAAAAAGACAGTGACTTAATTGGACAAAGCTGACATTAAGAAGTAGGCACAAGTAAGACCAGTAAGTAATTAGTCAGAGTCTTAGTGAGGTGAGTACAATCTTTCAAAGGCTACAGTCCCATAGAAGGCAGTCAAAACAAAGTACCCGTTCCTCTAAAGAGCAACCTTTTTCCTTCTGCCTCTTTAGAGGGCATTTTGTAAAGCAGTTATAATTATAGATACTCAACAGCTGGGAAAAGAACCAGGAATGGCAAATATAACTTTGACGGCAGTGATTGTGGAAAAATAATATGGAGGAAGAAAGATGCCTGAGAAGTCAATGACCCACACTGAAAAGAACATCTAAAAAAAGTCCATGAAATGTATTAACTACCCTAACAATTGTCTGTTTTTAGAGAAAAGATGCATAACTGTTGATAAGCACAGAGAAAAAAACAGGCTAAATTTTCCTTTCCTGTATTTGGGAAATGAGTAGGTAATGTCTTTGTATTGTGTGATAATGACAAAATATTTTCCATTTCAACAGTAATTCAAGAGCATATTAAAATAGCTACTATTAATGGTCTGAGATGAGTATGTCTGGATAACTTCACACCAAGAATTTTGAAAGAGCTGGTAAGTGAGCTTTCAGGATTAATATTCAGTAATTGTTTGAATATTAGACATGTTCCAGAAGACTGCTAAGAAAGCTAGAGTTAGAACCAATGCTTAAAAGAAGATGTAAATTAAATGATGAAGCAATTGGAAATCTGCATTGTGACATTAATTGCAGAAACTTAATATGAATAGTTGATGTAGGGATCTATTAAAATAGAAAGATAACGTTATCATAACGTAATCTTAATGTAATCTTAACGTAATCTTAACTTTTTTTCAAGTGGAATATTGCCAGGTTAGTGTATAAGGTCTTACAGGGATTATTTTAAAGAAAACAATTTTATTGAAGAGATTAAGCATGGGGGACAAATAATGGAGTTGGAAAATCTGTCTACTGAAACAACACATCCTTAGATTCCTTGGTAGGTTTAATACTTCCAAGCTATACATCTTCCTGTATAGATATACATGAAGACATCAAAGGTTCTTGGTTTAATACTGGTTGGTTAGATCAGGATGATTCCTCAGCTGGCAAAGGATGTAAATCATAGAATATTTTGGGTTGGAAGGGACTTTAAAGATCATCTAATTCCAACACCCCTGCCATAGGCAGGGACATCTTCCACTAGAACAGGTTGTTCAGTGCTTAGTCCAGCTTGGCCTTAAACATCTCCAGAGAGGGAGCATCAACAAACTCTAGATGCCTAAAGAGCTGAAACTCATTCAGAGCTGTTGTACTGCATCTGGCACCACTGAGGGTGTTTTACTTAAATGCTGGATTTTTTTTGAGCATCTACACACAGCTCAAGAGGGATTGAAATTCACCCTCTGACACTTTGCTGTTGAGCCTGTTCCATTTATAGTGTCAGAGAGGGGTAGGCCTCCACATGGAAGCAGACACTACCACTCTCTGAAGATCTTTATGGTCTATTGACTGTGCAGTAAACCAAGGTGCTCACTTTAAGAATGCAGCTTTCATAGCTTCCTATTTATGCCATCTTCCTTTTTGATCCCCATGAAAAAGACAAATGAAGAAAAACTTATTGCCAATACCTTGCTTTCTTTAGTTACCTCTTGAGGAGTCCTCATAGATCATAAGCACAAGCTTGCAGCCTGATAGCTCTTGAGGAATTTTTCAGTACACACTTAAACCCTATGTGTGATATAGATGCCTTAAAAGAGGAAAAAACACTGAGAAATGGTTTCTTTGAGACATCAGGTAAAGATCCACTAAGACCGGGGAATGAATGGTTGGAGTTAAACCTAGAGAGTTTCAATCTTGATCAGTCTCCCAAAATAAGGTTGCTGGAGTATCACTGTTTATGTTCTGATGAATCCTTTTTGTTAATGATGAATCTTTTTTGAGAATCACTGTGAAGCAGCTTACAGAACACTATTTATTGGCATGCACACCATAGCTCAGGAAGTCCTGATTTAAGGAAACTGGCAATGTGTTCTTGTTGCTTCATTTTTGCTGTTGCACACCTCAATTCCATGATCTGTATAGAGGAGACACCTCACTTCAAAGAAGCACAAATAATTAGGCAGTATTTCTGTCTAAACAGTATGCCCTGGAGAGAAAAGCTCCGCAGAACAGTAGGAAGAACTGTCTCTTTTGCTATCAGAAACAGCTGCAGCAGCAGCAGCAGCAGCGAAAGGAGGATTTTCAGTCAGAGGGTACTAAAATTATGACAGGGTTCTCTCTTGCTTAATGGTAAGAGTAATAACTCAGATGACTATTACATTTTTCAACATATCCTGGTGGGTTGATTAACATATTTTGAAAAGGAAAGAGGAAGTTGAGGAATGAGCAAGTAATTTCAAAAAATGTCAATAGAAAGCACTGATTTTCCATGCATCTGCCTCAAGACTAAGTGGGGTTTGACCTCTACTGATGACCCAGGAAACATCTTTCAGTGGTGAGCGGAAGAACTGGATGCCACTTGTCAGGGAGGATAACAGCAAAGTAAAGATTACAAAGATCTACCTACCTCAGGCTTTAGCAGAAGGCTACAGCTTCCCATGAAAGGACAGGTGCTTCCCATGACAGCTTCTGAAGGTGTTCTTGATTTTTCATCCCAATCCCACTGTAGAACAGGAATGTAATTTTTTTTCTTGTGAATGTTTAAAATCCTGATCTCAGCCAACACGCCAGAAGTAAGAGAAGGTATTTGGACTTGCCAGTGAAGCTAAAAAATCACCAGAACATCTGCTGACCATCACAAGGTCTTTGCTGACTGGTAAGGAAGATGAATAAAACGAACTCTGCCAACCTTACAGACTACAGTCCTCCACTATGAAAATCCTGATCAGCCTTGAAAAAATGTGGCTGCACACATCTCCTGCTCATTCAGGGGATTACAGTGTTGGAGACAATATTCATCTTGCTGCATGGGAAAATTTCTGAATTTCTATTCATGTACAGTAATGAAAAAGCAGTGCTGCATCCCCCCACCACAGTTTCTATTTGCCTCATGATGAACTCCTCCCATCAAGGAAGCCTCCACACAGTTTGTCTAGTTTCACTTACTTAGGTGAGGCATAGTCAGAAAATTACCAGTTTGCCAACACTGGAACAACCTAGAAATAAGGTAATAGGGGAAAAATTCTAATGGCTATTGGTGATGACTCAAATGTCTACTCACAATAGGGCTTTAGAACTGACACACATCTGTCCAAATGCCTGCACATAGAAACATCCCTCTTCTCAATCAGTTAATATAAATAATACATCCAGTTTTATAAAGTTAAATGAAATGTAATAGAAGGTGAAACATGTAATGACACAGGACAGTATTGCAGGTCTCACCTCAGCTTAGCTGTTTAATTCACATGAGCTGCAGATGCATTCAAACTCCATTAGAAAGGTTTAATTTCAGTACTCAGACATATTAGAAATTTGAGATTATCTTAAATAAGACACAACATGCTTAAACAATTAACACAGTGTTGCCTTTCCCCCCTCATTGTTTTCTGCCTTTCTGAAAGTATTTTGAGACAGATCAACAAAAGTAACTAATTTTTTAGTGAGAAAACATGGAGCGCTATAGGCACTTGCATCTTCACATGTTACTCACCTTATTTTATACAAAATATGCTGGAAGAACATGCAATATACCATTCACTAAAATAGTGAATCCAGCTTTATTCTACATTTATTCTAAGGATATTCATTTATTCAGGATGAATAAATGAATTAAGGATGCTGGTTTCCAAAATGATAGATTTAAATTGCATTTATCTGTTGCAACCAGCTTAGCTAGTTTCTGCTTGTAACATGGTAATATATTTAAAAAATTTTATTTATTTCATAATTTATTTGTGATATATTAAAAAAGAGCATGATTTTTTTTTTTTAAGTTTACTTTTGGAACAAAAGACCAGATTAAAAAACCTTTCTCAATTTTAATGATATTTTATCACTTAAAGTTCTTTAACTAGAGATTCTCTGGTAAAAAAAAAGTATTACAATGTTCACTTTTGAGCCATAAATACTGCTGCTGGATGATACAATGAAAGCTTGGTCTATGCCTATTGTGTTATGGTATGGAAAACTACAGTATGTGAATGTATATCCCATTTGAAATGTATTTACCTGACCGGTTTGTAACGCGCTTAGTTAAGCTCTGGAGCTCGCTTACGCATGAACTTGCAAGCAATGTGGCAAGTTGGATGAGGCAAGACTTTAACAATGTGTCTTAATCCCTGCGCTGCCTGAAAGATATCAGTAAGATAAAGGAGAGGAAAAGTTGATTCAATCCTTTAACAAAACAAGGCTTCTTTCCCTCTAGAAAACTTTGTAGAGTAAGGAAATACTAAGTTCTTTTAAGGGATTAGAAAATCTTGTTTCTGTCCAGTTCAGGAGTATGGCCTGAAGACTCATAAATCCAGCACAGAGTATCTGGTACAAATTGTCATAAGTTACTGCATGTAACCTGTGAGGAGAAAAAAAAAATCTCTATTTTATTATGCTAGAGGTACAAACTAATAGCAGGAGACCTCATAGCACCCTAAGAGTTCCTGAAGGGAGCCTACAGGAAAGCTAGGGAGAGACTCTTTGCCAAAGCATGTAGAGCAACAGTACGAGGGGTAATGGTTTTAAATTAGAGTGGGACAGGTTTAGCTTAGATATTGAAAAGAATTTCTCAACCATGAGTGTGGTGAGACATTGGAACACGTTGCCTAGAGGTGGTGGAGACCTCATCCGTGGAGGCATTCGAGGCCAGGCTTGATGATGCTCTGAGAACAGAGGATGCAGGATGTCCCTACTCACTGCAGAGGGGTTGGACTGGATGACCTTTCAAGGTCCCTTCCAACTCAACACATCCTATGACTCTATATATTTTTTCAGGAGCAGAATAAAAATCGTATCTTATACTTCATGTTTAAAAGTGCTTTTCCGTGCAGCCCTGCAGTTCTTCAAATGTTTTCTATTCGTATGTAATTTCATCAAAAAGGAAAATATGTAAAAGTGGAAGGGACAGAGAGGATGTTCATTCTCTTTCTCTTCATGTTGGCATTGCTAAATCATGTAAACAGAGCAGGTTACAGTTGCACAAACTGTCTTTCATCAGTACCACATCAGCATCTACTCCTGTTATTTTAAACCTTACAATAAAACAATCATCTAAAGATAGTGAAATTCACCTTGGAGATAATTATTAATCACAGTAGGTTGGACCAGCTTGGTCCACTGTGTTCCATCAGCAGAAGCATTTTGCAATGATGTGTTGCAGCACTTCCAGTCCAGGTGACATTATTTATAGTATGAAGCAGCGGTATCTAATATAGGAAAAACAAAGAAAGGTCCATGCTCTTTATCCCAAGGACATGTGGTACTACTGTTGAACTTGTCTCATGTCAATGTTCTTTTTAAAAAAAATGCCACACTGAGAGATAGTGTGATGCAATGCCTGCTTCTCTCTGCTCTAATTGCATGAGTAAAAACAGTGCTCACGGAAAGCTAAGTAATAGCTAAGTAGCTGTAGAAGTTCACACTTAATTATGCAACTTTATCAAACATTAATGTATTATATTTTTAAATACCCACCCTCCATCAAAGGCTATGGTCCCTTAAGTTGCTTTATTTGATTAAATCTACTCATACTGACAGTTTAAAACTTAAAAGCAAGTGCTAACCATTGCAGAGTTGAGAGCTGAATTTGCTGGCATATTCATACTCTCTAGATTTGTCCAAGCTTCCTTACTATTTCATGAAGTTGGATGCTTAAGAGCAGAGCAAATAAAACCTAGAAAACTGGTATTTAAAAGTAGACATAAAAAACCTAAGAAGCAAGAGGAATATGGTAAATTCAGTGCTCTCTCAGCTCTTGGGAATTTTATGTAGTTTGCAGGAAGTGTTTCAAGCTGGAAGCTCTGAATTTTGTCTTGTCCATTTATTTCCAGAGCTGTAGGCCACTCCGCTCTTCATAGATGGTCCCATCACTTGCCCAAAGTTAATTTCTGTGAACAGGGATGATCAGATCCAACGCTATCCACTACCTGAGGAAAACAGTAATATACCTCACTTCCTATGGAAGTGGTATAATGATTATAGGGCACTGTGAAGCCAACAGCCTCACCAGACAGTCTGACCAGCCTCTGTTTAGACTGGGTTCCAGTTTCTGATCCAATAAATACATGTTCACCTTTCTGTCATGAACCTGACAATTCTTGGGTATAGGATAGTACATCAGACAAGCCCAGGAAATGAAGCAGGATAGTAACCTCAATGTTTTAAAATAAAACTAATTTTAAAATACTTTTTTTGGTATTTCATTCATAGCTAAAAGCACTTTAAACATGTATGTTTGCAGGAAAATGCTTTGTATTAAAAATAAATACAATTAAAACTAAATAAGATACATCTGTGTTAAAAATTAGTATATCATATGTAACAGCTTATAACTACAAAAGATTAATAGTGAATTATCGAAGATTCTTGATGTTACTGCAGCTGAAAAGGTAAGAACTTTACATAGTTTATTCATGATTTCACACATTTCACAAATTAATGGATTAAAAACCTTTTAAAAAAAAACCTTTAGGGTTTCTCCATTCAACTACCTGGGAATTACTATCATGGTGTAAAACCATCAGACAAAGGTTTCAGCCTGTACAGGTTTGTAATGGCATGTCAGAATGAAAACCTGCTATATTTCATAGGATTGGGTATTTGGTGTTCATTGACAGCAGCTCTAATCAGCTTCCCCAGGTTTCCCTAAGGGAGTTCCCACCTCCTACACAATGGAGGTGGAACCACCATTGTGGTCGTGCATGAAGATTAGCCTGCAGAGATTTTAGGGGGCTGAGAAAGAAAGGTAAGCTCCCTCCTGCTGTTGGTAAACACCATTATTGTTCTCCGTTTCCCAGCTGAATGGAACAAATGTAGCCCTGCAAAGCTAATTACTGCAATCATGATCAAAATGACCCAAAATGACAAGGAATGTGCTAATTCAGAAAGGCTCAAACCATTGACATATAAGTCCCTTTACTGCTTGTTGTTACTTTCAGGCACGTACTCCTTCACTCCTAAACACTGAGTGGATTTGGGGGACTTAGGATTTAAGTAATAAGTTAATAAAATAAAGATTAATGTGTAAGAAGTGGTGCCTAGTGATCTCTTAGATGTTGTCTGGTCAGTAGCTGGGACCTGAGCACAGAAGATGTCTGATGAAGTATCTGAAAAAGAAGCACTTAGCCACCCTTGCAGGACTTGCAGCACGTTTCCCTTCTAACATCCAAGAATGAAGACTCACTAGGATTTTATTTATATGCTAAAATAATTCAACCCCCAGGAAAGAAAAGATGGCAAGTGAATAGATTGCCCCAAAATACTGTGTTTTTTTCCTTGCTTCCTTCCCCGTATTGCATAGGAGAGGAGCCATGATAATTTCTGTGTGAACATCTTACACATGATGACAACTTGTGAATCTGTGTTTACGAGGCTCCACTGGCACCGGGAGCTGCCTGCTTGGAAACAACAGGGCTGTCAAACTTAGAGTGACAGGTCTCCTCTGTGTGTGCCACTATACCATGATGGGGAGCACAAGAAAGCTTGGGCACAGAAACGACCCCCACTCTCAGGGTCTCAGAGAAAACTTGCTAGGAACTTGTCCAACTCTTTCTTTTAGGAAAGGCCACTGCACTTAGGTAACAATCCTGTTTAAAATCCCCACATAAATTCTAGATGTTAACTCCCTCCTGGAAGTCAGACATGACACTGACAGGCTCTACTTCATAATAATGCATAAAGAAACAAATTTTTCTAAAGGACTGAAAAAGAAAGCAAAAGAGAGAGGTCTTACAAGCTGCAATATGTATCTCTAAGATCATCCCAAAAAGGAGCACTGGGAATCACTAACAATTTCAGCTCCAGCACTGAATAATCTTAGTCCTTCCCCTGTTTAACCAAAAAGGAAAAATGAAAAGACTTTCATTGAAATACAGTCATAAATTCCATCTGTAAGACTTTTCCTGCAATTAAGTTGCATTTACTGACCCACTACTCCTTAAAAGAAGCATTAACACAAAGGCTTCAATTATTCATGGTCAAACAAAGTTGATTCTATTGCTTCAATCAAAGCAGCATTCTCTTTTACAGTGGTTATTTCTGCAGTATCTTCAAAAAGGGCACGCAGTCTATGAAAACATCTAAGTTTCTGAGTCAAAGCTATTTCCATGATCAATCCTAACTTTTTGCATTCAATACTTGTGCCATTATGAAATAAAAGCTAAGGCTTTTATTTTTTGCCTTCTTCATCTTTTAAAGGGCAAGCAGATTAAAATCCACCATTTTTTGAAGCCAAGTTCAGTGTCCTGAGAAAAAAAAAAAGGGTTTCTCCTCTGTCTCAGAAAGAAAACACCAAAAAAGAGAAGCAAAAAAACCTACTATTAGGAAAAATTTATCAGTGAGGAAAGAAATCCAGGTACCTCTGCAAAATGAACTCTCTGGAACGAAGGTGGTGGTTCTTGTGCTGTCAGCAGAGGGCTTAAAGAGCTGCAGAGGGTCTAACATCTGTGGAGCTGTAGCTACCTCTCCTACTGCTATAAAAGCTTCTNTATCAGTGAGGAAAGAAATCCAGGTACCTCTGCAAAATGAACTCTCTGGAACGAAGGTGGTGGTTCTTGTGCTGTCAGCAGAGGGCTTAAAGAGCTGCAGAGGGTCTAACATCTGTGGAGCTGTAGCTCCATAACTCCCAGCTGCTGCCTGTTGCTGCTGGCGATGCCTTCTCTTGGGAGTTAGCACCTTGTACTGCTGCTGATTGCTGCCCAGCTTCAGTCCAAAATACCCGAAGTGTAACTGCCTTAATTAAGCTACAGAAGTATGTGTTTTAAAGGTCACGAGTTCCCAATCAATCCTAGGAATTTAAGAAGGGGATAATATTGCCCAAAGACATGAAGCAAGGCTTGATCTCTGAGAGATACTTGTTTCATCTGCAAAGGTTGAGAATGAACACAAATTCTCGATACTCTTTGGTATAAGAAAATATCGGGGATGCATTTCTTTGACTTGGTAAAAAGTCTGGCATATGTTCCATCAGATCTGACATTAACAGGGAGATAAATTCTTTCCTCCGTAGACCTCCCTAATGAGAGTAACCCTGTAAGATGACAGGCTGTTACAGACCCAAACGCTTGTGTATAAATCTGTTTTCATGCAAATCTGCACCCAGGCTGACAGCTGATGGAGGCATCTACATAAACACTTCTGAAAGTAAAAAAAAAATTGTTTCCAGAAAGTCGTGTTGTTCAGAGACACAGAAGCTGATGAATGCATGCCAGGAGCAAGAGAATCTGATATGACCATCTTGCAGATACCAGAGGTTTAGGAGAGTCAGTGTCCCTTTTTTTACTCGAAATGGATAGACACAAAAGGATATCTGAAACAGAAAATGATAGCTAAAACAGAAAAGGATGGCTGAAACAGAAAATGACAGCTGAAGTGCTATGAGGTAGCAAATTGCATCCCAGAAACACTGAGAAATACTCAGGCAAGTAACACATGAATTTAATGTTGTTCCTCCTTTAAAAAGGTTGAATCACTATTTTGCACATTACTGTTTTGAAGGGGAGGCAGACTACAAATCTCAATGACATGCCATTTCTTCTGAACAGAGAATTGAATCTAGAAATTACAAGTTATGCCAGTGAAGCATCATCACAGCAACAAGCAACAAGCCTTAATTTTCAAGTTTTTTCCTGAAACCAGGAGATTTCCTTGATGATTTTCAGTTTCTTTGCTTCTAGCAAGGGACAGAAAAGTGAGAAAGCAATTATACTGTTAAAAAAGAGTGGTTGTGTAGTCTCCTCTGGAGACATTAAAATCCCACCTGGATGCATTCCTGTGTGACCTGGTCTAGGTGTTCCTGCTCTGGCAGGGAGACTGAGCTAGATGATCTTTTGAGGTCCCTTCCAATCCCTGACATTCTGTGATCCTGTGAAAAAAGTCCTAACCTGCTTTAAACCAACTACCCCTTCTTCTTTTCTGTTTAGCCCATATGCTTACGAAACTAGGCACTTAAGTAACATCTACTTGATGTACCAAGAAATGTAATAGTAGCCAGAGATTTTTCTCTGCTCTTTCTGATTTCAAAAAGAGGAACTGAGGATGATTTATGTGGGTTGGGCACTTCAGTCACAAGTTGCTTATATACTTGACTACCCTCAGAAATTTCTCTTTACTTCATTGTTTTGACTCACACGCCACTGACACAAGGCCTGCCACAATGGGAAACTGTAAAGTCCGTTCCATGAAGAATAATTTTGGAATAATTCATTTGACAACCATGTTTTTAAGAAATAACACAAATAAATATGCCATACAGGTAATGCAACTGAGCCTCTACATTAATTAAGAGCTTAAAGTTTCTCTAATTTTTGCTATAGGGTATTTCCCATTCAAATAGTTTAATTTAAGTGACATTTCAGCTTTCACGTGGAAAGCAGCTTTCAAGGTTTCCTCCTAGATAATTAATTCTAGATGTGGAGACTTGTGAGGAGACAGGAAAAATTCAGTCTTCAACTGTTAAAATTTACATAGTGAGGAGTTTTACAAAGGGACTATGTGTATTACAAGAATTCACCAAGAGCATTATGTGTTATCAGGATATGATAACAAATTAGTTTTAGTTTTGCAAATTTTAAGATAGACCTTGTTAGTAATTGTCTAAAATAAAAAAAAACTTTGCCACTTGTCTGAAGAATTGTCCTCATGTCAATGCACACCACAAATCAGCCCAATTTTCTTAGAAAATGAGGCTGGGTGACACCAACATTTACAATGCAAAATTCGTGCATCAAAATGTTCTTGTGTATTTTATTTACATGAAAGAAGTAAACACTTTGTATGTTTTGCATGGTAGGAAGTATATTTAGAAATACTACTATAGAGTAATTTAAGTTGGACAGGAACTCTGATAATCATTCATCTAGTCCAATTATACCAATTATGCTCAGGACTTTGTCCAGTAAAGACCCGAATACCTCCGAGGATGAAGATAACACCAGTTTTCAGGGCAACGTGTTTTCAGTATATGACCATTATTTTCATGGTAAAAACATTTTGCATAATAGCCAAGTTTTCTAGTGGAAGACTAGCGGCTACCCTGAGAGAAGCCTGACCCTGATGTCTCTGCAGAGATAATTAGGTAGTTTGAGACTGCAGCAAGTTTTACCCCAAGCCCTCTCTATTCCTAAAGTTTAAAAAGTCCAGTTCTTTCAGCCTCCCTTGATCACCTTGGTGAATCTCTGCTGGGCTCACTTCAGTATGTCAATGTCTCATCTGAACAAGCCCAAAACTGGATGCAGCACTCTAGGTGTGGTCTGTCATGAAACTAACAGAAGGATCGCTTTCCTCCAACTGTTGGCCATCCTGTTGTTAACATCACCCAAGATGTGGCTGAACCCAAAAGTTTGTGTATTAATCTAATAAAAGATATTACTTCTGTCTACATACTTGGCTTTCCTCCCTCACAGAATGATAATTTTAATCTTGTCATGTGTGAGGGCAGCACTTCTACTTCATCATCTCAGAATTACAAAAAAAATAAAGTAAGAAACTGAAACTTAATTGGAACACAGAAAGAATTGCTGTGCTTGAAAGAATTGCTTGGAAAATTTTAAAAAGTCTCCTTAGGAAACATAACCTTGATATTGCTCAGTGTTTTATAGTCAATAACTATTTTTAATGTCTAGGTAGGAACAATGAATCAGCTGAAAGTATAGTCTTGAGGAAAAAGGAGGTAAAAAAAAGGAGCTTCCTCTTAAATTTGAGTAATATAGTCTATATTTATGTCACGTATAGAAAGGTACCATATGCAGTCAAAAGTGCTTTAAAGGATTAGAGACCTTTCCTATAGTCCAAGTAGATTGTGGAGCGGTATAAATAAGCTGAGTGTGTTCTCGGAAGATGGAGCTTATTTTTATACAATTAAATATGGCAAGTTATCCATTTCACCATTACGTGCTACAGTACTCACATATGGTTCTACTTTCATTATTACCCTGATGTAACTCCACTAGAGCAAGTGTATCTAGACCATTAAGTATCAGTGCTGATAATTAATATATATTTTATTGTGTTTCTTAGAACATTTTTAATAACTGGTATAACAAGTGACATCAAATGACAAACTATTCAAAATCAAGGCAAATGCAATATTTTTTCTGCCTGTCATAAGTTGCCTTTGTGGAAAGTAGGGTATAGTCTGATGTTAACTCATGTATATTTTTAAAATTGCTATGAGCCAGAATAGTTGCAAGGAATTTGGCATGAACATTTGGTCCAAGAAAAACAATATAAAAAAGCCAAAACATGCATTAATTTGAACACTCTGAATAACGCAGCCTTTAACTGCCCAGATTGTAAATATGCACAATATGTTGGTACTTATTTATCTTTTAAAACTCAAATATATGTTAGCAAAATCACTGCATGCCTTCTTTCCACACATTTTATTCAGACAACAGATCTAAAAATTATTTTATGAAGTACATCATTTGACAGGAATAGAAGAACAGTTAAAACAGTGGTTTGATTTTATGGTAAAAAGGGAGGCATTATGGTGAAAATAACTTTTGTCAAAGGAAAAGATTCTAGAGGATTATTTTGAATAAATTTTGAATAAATTTTGAAAAAATGCTATGGTGATGATGTTTTCTTCTGCAGTTTCTTGTACCATGCAGGTGCCTCTTTATTTGTCTGTAAAATAAAGAATGTTTTACTTGAGAGGTAGTGAAATTCAGAAGAAAAACATGCAATCTACACTATATTAGCAAGTCTCCTTTCTTCCTACACAGTTCACAGTGATAACTGTGTTCTTTGCTTGCATGCATAAAAATTAAAAACAAGACTGTGCATTTAAGGTTATTATTATGACATCTACATAAATATAACCCCATTTGTAGGTTATAAAAAGATTATACAGTAAGGAGTAAACAATTTCTTCTAAAACATCTTATCACAACAGAAACATGCACCAACTGTATCACAGATAGGCTCCATTGGAAACTGCATCATCGGACTTTCCCATGTGAGAAGGGAACAGAACCTAGAAAAGTGATCTTAGGTGTGCTGTAACTGACCAAAACTTACGTAGAAATAAAGTTCTTAAAAATTGTAATTAAAAATTGGATAAATCAGCAGATTTCTGACAGTGAGAAAGTACTTTAATCATAGAGAATCATCTGTGACTTTGCTTGCCTTCATAATGACACAGGCTGCTGCTACACTCAGAATTCTTATGGGAAATTCAGTAGCTGTTTGTATAGTGAAACAAAGCTGGAGAATTGAAGGTGGAACAAGGGAAGGACTATTCTGCTTTCAGTACTGGGTATAACATCTTGTATTAGTGTGTATTGCTTCTTTTTCCTGTTATCTCTGAACTCATCCCTTTCTAATTCCATTTTTCCATCTTCTCTCGATTAATGCTCTCCTCCAAGACTTAATAAGCATTCAGTTAAAAAGTCTACTTTATTCTGCTGGCCTTGTGGTGTAGGTTCTCATCACATTTTCATCTCATTATGAAGATTTCAGTTACAAAAAGAAATCTGCTGCAAAACTGGGCAAGCTTGTAAAATTCTAGAAATTGACCTCAATTGGCAGGATTTCCACAGGACTAACTTATTTCCATATTTAAGAAGTGACTCTTGAATCTGTGTAATTTCGGTTCCTTATTTCAAAGTTTGAAAATACTAGAATTCTAAATGCAAAATCAGGGTTTTTTTCTAGAATAAAGCACCATTTCTATATGCCTAAACAAACCAGGACATAGTAAACTCTGAAACCCTGGTTACACCTTTTTCCTCACTCCTGCTCCTCAGTATACAAATACACACACACAACACTCACACATGATCAGGGTGGATCAAAAATTGTACACATAGTCTCTGGATCTCTTTGGCTAAAAAATTACAGTTTTGCTAACCACTCCTAATACTGTAAAATAATAACTGCATTTTCAAAAAAACCCAACTAACTTGCTGTGAACTTCAAATGTAGAAACTACCAAATAGCTAAAAAACATCATAAACTGTAATTTTATTCTCAATATTGACAACTCTCATAAAGAGCTGTAAATATTCAGCTGAATTAATTGTATATCTCCTTGATGTTAACACCACATTTTAATTTTTAAAATGTTGAGGAAAATGATCAAAAAAGCTTAAGACACTTACTCTTATCCTAGTACTTACAAATAACGTTGGCTTAGGTGTAAATACATTTTCTTCTTCTTGTTCTGGTAGCAGTTTTACTAAAGGGTTTGATTTGGTTTTTGCAGTTGTACTTTTTACATCAATGTGAGACGAAGATAAATTCTGTTCATACCGCTTACCATGTAGACTAATTAGAATCTGTTTCATTGTGGCTAGTTCCTATAAAACCACAAAAGAACAACACCAAGTTATACAGTAAAATTGCATTTGAACCTATTAAATATTTATTTGTTAATCATAAATCTATATTCACCAAACTGCATGTGTAAATGGATCAGTAAATGTAACAAGCACAAACATATACTTGCTATAATTAATCAGATTACTAATTGGACACCAGTAAAAGCAAGGAAAGAAAAAAGACACATAGGATTTATGCAACACAAATTTTCTATTGCTTAATGGCTGTAAAAGAGAACAATTACTGAGTAATAAGGAACCACTATCTCTTTTAACTTAAGCTTCCATTTAAATGAAAAGAATTCCTTTCAATTTATTTTGTCGGGCCAATGGAATTTACAAATATAATTTGAATGACTGTGACAAACTGTACTTTTGAGTGTTAGGCTTTGCACAGACAAACAAGTTTTCTGACAGGAAAAGAAATGAAAAACCTTAAGAGGAATTACAGCAAAAATGGGCTCAGAGTACAAGAGAAATTTTGTAAAATTTTCTTTTGGTAAAAGTTCCAGTATGGGAAAAGAAAACCAAGAATATATAGAAATACAGATTTTTCTAATAATTTGCTCTGTACACAGTAGTAAAAAGTAGCCTTTTTTTACTGCTTAGCTGAACAAAATGAATTATTCAAAAGGTACAGTCAGCAAGAAAGGAAAAAGTATATTATTTTGTGACTTTAACTAGACATCTTCTTTTGGTGTCTTGCAAAACCTGGTGCGTAATGCTCTGTTTCCTCACATGTAATGACTATAAAATATATGAATTTATATTTAATATAAAATCTAAAGCTATTATTTATTGTACCATTATTATTCATGGTACTATTATTAATTATTATTTATTATTGCAGAACTAGAACAGCAAGGTTAGTAGAAAAGCCTTTCAAAGTAAATTTCAAGATTATTTTCCAACTATTTATGGTTTTGTTTGCTTCCTCGTTACAAATGCTGTTGTCTTCAATAAGCAATACTGTTAATGTATCAGATTTATGTATAATTAACATTCCATATCTCATCTGTCAACAAGAACAGGGCAACTCATATTTATAGCTGAATGATAAACATTTGTTATATTTTACCTATTTCTTAATACTTGCCAGAAAATGACACTGATGCACATTCTATTTTCACTGCATTACAAGTAACAAGTTAAAAAAAAACCCCACAGCCTTTTAAAATATTCCTGCCATATACCTTCTCTCTCTCCAATGCTGCCTTTAATACAAGTTACAAAGCCAAAAGAACCATGTTGTTGCCTTGAAATCGTCCCACACTGACTCAGTGACATGAATGGATGTTACACTCCACAGCCTGGCTTTGTGGAGTGTACAAATTGTTCTTGTATCTCCAGTCATTTAATATTAACTATTTGCATAATTCAGCCATGTGTGGTGGCATGTTGAAACAGCATGACTGCAGAGCAGCTGTTTAAAAGGACTGCATAGTTGATGCCAACATGTTTTTCAAAGTTGTAAACTCTGCAAAGATGTTGCCAAAGCGACACATAGACAGAATTTCTCGATGAAAATAACTCAAGCAAGTATACAGCAAATAAATACGCCATCACAGGAGATTAAGTTGTACAGAACCAATGTTGTGACACTAACAAGTGCTGTTCCTATACTTAAACTGCCTTATTCTGTGGACCAAATAGTTGCACGTTTGAACAAGGCAAAACCCAAAAACTGTCACGCAGATTTATTTCAGAAACAGAGTTGAAACCTGTATGTGTAGGGTCAAATTCTCTTGTGTCAAGATCCACTTGGCAGCCTAAAGTCTCCTCTACTTCACAGAATCTGTCCTGCACTTGACAGCCCTGTCTGTTTTCAGACTTGGAATAGGCTCCAGAATGTCAGCTCTCAGATGAGATTCCCCTATGACAGGAGAATTTCCTAATGTGAAGCTATGAGAAGCAATGGCAGGGAGTGGGGATAACAAATTAGCCGCAAACGAATAAGTTATTTTGGCATCACAGACAAATTTATCATGAGAATGTAGATATAATTAATATGTCTTCTAAAATCCTTCTACATTTAGTGTGAAGGACCTTAACAAACTTGGCACATTATCACAGGAAACACTGAATCATTGGTACATTTACATTCAAAAGAGAAAACTGGCCCAAAAAAATTGCAAGAAATTTGCTTTCAACCAAGTAAATACTGAAAACAAAGTTCCGTCTTGAACTGCAATAATTTTATCATTTTCTTTATACTTCTCTGCTGCAGAATGCAATCTTAACTCTCAGCTTGACTTTTAAATTTTAAATGGAGAGTCATTACAGATGCCACCATTAGCATGCTACCATGATTCAATAATATTTTCCAGTCCTAAAAATTGGCACGCTGGTCTAGAAAGCAAGCAAGCAAAAAGGAGATTGTACTTAGCAGAAGTATGTGAACTTGTTCCAGTGTGAACAGGACCTTGAGAAAAAAAGGAAAGGCAGGTATAGGGTTCAAAATGGATGAGAAGCATCTTTTGTGTAGAAAGACATGGATCAGGATAAGCTATGTAAAGGAAAATGCTAAAACAAATGGATGATTAAAATTTTTACATATTTATACTGTGTCAAGGCCATGGTCCTGAGTCCAGGCAGAGCTGTGGAAATTACTTAATAGTATTCACTTTAGTTACTCAGTGCACTGCAGAACTAGTGTTGCTGAAGCTCTGCTTACCCGTTTCTCTGTGAAGGTATTTGGTCCTTGCCACACAGGCTCCTGGTAATACAAGAAAGCCATGGTGTGCAAGCTGTGTGTCACTGTGCTGGGGCTTCCAGGTCTGAAGGCTTTGGGTTTGGAGAAAAAGACTGCAATCCTTTTTGGTAGGACTAAGAGTACGGACATGTCTGAGTGGATCCACCCAGCCTCTCTCTAGCCTGCCTTTACAGTTTTGGTCTCACTGTCCCAAACTTGGGGAACATTAAATACAAGAATTTATGTTTCTAAACTGAAGTATCTACACATGAGCTGGGAATCTAATTTTTCATTACAAATAGTGCAGCTTGGAGAGTGATTCAAGGAGACACTTCCTGGTGTGTCCTCTAGAATAATTCTATAGCAATATCAGCTATATTGACAAGCAGCTACTGATTATAAAAGCAAAGTAAGATGCTTACCTCACTGAAGACACCTCCATTTGGATACACAAATTTAGTTATAATAAGCTGAATCCATTTCTCACCTCATCCTTATGATGTACTTTTCTCAGACTCCTACTTCACCCAAAACAACGCTCAACAAACCATAGATTTTATTGCAAGAGAAAGAAGCCAGGTGGACCTGACACACATTGGCCCCTTCTGTGATGATTTTAGTTACATGAAAAAACATTAAATTTACCATCAGAATTAATTACCTTCTGGCTAGAAAGGTAAATGTCCCATCCCAGGGAGCATTTCCAACTGTTCAGTACAATCCATGTGAAGTTCTTTTTAATATCATTGTATGGAGATCATTTGAATGTACAAGACAGACATTCCTGCCATAAGAACATAAGTAGTGACATTTATGTAATTGATTCCTGTAAGCTTTTTCTTGAGATTGTTATTTTGCATATGCCAATTGGTGTTAGATCCACCTGGCTTTTTCCTCATGCAATAAAGTCTATGGTTACTGCATTCAGATAAAGCAAAATTTACCCTAACAATAGCTTGTACAGTCTCCCCCAGAGATGCTGAGCGAAACTTAAGGTCTCTCAAAATTTGTGAGCCAAGCATTACAATGATTTTAGATGTGTGTCCCAACCCCAACCTTTGAGTCTTCAGTACTGTTACAGTAAAGCAGGAAACTCCTTTGGATAGCTTGTATTCCTCCCTTTAGCTGCCATATGGTACCCACGTGGTTTAATTATAACTCAAAATAAAATTATGTATCCAGTGTTGGAGAGATTACAGCACTGTCTTTATGTCCAAGAACAGTGGAATGTACAGCCTTCCTTTCATCAAGGGAGCCAGACAAAAAACAGCTTCACAAGACACGTGGTCCACTAGTCTTGAGTCCAGAAACTGGGCTCTTCTCAATGTGGGAGCCAAATAGTAGGTTCGAGTTTAGCAGTTGGGTAACTACTCTGACTACAACAACTTCTTAAATAACAACAACAAAAACAATGGCTATAACAGAACATGCAAGTGAAGGGAACACAGCCATACTGTGATGAAAAACATGTTTGTGCATTTGTGCTAAGTCAATGTAATCTGTCTCCATGTGCACATGTCCTTCTGGTTAGGCAGATATTGTAGTTTTCAAGCAAGTCAGCATAGGGAAAAGCAGAGTTCAAGAACTGAGACTATGGGTATGTTAAGGAATACTGATGAGAGAAACCTAAACCCGCATGCTGTGTCCAGTTTGTAGCATTTAGTAAAGAGCATAGTTAAGAAATCATTTCTTAGTCTCTCAAGAATTAAAAGCACATTCAGTATGCTTACATTCTCCAGAGGACTTGGATTAAAAAAAACAAATTAAATATTACACTTCCTGTAGCTCCTTCTTGAGAGAAACTGATCTCAATCTGAAATAAGCCAGGGCTATGTGGTTCAGAGGGAACTGTCTTCACAGTTGTCTGTCTCAGGGTGCTCAAGTTTGATGAGCATATAAAGTGATGATAGAGAAAATAGTAAGGATATTGTCCTCGTAGAAGTCTGTGCATTTTCTTACTTGGATCCTTCTTAGACTACTACTGTGTCTCTATGGGAAACTAAAGCTGTATTAAAATAAAGTTGTATTTTTAACAGCTGATACCTTGATGGAAAGGGATCTTTGTGAGAACACCAACTTCAGTTCATGGTGGAATATTTAACTAGATATGTAGTTGGACATCCTTACATTCATCTTTAGTGAAAATATTTAAACCTAGGCAAATGTCTTGTTTGATTCCTCTATACAAGTGAGAATTTCAGAGCTCAGAAGTGGGCCTGTGTGAATCTCATTAGGTTCAACAACACCAAACAGAAGGTCCTTTGCATGGGTCAGGGCAACCCCCAGTATGAATCCAAGCTGATTTGGTTGGCTTTCTGTTCTCCAAGTGCACATTTTCATCTCATATCCACCTTTTAATCCACTGGTACCCTTAAGACTTTTTTGTTAGGTCTGCTCTCAAGAGTGAGTATGAGACTCTTACTTTGAAGCATACTTAGAACAAGGAGACATACGTATGCCATTATCAAGGAGTAAGATTCTCAAGCAGAAGTAGTACCATGAATGTCTCCTCTTTGGAAATACTGACAATTCATGCAGAGAATTATTTTAGAACTGCTCTTCACGCGTTTTAGTTCTGCCAAATAGCTAGAGACACACTGCAGAAGGGCTCTAGCCTATAACCTGGAATGAACAGTTTGTCTCCCTTTTCTGTCTAAAAGTGGCAAAAGCAACAGTAGCACAGAATTAACACTGCACGTTGATATTAATGATGACAAAGTGTTAAATAGTAGTGAGACACTGCAGAGGATCTACTCTGCCATGACAGAAAAATGAAGCAACTGGTAAGTCAGTCCCTTCTACTATTTTTGACTGCAGATGGATTGGATGCAGTAGCACAAATGGTGCAAATTCAGCTTCAGTGGAATGTTCTGGCCTTGTGCCTATCAGGAGCAGAAACTACTGTAACAGAGCTCAAAGAAGATTTTAAAAACCACCTATGCAATTAAGAAAACATCACAAGTCACGGTTAAATCCCTCATGTAAGTCAGAGTGTATTTCACATAGTTAGATCCTCAGTTGCGGTTGCACTGGAAATATCAGAAGTCAGCAAGAATTCTGATATGAGGTTTGCACATATGGTCATCTCAGGCACATGGATACATGTTGTAAAGCTGGAAACTGGAAGACAGTATGAGATGTCCTGATCAAACAAATGAACTGGTAACTGGGTGGTGGAAAGATGCCAGACCATGTGCAGGATGTTGATAGCTACTCTGTACTACACTTAATTTCAGAAGTTCTCTCTACTCCAGTGCATACAAAACCTTAAAATGATGGATCTACAAACTACTTCCAGTTATATAAGGTGAATTCATTAGAACTGTGGCACAATAAAATAGCCCAGCCGTTGCAGTGAATAGCTTGTCTCTTTTGAGACATAAAACCTTCTGCCTATTTCAGCTGCATTTTGAAATTTGTTTCTAACAGTTAAATTTAAATTCTTAAGAAAAAGGAAACAATCTGCCTCATAATTCAGAACTTGCGTATCAAATTCTGAAACTTTTTCTTACTTTTTGTACTGAAGATCAGAAATATTTTTGCAGTTATAACTAAATCTCCAGATATTTTTTAATACGAGCCAACATGACATTCATTTATACAAATTCAAGATTAATACAAAGTATGCTTTCTTCAGTGAGTTCTACTTACAAGAAAGAGATTATTAAAATGCTAATATGTCAAAACAGATTCACTTGAATAAATGATTATGAGGAAGTTCCTGTATTTTCTGAGAGGGCAACATTTTAGTTCAGTTCTCTGGTATTAAAATTCACTTTCCACTTGGTAGTATACAAATTCCACCATAAAGTGAATGAAAGTAAAAATCTATTGTTTAAATATGTATTTCCTTAACTGATTCTAGCTCTCCCAAAAACATACACTTAAAAGTACACAGGCCAATTCCATCCCACGTTCTATGAATAAGTTGCATTTTGCCCATCCTTCCTCTTCCTAAATTCAATACTGTTTGGAATTCAAGTTTTAGTAAAGCTTGATAGCATCAAAACAGATAATAAAAAGTGGAAATACTGCTTAGGAGCATATTTTTCCTTGTAAAAAATGAGCCAGAAACTTCTCTACACTCATTTAGCAATGTAAATGTCACTTTGTTTCTCCAAGCTTTAAGCTGAGAATAGCTCCAGGGCTTACTTGTGATGCAGAAATGTCCCTGTAATCTACTCAGAAAACATGCAGAACATTAATAGCAACTAGAATCTTGGAACATAAATGTAGCATAAGAAAAATGATAATTACTCTGTGGCTTAACATTTAAAAAGAGCTAAGCATTGTACATCAGCATTTTTTCTCTATAAAACAAGTTGCAGCAGGAAGTCATTCACTTGAGAAACACAAATAGTTTTGACATTATCATATACAATCTTTTACACAGAAAAGAGGGGGAAAAGACAGAACTAGAGATTGTTTGAAGGCACCTGTTACCAATCACTTCTTTTCAGTCATGTCTTCCCAACCCCTGCAGATACTCCTTCCTTCCCCCCTCTCCCAACAAAGCTGTTTTCTCCTTTCATCCACTAAGCTTCCATCCCCGATTAAACACGTACTGCCCTCCCACTTCTGCCTCCAAAGGTTTTTATGAGCCTCTGAACTTCTCTCTACCTCTGTTTTTTTGCAGATGGCTGCTGTTCCTTCTCTCCAGGTTCCTAAATGCAACACATTTGCTTTCTGTCCTGGGTTAATTCCAGTCAGCCTTCTTCAGCACAACTTAATTACAACTAAGGATATCATTAAACATACTTTAAAGTATGACTAATAACGAAATGCCAAAAACTCATCTGGAATCCTCAAGGTCACTGCTTAGATGGAATGAAACTGAGGGAGTAGAAAATTTATCAGTGACGGGCATTCCCCAAGGAAAAGTAAGAAAGACAAATGTGAGACTATAGGAGTAACTGGGTCACAGTAAGGTGAAGCACAAATACTTCAAGAGATCTCACTTTTCCTCAAAAGAGTAAAAGAAAATGAAAGCACCTGTATTTTCTTCCACTTTTATAGGAGAGATAATGGGATAGCTACTCAAAAGTAACAGGGTTTGGCATACTGGCATGAAATGAATACATGCAAGCACATAGACTACTAGTCTCAGACCCTGGAACAATTAACATTTTGGAATAATGTCACAGAATTACAGAAACCTCTCATAATTCACGTGACCATGTTTCATGTTCAACGTTCATCTAGATTCATATAAATCTTTGGGAACCTCAGCCTGATCTTATATAGAAGTGCTCTGAAAAGCTCTTAGAGTCATTAACAAACATCTAATAGGACTAATTAGTAGCTGTTCCTCCTCTTGATCATATGGACTTTCTCCAATCTTACACATGCTTGGAAAATGCATTTGACAACTATTTGTTAAGAAGTAATAAAAGTCACATTTTCTACATTTTAAAGATAATGAAACAAATATTTTCTGTTCTTTACTCCACTTTTCTGTCTCAGTTGTTCTGGTTTTGTTTCCCTTCTCTCCCCTCCCCGCATTCTACACAATGCTGCTTTATGTTTACCACCATTTTTGCGCCCAATCATATCCTGTTTGCTTGGACAACACAATACACTTTTTATCTCACTTGCCTAAGAGGTGCAGCCTCCCATGCATTTTTAAATTTTTCAGTTAGAAGAAAAAACTTTTCAAAACTAATTTTATTTTTAAGGAACTATCTGAAAATAAGGAAAATGACAATTCTGAAAAAGTAGTCAATGACAGCATCACCCAATCTGGACGTATCAGGCCTCCTGAATACAACAGTGCCAGGACTGAGAGCTGGGGCACTGAACCCTGCCAGCCTACCTGGCATAAGCATTACCTTGGCTCCTCGGCTCCATTCTGGATGATTACAACTACTTGTCACCTAGAAATTATTCTAGGCACAGTTCTTTCCTCAGACTGCTCTCAAAAAGAAGGATAGGTGAAGTTGAACCAGATTTATCTCCTTCCTTACTCCATAGTTTCCCAGCACTCTCCCAGCTATCTTTGCATACTCAAGTATGTCAATTGCCTTCCAGTGATATTCAACCCTTCCATTATTTCAGATACTTTGAATCAAAACAAAAAAATCAGACAGAAAAAACAGCTTGGGGTTAAAGCAACAAAACCATCACACGGGCCTAGCGGAGGCTGTTGAAGGCATGGCTAGTCTAGTCTGGGGCACAATAGCTGCAAGGACTATAGAATCAAACCGTCTGAGCCACTAAATTCTAGGAATGAAAAAAAGTCCCAGGCCTTTATTAGCACAGATTTGACTTCTAAAATAAAGACTCAAACTGGAAGCCAACATTGCAAAGCATGCATGCAGAAGTACAGATGCAGCATAGCGATTATGAAAACGAAATATAAAATACCCTTTCTACCGTTCAAATTAAAAAATCACTAGATTTCAGTTTTGAGACTCACAGGACTTTGGAAAATGGCCTTTTTTAGCAGACATGGCTTAAAAAATGAATATAAATTCTCAGAATCATAGAATAGTTTGGGTTGGAAGAGACCTTAAAGATCATCGAGTTCCAACCCCCCTGCCATAGAATAATACAAACTTGTCTGTAAAACTGCTTCTAAATTGCAATCAGTTCATAGATAAGATGACTGAGAGAAGATTATTTGTGTCTAGTTAAGAAAAGTAGACATTAAGGAGATATTCTTTTGGGGACTTTCAAATTGAAACATTTAAGGAAAGAAGAATAGCTATGGTTAAGATACTGAATAAAGAGTCATGAACGCTTCTACCACAAACTCAGGAGTTTCAGGCAGACCACCATTTCCTTCACTGTGGCAGCTGCTTCTTGCAAAGCCAGGGTAATGCGAGGATAATATTGTGGTGAAAGCCAGGCAAATAGCCAGTTAAATACAGCATTATTTTGACATATTGCTATGAAAACCTGGAAAAGGACATGAGATACCTAGAAGGAAGAGAACAATACTAGCTTTATTCATAAATGGTGAGTTATACATCATATTTGGAAAATTTCTGATTTTCCCATTGTAAAATAATTTCAGCAAAACAGTCATTTAGGCAGTTAACATACTGATATTAACCTGATAGACTATTCTCAACAAGAACAGTTCAGGAAGATGTCTTTATACTTCAGTATTTTTAAAAACAAAAGGAGCGTGCAATGGCTAACCTAAGAAAATTTTAATCCAGTCTATTTCACAATTTCACATATTTCATACCAATTCATATACACATATTTAGACAGATTCACCACTCAACTGAATTAAAGCAACACAAAAGATAGATTCTGTTGGCTCCCCTGATTTAAGCAAACAAACAGCAATCAAACTACATATGTTTGTATCCATTAAACTGATTGATATCAAAAAGGTTTATTTAAACTACTAGTACTACTGCACATTTTCCGCTTTGTCCCAGAGCAGATAGCCCCAGTCTGGCTTCTGGTTGCTAATTTCACTTGAAGAGCTTTGGCACAGTAACCCATTAATGTGTCAATAAGGCAGGTGACTAGTTCAGCAAGTTTACATTCTATCACTTGTGTGCACAGCTGTTAATGTACCACAAGTGCACAGATGTGTAAAGGAGATTAAAGTATCAACAGGTTTTCATATCTTTCTAACCAGTATGTGACATTCATGTACTGATAACTACTTATGTCTGCATAAGCAATTGCTTTATAGAAAAATAATGAGACTTATAAACAGTCTTCATTTGCACCATTTATGTTACAAATTTTACCCTTTTGTTTCTTACTGCAGTAATTTCACAATACTAGTTTCACTTTTATAGATCAAAATTTACTATTTTGCCAGTCTGAACTGCACAAACATGATTTTAAGCAGTTGAAAAAAGTTACAGTAAATTTAATTAAATCCCACATATTCACATAAAGTGAAACTGATCTTGGCACTCAGAGGAACATCTATTTAAAGCCTTATATTGGTGTCTCTTGTATCACCTGTATACTTTTTGTTTGCTTTCATGCCTCCTGGTATATTTCTATTTAAAACATAAAAAAGAACCCCCCCATTTGTTAAAATGGACTACGAATTCCATTTAAAAACATAAAAACCTGCTTGTTAATTTTCAAGATTTGAGTATTATTTTCCACACTCATTGCATTTTACTGGTTTTCTTCACTATGATATGTCTGCATCTTAAATATCTAAAGGAATAGTAAGGTGCCATACATCAAAGCATAGCAAATTTACAACCAATGCAGTCTCAGAAAATGATTACTAAAACTTCTTGCCAAACATCTGAGTGCTGACAGACTGCCCTTCCAAATTTTCATCTGAAGTTTGCAAGGGGATGGATAAAGTCTAAGATTGCACTTCTGATGTTCCAAAACACTAACAACTGCATCAAGCATGAAAGGCAATGGAAGTGCCAAGATCACTGAGCTCATGGTAAATATTTCTTTTAGTCAAAGGCAGACTGTTGGAAGAAAAAAAAGCTCCAAACTAAAAAGAGATAAAAGGAATCATGGATCAAGAACTTCAGCTGAAAAGATTTAGTAGATTCATCTCACTTCAGCACTTAACAGAGAACTGGACTTAGGTGTCTCTAAGTGATAGATTCTGTTATATGTACAGAAGGACAAAGTCTGGATGTAATAAAAGGATGCCCCAGAAGCTTGGTGTGCCCTGCTCACCATTTTTGCCCACCAAGAGATCTTTTTTTAATGGGTAAGTAATACTGACATACAAAAATTTCACTTGCTCTTTTCCTTCATGGACTGTTTCCAAAGGTGATTCAAACTGCTAACCCAACAGCAATTCAGTTCTGTGGTTTTCTTTTTTTAGTCAGGTTAGATTTCCATTTAGTGACCTGAATGGTCCCAGGGCAGCATCAGAGCTGGTAGAGGAGGAGGAGAATCACAAGGAAAGAGGTAAGGCACTGTTATATTGGGTCAGCTCATAAATCTTTATTTATGCTTTGATGGAACATGCTTCATACTCACATTCCCCTGACTACATAATGACACAATGACAAGAGTCCATATTTAGGGGTATATGGTAAGTGCTGAAGTTACAGTGGGAAGAATCAAGAGCACAAGTCCCTTATTTTTTAATGGTTAAAGATATGGGGTCAAAAGTGTAAAGCTCAGGTAACTAAAGAACACAGACTACAAATAGTATTTGAAATATCCTTTTAAAAAAACCCCAAACACTATTTGCTAGAGGGTTATTAATGGGAGACCCCACTGATCCTCCAAACAATGTTTTATGCTCTTCTGATGATCTGGAAAAACAATTAAAATCCTTACTGGTTATCTAGACAAAACATATTAAAAAATCTTAGTCTCAAATCAGTTGAAAAGTTTAGCTGGACTAACTGTACTTGCTGTAAAACATTGAGGGGTTTGCAAATGGCACCACAAAACTGCGTACCCCAGTTCCTTCTGATAGGTGAAAGAAGGTGGCAGCACTGTGAAGACTTTATCATAAACCTCTAAGAACATATGTATGTTCATATCAGTATGATGCTGCATACTGATCACTCATGATAACACCAATGGACTCCCTTGTCAAATAGTGAAGTTTGCATTTGCCCACACAAAGATAAAAAAGATAAAAAATCCTACCATACCGGTTGATTCTGAATGACCTATATGAGAAGCTAGCTAAAAAAGCTTTTCACATACAATTATTAATTAATTCATAAAAAATTAAACATAAATTTAAGAAAATTAAACATAAATTTAAGAACTTGGGACAAGCGCATAAACTAAAAAACCCAACTGTTCTATTTTTTTCATCTTTATGGGTATACTCAATTTTCTGTAGGATATGTACAGTGAAATGACCAGTTTTCACTTTAATCTCCCACAATAAATGATAATAATCATCATCAAATTAATCCACTTTAGATAATCTGAAATAATGAACTATTTATTTGCATGAATATCTAGTGCTACTTTTTTTTCCTGTAATAAAGAGCCCTGTATAAATTCTTCCAAGATTAAGAATTTAATATTTAACTTTTTTCATTCAAAATTAAAATACAGGTAAAGAGAAGTAAGATTAAGCATGAATATATTTTTTAATGTAAAATTGTATAAAATGCTTTAATTATCTCCAAAGCAAGCATTATGAATCCAGCTGATATCACAAGCAGATTTGAAAACCCAAATGCCTCAAACTCTAACATTTCATTAAAAAGACATAATGTAGTCTGAGACCACACAGGATGGAACATTTTAACTCAAAATTGTATTCTAACTGAAACAAGTTGCCAAAGGAAAGCATTACCTTTTTTTGGTATTTTAACATACCTAAAGTTCAATTTATCTTAACTATGAGTATCTTGGAGTATCTATTGAAGAATTCCTATGTTTGTACTTGCAAACATGTGGGGAAGAACATAGCTCATAACCAGACATGACAGTTCACTTATGTGCAACAACTAAACAAGACTGATATTAATCATATTCCCTGATAGCACATATGGAGCACATAAACCCATAATTCATATTTTTTCAAATCACATATATCTGTGTTTAGAGATTATATCATACTTTTGTTTAAAACCACTTTTCTAAGCAAAGTCAAGTCATTATAAGCCCAAGATCAGCCAAATTTGGATTACCTTTTTCTATTAGCAGGGATATTTACTGTGAAACTGCAATATTCTGCAGATTATGTTTTTTATTAAGATGGCAAAAACAGATCACTAGAAGATAATTCACTGTAGACTAAGTTGCCCTACCCTGTAGAAAGATTTCAGCATAGGAGTCTTTTAGAGAAATTCATGTACCATGAAACTATGTGAAGAGGTCCTCATTAAAAGTAAAACATAAAACTCTGCATTTAGGAACCAACAGAAATGACAAGTTAAACACATACACATAGTTATTTTCAAAAAGCAAGTTCAGCTCATTCTTATATTTCTTAGGGCTTTTCTGTGCCTTGAACTGACATTTTGTAAATTTCTTCCCCCAAACATGCAACTAAAGTTTCTTTTTCAGTATTTATATCCTTCATATATTGATATACTCTGAATAGAAGATTCTGAATAGATGAATAGATGTTGGATCAAACAATATGACTAACATGTTTACTTTTAAAAGACATAAAGATAAATTTGACAAAACTGCTATATTTTTGGAAATATTTGTTCAACTTCTTAACATCTAAGTACAAGGAAAATTCAAGATGAAGTCTGTTTCAGACTCAAGAAGCAAAGTGCTGCTACTTAGGAATCATAGAGATTAATATTATTTGGATGTAAACAATGTTACAAAGCTTTGCACTGGAAATGATCCAGTTCTCTTCCAAAACACTATTAAACTTTATTTATCAGTTTTAATCTGCTGATTAAAATGGATGTTGGCTGGTAGGACACTACTAACACGCAGCATCCAAGATGTAAGCACTTGGGAGCAGCATCACTTGGGAGAGAAGGAGCAGGAACACAAAGTTTCGAATGAAATTAATTTGAAGCTAGCCTGTCAAAGGCCACACATTGGAAATTCATAAAATTAATTACCCATTTATATAATTTAGTCATGTTTCCTCTATTTGAAATACCATTAATATAGTGATATGATAGTGCAGTAATACAATAAGGCTTATTAATTACCTCTACTTTCCATCACAATGCGGTTGGTGTGTCTCATGTAAACAAAATGTCACCATACTCAAATATAACGCAAACTGAACATTTTCCTTAGTCTCAGTCTTGAATTTGAAATTTAAATATACAATGTGGATATGCACATCAGAAATAAGAGCTATGAAACTATTACTTCTGATGTACCTGCAGATGATCCTGCCAAGTCAATGACACCTGGAGGCTACTGCATGGAAACATGTTCAAACACACTCTTCTGTAACTTGACAATAGAGTTTCAGAAGCACTGTGATCAACTCAGAGAATTAAATGCAAAAACCATTCTAGGAGGAAACTGCATTAGACAACCACACAGAGTTTCAGAACTTTTTTATTTTTTTTAGGGTAATGTTTCATATTTGACATTTGCACTCAAGAAAAGAATTAGAATAGAAACTGAATTTCACTTTAGTTGGCTCACTTAAGACTCAGCTATCAGCAAAATTGTTTTGCTTTGGTTCTAACAAAACATCACTTTGTAACTGGTCAGAAGAAACAAACTGATTTGGACCAATTCACAACATGGGGTTTGGTTTACTGACCAAAGAAAGGAATTTTGGAGAATGGCAAGAAAAGACGTGCAGAAGAAGAGTTTTGGAGGTCAAGTGAGAGGACTACAGGAAGGGCATGGATTTTATACAGAAACCAGGGTGACTACCTTCTGTTCTCACTTCTCAAATCTGATTTTGGAGTTGAAAAGAAACTCAGATGTGTGTACTGGAAATTACTGCACAATTTGTGGAGGCCATTTGGTCTCAGTGACTGGGAAGCAGGGAAAGATCCTTGGGCACACTGTGGCACATGCATGCCTTGCAGATTACATGTGCAGCAACTTAATCATCTTTACTCTAAATACTTGTTAAATGCCTGAAAACTCTCAACAGTTTGCTGGGTATGTCTGTTGCATGCATAAAAAAAAGACTAGTTAGATTAAGTGTACTGAGAACACAGCAACTGAGAGTACATCCGAGAATCTCCTGAGAGCCTAAAAGACATAATTACCTGGATTTCTGAAAACTACACAGACAAAAACACCCCAACAAATCAAAGTTATTTAAATATTTTTTTTCCCTCGTGGTTAAAGGCTGAGGAGACAAAAAATGCATTTCTGGTAGTAATGCTAGAACAGGAAGATTACCTCACGGTGATTTAGAAGTCTCTCCAAATCTGCTGCCATTTGATTCTTGACACGCAGCAAAGCTGTCTTTTCTTTATTTAAAAGACTAGTAGAAAGAGGACAGGAAATGCAGTAATAGCAACAGATAATCTCTTTTAATCTTGTATTCTGGCTGAAACACACATTTTCTAAAGCTAAATACTGGCACCAATGAAAACCTACTCAAGTAATTGTATCAAATTATCCTTCTGTGTTCAAGGACTGGAATTTTTATAAATGGGCTGGAATCCACTGATACATACAAAACCTTACTCAGTCAAACAAAAACAATTTTAAAGTCTCCATAAAATACAGGGTTTTTTTAATTTTCTCAACGATTCTTTACATTTTCAGTATTTTCAGTTTTAATCTCTTCCTTCTAGAGAAGATGAGGTCATTGTATAAGCAAAGAAATATCCCAATATCTACATTTAAATATCAAAATGTGGATTTCTTTGTTGTATGCATCAGCAGCAGCAGCATACACTGTCTCTCTGAATTACTTCTAAACATACTATTGTATTTAGAATTCAACAAATTAATCTGTTTTCTGAAAACAACAAATAGAAGGAATAAAAACATCTAAACCTCCTGCTTTGGCCTGTGCAATTTCTGCAAAATTTGTAAATATATTTTGGCTATTTTTACTTTATTTTCCGGAGAATGCATGGGATCAAATTTGCCTTGTGAACTTAGAATGAAATGTGCTTTTATAGCACAGTGTCAAGTTTAACCTTAATTGATTTTGTTTTCTTAGTTACAGAATATGAACATTTGCATTGTTTTGCATGTACATTCTGAATTCTAACCAGTGATTGTGTAATATAATTAAATTTATTTTCATATTTAGTCCTAACACCAGTTTCCAACAAGGCATACATAATGCTAGTACATAATTTGGATTGTTCAAACAGCCACAGAGATTTTCTGGGAAGACCAATGTTATATATGCTATTACCATGACTTAAACTACATAGGTTGCATAAACTAAAACATAAATCAAGAACTAAATGCAGATCTGCATATGGAGTGCAAATATGTAGTACCAAATACAGGTCAGGAGTTCAAAATCAAATATATTAAAATTTTATAAATGGAAGGAAACATTTACATACACTGCAAGCAAAAATGATTTAATAATCATAGTATATAATACAGAAATGATAAGCAAAATAAATCAATCTTTTCTTAAATTAGCTGTGTATCATCCACTTGTTTCAAGTAAGCAACATCATCCTTTGCCCCTGAGATTTTCTGGCAGTTCCTTTCAATCTCTGCTCTGTAAATTATGACTGTCAATTCCTTCTAGGCATTCATTAATTCTCAGAGAAATTGCACGCTTTGGCCAAATTGTTTAGTTGTCTGAGTTATTTAGACGGGAAGTAACAACGTTTTAAAAAACTACAAAGATATTTTAGTATTTTCAGGAGTTTTGTAATCATCATGAAATTACTGTATTGTTTTTTTTTCTCCTGAGTTCATATGTTGTAACTTAGAATCATAGAATGGTTTGGGTTGGAAGGGACCTTAAAGATCATCTAGTTCTAACCATCCTGCCGTAGGCAGCGACACTTCCCACTAGACCAGGTTGCTCAGTGCCTCATCCAGCCTGGCCTTAAACACTTCCAGAGAGGGGGCATTCACAGCCTCTCTGGGCAACCTGTTCCAGTGTCTCACCACCCTCACTGTAAAGAATTTCTTTCTTATATCTAGCCTGAATCTCCCCTCTTCCAATTTGCATCCAATACTCCTAGTCCTGCTTACTTACTTGCTCTTTTACTGATATGCTGAGCTTTTTGCACTTCTGTGCTTCCTAACACCACAAAGCAATCCTTTTAGAGAATGACTCAAAAACTTCTTAGACACACAATAAGAGAAGTTCCTTTATGCCTCAAACAGTGCACTGAACAAGAATAAACATCAGTGTTCATGACTAAACCAGAAGTTCATGTTCAGTTTCACCTGCAGAACAGGACCTAGTCTGGTTATACTAGTTATACCTTCTGAAACAATGACATGATTGATCCAGGTCAAGCAGTTCTAGTATTCTTTGCTTGTGGTCAAATATAGGAATTAGAATATGTTCATCAGTAGCACTTGAATGTGTTTTCTGTCAGACATATGAATATAAAGAGTTGCCATTTTTCATCATCGCAGATATCAGGAAATAATTGATTTACTTGTGAAAAAATAAGGCAAAAGAGACCTATATACATTTAACATCTGTTTATGTTAAGCAGCACTACCAGCCACACCTGTAATGACCAAGTAATTCTGGATGGAAGACTGTTTCAGGCATAAACATTCTGAATGGGCATCCTGGAGAGAATCACAAAATTGCCTTGGTTGGAAAGGACCTTTCAAATCATCAAGTCCAACCATCAACCTCACTCTGACAAAACCATCACTAATCTGTATCTTTAAGAACTATGTCTGCCTATCTTTCAAAGCAGGATTAAGAGCAGTTAAGGAGGGTTTAGTTTTGAACTACCTTGCACTTCTATCAAACAGCAGTTTAAATTAATCCAGTTATAATTGGCAGTGCAACAAACATGACAGGAGCTTCATGGTTCGCTTCATGTGACTCAAGTGAAAATTATTTCAGAAAAGTCCCAATTTCCTAACCATACTGGTAAATAGAAAATCTGAGACCCCACTTGGAAGCTGGAGTTTTTGTAAAGGTTGTTTTTCACATGGACCACCAAAACTTGATTTATCACACATGGTGGAAATCCATAAGGTCGAAACCACTCCATTTGGTGATGGTGTGCCTTAACTGTCTTGATACGATTCTGAAGCCACTAGAGACTGGACAAACCAGTTTCTCACACCTAAACTTTAGGGCTGTAATATTCATCTGAAGTGACAAGATCTTCTTGAGCATCTTTAACTAATCAGACTTGCAAGTTTTCATGAAGCAGACGTATTAAAGTGCTAGAGTACTAAACATTAGAAGATCTTCCCATTACTTCTTCTCAGGTGAAATCATGCAAACACTTGGGAGAAATGGACTGTGTTGAAATGACATAATATCCCTGGATTTATTTATCATGAA
Source organism: Turnix velox (assembly GCA_013400935.1). Classification (NCBI taxonomy): domain Eukaryota; kingdom Metazoa; phylum Chordata; class Aves; order Charadriiformes; family Turnicidae; genus Turnix; species Turnix velox. The sequence goes on from VZTY01031000.1 coordinate 343,583, forward strand.
AAATGACTGTTTTTACATGGTAGAAGTGCAGACCATGCTGGTCACTGATTGCTCCATCCTCAGTGCAGAGAAGGTGCCCTTTAAATGTTATAAATATAAAGGTGGTTCCAAAAGTTCAGGTTGAACAATTAACTGAAAAGCAGAGCAGCTCCTGCTTCTTCTGTGTGCCTGGCTTTGCCGAAGAAACCAAAACATCTGGGAGGAGATTCAGTTTCATTCCATCATGCTTTCAAAACCTAGCCAGGTATGAAACCAGGTACCAGGAATGCAGGACTTGCCATGGAATACACTTGTCATACGCATACACATTGCTCCTAGCAACCATTGGCTTGTTTTGTTTCACTTCACTCAGGTTCTAAAGCCAAGGTAGCCTGGATATCATAAACAAGACATTTTTAGGAGACTTGTTTTTTTGAGAAAATGAACAAAAACATTTCCCAATCTCGGACTTTTAAAGCCTTCTGAATAAGGGCAATTAAACCAACTTTTAAACCCTGGACTAAATTTACAAGCAAATATTAGCTACTATCCTGTTCAGAATTAGATGGTCTGGATAACATGCTTCTCTGGAAACATTAAACAAACATGGTTTCACGTATTTCTGGGTTTTATTATTGCTTCTATTCAGGATTTGAAAAACTAGGTTTATTATGCAGTTAATTGTCTATCCCAAATGCTACAAGAAATAAAAATTGCGCCTTTCTGTTACTTTCATGTTACAGCACGATGAAGTTGAATACAAAGTCCAGTGTTATTTTTTTGCATTTTATGTTCATATACAAATGTTACCATCAAAAAAAACCCCAAACAGAAATAGCATGTATGAAAATTTTGTACTTAAACCTGAATATGTAGTATAGGTCTATAGTGCAGCTATCTTTCTGTGGCAAATTACAGACAAATAGCACAGAATAGACAGCTAATGTGTTTAAGGCTAAATCAAATTTTCTACAATTTATATAGTCAGAGGAGGTATAAAAAACTCTATTTAGAAATGTTTAAAAGTACTAATACAGGTCAGAAAAATGTTAATTTGTATTAAATAAGAAATATATTGCCGCAAATTTTGTGTAGAGCATTTCTCAGGTAAACTGCAATAATGTTGGAAGAGATGATGCATGCTTCACAGAATGGTAATGCTCTCACAAAAAACTCATTGCTCATTCTGTGATGGGAAAAACTCAGCTAACACCATATGCTGAACTTTATAATGTTTGGATGGCAATTAGGGAACCCAAAATGTTTAGGTAAGAAACATTGCAGTACATAGCTTCTTAGTGAGCAAAATCCTTGTACTGCTTCTAGATTTGCTGCACAGTTTGGCTTTTGAGTGCTTTCGGGTAAGTGAAGCATTTTTAAAACTGACCATTGGAGAAATTTGAGAACTGCATTTAAAATAAATACAGTCTCCTTATGAATAAAGTCCTGTTTAATGTCTTGAGATATTTATAAACCTAGATGTTTTTATCAAAATACAATGTACTAAAACTATGCTTACTTCACTGCAAATGTAAGAATGAAATTCAGAGACTTGTTTTCCCATAGTATGACATAGTTACAAGCCATTTATTCTCAAAAGGAGTGCTAAATGTGATGTTTTAGTTTCTAGTTAAGGAACTGTATGCTAGAGAGATTTCTTTAGATTAGCCAGGAGCCATCCTCATACTGCTCTTCTTAACCACCACTATGTACTTTTATTAATGAGTGCTATGTGGACTAACATAAATCAGATTTTGTTTGACAGAATATTTTGAGATAAGTGGAGCACCTATAAATTCACCCTGAAGATGCCCTGTCACACAAGGACAGAGGTTTTTGTATTCAAAGGCTATGTTATCTGCAGATGCATGGCTCAGTGCACAAGCACATGAGGTGTCCTGCTCCCAGGGCCAGCTTAGTTGTTAGTGAAGGTATGACTTAAATTCCACACATCTGTATGAAACATGTCCAGAATATGCTTCGTAACAAGCTATCAAAGTAGCTCAAACTTTTTGTGGAATTCACTACTTCAAGGCTCTGATTAATTCTGGCACCTATTTTGACTACTCCTCTCAAAGAAGAGGTTGGATGGGGTTTTTAGCAAGGTAATCCAGTGGAAGATGTCATTACCTATGGCAGGGGTGCTGAAGTGAGGTAATCTTTAAAGGCCCTCCCAAGCCAAATCATTCTATGATTCTGTGATTTTCAATAGTTTGGCAGCTACTGAATCAAGCAATCTTGAATAGTATTTGAATAGTTCTTCCATATAAGGAAAGTATTTTGACATGGAAGGTCTGATAGACATCCTTAGATCTAGAGATATGATGCTTGAGGATGAAGGCATGTAGGCTGCTCTAGTTCAAGTGAAAGGAAACAAGAATTTGAACATTTTTTTGTTAGCTGGTACAGGCAAAACTGCTTACTAAAAATAAACTAACACATGCCTTGCATGTAAAATTAAAAAAAAACCCAAACTTTGTGCAACAGCAGCATATATTAAGCCTGAAATTAAAAAGACTATTGCAGAGCCATAGTGTTAACTATTAATTATAGGTAATGGTTGAAAAAAATGTTTAAATAGTTTTACAAATATTATCTTTTTCCCTGAGCTCTGACATACGGAGAAACCAGACCTCATCAATCATGTTTAGTGTTTTCACTGTTTTCTAATAGCACCAACATTACGTGCAGAATCTAGGCCTTTCCTTGAGGAGCACTAATTCTCTGAACTCATCCTCCCAAAAATATTCAACACACAAAACCAATGAAATGCTGTTTAATAAACTAAGAAAGACAGCCAGGAATAGTTGCCTAAATCTTTTGATCCAGCAGAGCTTTCTTGGCATACATCTAGTAGGGATTATCATTAATTTACTTAAATCCCATTCTGATTCAGTTCTGGAATAGCTAGGAGCTAGACTACTGTAATCTGAAATCACCTAAAGGATATTTTAATTTAATTTTCTGTCATCATCAGATTCCAAAAGGCTATGCTCATGAGGTACAGCTTGATGTAATGTAATGGTTCTCTGGTTTGAAATCCTTTCTTCTAACCTTCCTCTCACTTATGGGAAAGGAAAAGACCAACATAATCAATTTTATACCAGATTATGATTGTTGTGCTCCAGAGAATATCAGCTACCAATGTAGGACATTTCTTTCAAATGTGGTATTATGAATAGCAAAATTAGAGACTCCTGGTATGTCCCAAAAGCCCCAAGACAGGCTTTTTCCAAGTATTTCACTGGCCTATGAAATTAAAGCAAAGTTGAGGCAAACTTGTCATGAGTGAATAATTATTTTTACTTTACAAGCAATATTGGAAACTACGTGAAAAAACTTCCTACCAAAACACTTAATGTGCAACATCAGTGTTACCTTTTTGCAATGAAACCATTAGGGATAAAAATATTTTTTCTCTGACCACACTTTCATTTACAGAAACACTGACTAGTGGTGAGCACAACCCAGCTCACCACAGCAGAGTACTGTTGGTATGTTTACTATGAATGTTCACACTGCGGTGTGGATCCATTTTCTTCCTTAACCTCAGGCACTTTAAGATGCCAAAAATTCCCTTTAATGAAGAGTAACAGGCATCTCTAAGCAAATGACTCACTCCATCCAAAAATCTGAACTGCTTTTGGGATATGCCACTTCCTCCATGAACTACTATAGAAAGTTGACATGACAGAGTTACTAATATAGGGGCCTTAATTTGTAGGCTAAATTTACGAAGACTATCCAAGCACACAGATTAATTGTGATGAGCCATAAAAATTCAAGAGAATCAATGTTAATCATCCACTTAAGTTCTTATGTATTTTAATGGCATGAAACATCTACTTTCAAAAATTACCTCAACTATCCCATTTTTTGCCTAGCTTTCAAGACACTTCTGGACAACTGTGAGAATATGAAAGATGTTTTCATGTTACCATAATCTGAAATTTTTTTTTGCTACTGATCAATTCTTGATGTTTTCTTCACAATTAGAAAGTAAGATCCTGCTTATGTAGAGAACATTGAGACTTTTCATTTTTATGTCAAGTCTAGGAAATATTAAAAAACCCCTGGTTTTGGAATAATTATACTCCTACTGAACCTAGTGAAGCATATCTTCAGGAAGTATGAGTGAAAACTTCAGTTTATTCACAAATGTATTGATGTATGCATAGATTAACTTGTATAACAAGTATTTTCAGGTATTCCTTAAGGAGTCAACAGATCTTGCTTTATGGCCAGTAACACTATGCTTTTCCAATAAGAAACAGATTATTTTACTTTCAATTTAAAATAAAGGAATGGTGATTTTAATTACCTGACATCTTTTTCAAGTTGTGCAATATGTTCTTTCTGTAGATTTATTTGAGAATCTCTCAGTTGGACAGTTTCAATGAGGTATTTGTAGGGCTGCTGTACTTGACTCAACAAAGAATTTGCTCTGTCAAGCTGGCAAAAAAGAAGTGTTACTATTAGAATTTTTATAGTTTCTAAAGCACAATCAATTGCATATTACTAAATTTTTATTGTACATTCTGGATTACTTCCAGTTGCATAATAATAAAAAATCAAATCTGTTCCTCCACAAAAAAAACCCCCATAACAAGTGACCCTCACATCACGGTCTAGTTCATCATCCTCCCAATTTTCTGTTGCAATTGTATGGTATTTTCACTGCAATCATAACACCACTCTTCACACTTCCCTAATCTGCATTTTCAAGAGTTTTAATGTAAAAGCTTCCACTGATGATAAAAAAATTAGTACAGACAAGGCCTCTGTTCACCTTATTGACCCCAAATCAATACCGATATGTGATACTACCACAATCACATTTTCAGCACAGAAATTAATTTTAAATACAGTAAGAATGGAAGAAAAGTCTCCTTTCCTCTAATCAATTACTGGATATGAACAGTGAAATCCTACAGGTTGCTTACAATAGTATTAAATAAGTATCAGATCCAACAGTAGAAAACAAACCTTTCTAGTCATATTCACTGAACAAATTAGGATCAATGGGTCTAAAAAGCCTGCATGATATGGTGTGCATCTTGTGTGATAAAATAATGTAATTAACTAAAATATATACAGAACAAAGACCATACATTAACACTAAGCAGTTTTAGCAACTGGAGTAAATACAAGTTAAGAGTATCAACCAGATACTTTAAAAAATAAATTAAAATATTTTGAAGTTCAGAAACAAACAGGATTTATGGAATAAATTTAGTGGAAAACAGTTAAGCTTTGCAAATAGTTTATAGAATTTCTGAATAGTTTAAAAAAATCTGCATTTGCCAAATAAAATGAAAGATAATAGCACTGCTCTACTGCAAATCAATGCAAACCCTTAAGTGTTATTTAAATACATAAATTTCTTCATGAAATGCCTATTCTAGTTCACAGAGAAAGTGCAAGTTTATTATAGAGAAGTAAAAAAAAAGATAATAAGCTTTTTCAAGAAGCAGAATATCCCAAATAAACTGATAAACAATTTAAAAAGCTATCAAAAAGATCTTTTGCAGAAAGACTGTAGACAGACTTTACATGACAAACTGGCAATTCCAAGATACAAAGTACTAATCTCTAGGATTGTCTAAAAATTAAAGTAGAAAACCTTTAGACTGCCATTATAAGAGAAAATTAATCCAATCAATCCTGTTTGTAACTCTTTTCTTGATAGCATAAGAACATTCAAAGGATGCTGCCACCACAGTGTGAAGTTTCCTCGTTGTTCTCACTGATAAGAATTCAGGACAAGCAACATATTGTAAGCTTGGTTTGATGCTGCTAAATCATCTGTTAATTTGCCAACTTCATCAGCTAAAAAGCTATGTGGATGTTATGAAAAAAGACCGTTCCCTCTCCATGGTGGAGCTCTGCTGTCTGATACTATAAACATATGAGGTTATCAATTAATTACAATTAATTAAGCATTAAATAAATTTAATGGACCAATTTTACTAAAATAGACATATGTATAATAAATTAAGCATTATCCTTGAGCAAAAGATTATTTTAATGCTCTCAACTACAAGCCTCATAAAAATATTTCAATGTATTTATTTTAAGCAATGACTCTATGACCATGCAACTGGACATTTTTTACGTTATCCCTGCATGGACATCTCTATCAAGCTGAAGTATTTCCTAATGAGAATGCTTTTGAAACATGTTTCAAGCAAGCACATTGTATCAGACACCCATCAGATGAATTAAATTATGGAGAAGGCAGTATTTTCTTCTTGGCAATGCTGGACTTTCCCAAAAAATCATTATGATTTCCTTCATCAAAGCTCAACAGCTATAAGTAGAGAATAGTTCAAAAAAATAATCTTAGAAGAACATCCATTGTAGCTATTTCCATCTTTCTCTTTTCCTTCCTACATTAAAAGAAATTTTTAAAAACTTTGTTACCTGAGACAAACATAGAAGATAATCTTAAAAATCTTCTAGTTTGCCCTAATTCTGAGAAATTTCAAGCTGAGTTTTGTTTCATATTTATTTTCCATGCCAATGTAAAATGTGGTTTCAAGTGTCAGATACGGATTTTTAAAAGATCAGAAAATTTAACTCATTGTGACAAAGTTTAAAAAAAAAAGTTTTCTTTAAAAAGCAACTTATGTTAAACATTCCCCAGATTTCTGAACTCAAAATACTCTGAACAACTGAACAACTCAGAAAAGGATTTAAAGAACTACCTTCAAAAGTGATTTAAGAGAGAAGCCATGTTAAAAGTAATAAGGTATTCATTGAACAATTAAATATCAAACAGAACAAACTAGTTTGGCTAACTGCTCTTCTGTTCAGAAATCAAAACGTTGTCTGTCTGGCTTACATTCTTGTTTAGCCTTTAAAGTAACCCCTCTTTTGATCTTCATTTCAAAATACAATATAAACTTCTCTGAAAACATTTAACATAGAGTTTTGGCTAATTATGAGGCCAGTTTTTGACATCAAATAGATAATAAAAACTGTTTAGAAAATATTTCATTTTATGAACAGCTGTTCTGCAATGTTTATAGCCTCTACAGATTTCATTTTTTGTAGCAGTAATTTACCTCTTGTGAAATCTGTGTTACTTGTTCCTTCTGATGTTCCAAATCTTTTACAAGCAATGAGTTTTGCTTTTCTAGCTGCAGTAACCTCCTTGCCAAGTGAACACTGTGCCAATAAAAAGCAAGCACAATTTGAATTTATTCCAAAATATGCAAAAGAAATTATCACATTTATACTTCAGAACTCAATTGCCTTAACTTTTCACCAATTCTTAAATACTAATATACTTAAAAACACAGCAAAACATGCAGAGCAGTCAAACTTCGTAAAACAATGAAAATATTACAAAATTTCACAGCACTGAAATAGCATTTCCACAGTTGTTGTCATTGTATTTAAAAAAAAAAGTTAATTATCTATGTAATTTGTACAACACTAAACACTTGCAGTAATCACATTACAGTTTTTCAACTAATGATGAAATTTTTTTAGCAACTTTAGGGAATCACTGCAATTAGCTTCTGAAACATTTCTAAAAGAAAATGCATATTAATACACATTTTATAGTGGAACACTGAAAAATGAAGCATTTCATTTTCAAAACAGGCAAAATTTACTTTGCCTGACATTTAATATACTAAAGAATTAAATGTTATTGACACTTTTTAAAAAATAAGCTCTTACACAAATCCACAAATTAACTCACAAGTGAAGATAAAGGATTAGTGAGTTATTTAAACACTCTAGTTAGATCTTCAACCTCTTATATGTTTCACATCAAAAGAGTTTATCATCAACTCAACAGCATAGTACCATAGGGAAGTTTCAATGGGAAGTAGTCACTTGCAGAGCCTACTTACAGATGTAAGAGCTTCTCTATGAAGCTGTTATTAATCATTTAGTCATATTCAATATGGTCTACATAGCCTAGCCTGACTATCTTCCACAAACCTGACTCCTGGATGGTGAACTGAGTGCACTCCAAACTCCATTGCCAATATTTATTAGAACTTAGCTGGTTAGAATGGAAGGTTAGGTGCTAAGTCTCTGTGTTAAACCTATTACCAGGGGCTTCATCACTGTGCTTTTCCATGTCACCAACTTATTTCACAAATTGACATGGGAAATTCAGAGCTCTAACTTAAGGAAAATACATAGGGCTAATACTCCTTTTTAGTGTGCCTTAGCCATTGGACTAATGACTCCCAGTAACAACCTATCCCTCCAGCGAACTGTGTGCCATTTTTCAGAAACAATCATATTAAAGAAAAGGAAAATTCACTCCAGTTCAGAGTTTAGACTCTAAATGCTTACCAGCCATAAACTGAGAATGTTAAGACTGTTTGTCTCCAACAGGAATAGGAAAAGGAAATTGTTGTCCACTACTCGACCAAGTGTGTAAATGGTCTAAAGCAGACTGACAGGTTATTTTACCCTTAAGTTGAGGCTTACAATGTGTAAAGCTACATTAGTGTATGAATTTTTACTTAAAATCTCTACTTAAGAGATCTTATACATTAGCTAATAAAGTGCAAGGGAAAACATGGCAATAGTGGGAATGTAGCCCATATTAATTTCCCCAGCTACAACCATAAAATAATCTTGATCCAAATTTGCAAGTATTTAAGGATAAACAGAGGTAGGTCTTTCAAAAATGCTTGTCAATATGTTTTCTGGTTAGTTTAATTTTAAAGCAAAAGGATTGATCTGCAAAGACCACTTCATCTGGAAAACTTTGATTCCATTATACTTGAAGATGAAGCATTGCTTAAGAATGTGATAATTAATTTTTAGTAAACCATAAGAGTGTTTCTGGTAATATTCTGAAATTTACTCATTAACACTCTCCTAAACAGCTGTTAGGCATCACTGAAGAGTTAGTGTGGCCAAGTAATTACTGCTAATGCATAGTTCACATGCTGCTAACCTACACTGCTGCTAACCTACACTGCTGCTAACCTTGGTACATCATGCCATTTGGCCTTGATGCTTTGGGAGGTTCTCAAGCATGTTTAATTTAGTATTATGGACATATGTTGCCTACATGTCAAGTAATGAAATAACTGCTTTTGTCAGCCAAAGTTAAAATGCACTTCAGCTGAATAGATGGTTTTGTACAAAGCTTCATGCTGTGTACTTGCAAGAGTACTTGTAAGAGCTCTTCATTTAGGATTCCACGTGTCTAGAGTTAAAGAGCAGGTAGTGGACTCCAGAAAGAAGATTACTCATACTTGCAATATCTTCTCTTCCCTTAAGCAACCCTGGAGAGCAAAAAACTTTTCTGTGTTTCTTTAATAGCTGTAAATGTCACAATTGGAGGAATGACTTTGTTCAAGAAGATAAAGACATCACACACATTTTTTGCATGGCAGTCTTCCTTGAGTAAGAACAGCAACAGGTAAACCATACATACATTTTTTAATCTTCTTAAAAGATAAGAATGTCTTTAGGAACAAAAGAGGAGTATATAAGGCATTCTGACAGAGCCACTTCTAAGCTCAGAAAGTGTCTTTTGAGTACATCTGAAATCCTAGCTTAATGATCATTAGGCTCACCATTCAGAGTTAATTTACCAAAGTTTTAGGTAAATAAACTGAACCTAACAAATCAAAGAAGAAGCAGCAGCTAAGCTGAAGCCCAGAAAAGTTCTCAAAATATTGCCAGAGGAAGAAGGAATGGAAGTTTTAGAAAGTGATACTACAGAACTCTGAACAGTCTCTTAAAACAAACGCACAACTGGGTTATGGAGGTTTTTTTGTCTATGATCCTTCTTCATAGGATCATAGAATGGTCAGATTTTTATTTATGCAATATAAAAAGACATTGTACAATCTGAAGTGACTTAAAAACATGAAAGAGCAAAGTACTACATAAAATATGATTTTTGTCAGCAATACGTAACTCAGGGCAAAACAGGTATAACCTGATTGATAATTGTGTCAACAACACTTAGGTGAAAAACAAATATAAATGACAGAAGAAATAAAAATGTAGCTCATAAATCTTTATTGCAAATGTGAACAGACCATCATTTGTCAGCCAGCTATATCAGCATCTTTGATGATAAATGGATATGTCATAGATGAGGCAGGAGTTAAGAGGACAAAACCAACTAAAACTAATGCCTGTAAAAAAAAAAGCCAGCTATATCTGACAAAGATTGCACATCCATCTCCAGAATGATAGAAACACGCACTGTCAAGCTGTGGTACACCTTTGTCTTTATACTAGTCCATGTGTGTCCACCACTGATGGAGGAATTTCCCATTTTGGTAGAAGAGAGCATGGGTCAAAGTCAACCACTAGCAGAAACAATGCAGTTGACTTTCCTGCGTTTAAGGCAATTGTAGGAACACTCAAAGTGCAAGGAATGAGTGTAACCCTGGGAGAACGTCCTTAAAAATTGTGATGTCTCCTCTGCCAGGCTGGAAACAGAGCTCTGGACAAAAATAATCACATTAGTTTGACCTGATATTGTGAAGGATGTGTTATCTGTTCTCACGGAGAAACCCAGAACTTAGGTGGATGAGCTTTTGAAGAACTTGATTTGTTCTGAGCAGGGTAGCAGACCCTGCTGACTTTCACTAAATCATCCCACTAGTTTATCACTCCAATCATACTATCTACAAGTATATTGGAGAACAGCAAAATAACTTGCGCTGTGGTCACAGCTTAAAATATTTAAAATATGCATTCCCTATGCTTTAATGAGTTACAGCCTCTATCCTCATAATGAGCCATTCAAATGTCACTATTACTTCTTGAACTATGCATAATATAAATGTATTATTTAAAAACCATTCAATAATCAAGAGATATGTTATTCAGTCAATGCATTATTTTAAGCTAGTGACCAAATGGTATCAGAACAGACTGAAGAAGCATAACTAGATTCATATGCTGGATTTGAAAAGATGAAATAGAGATGTTCTGAAACCTTGGCTGCCTTCATTTCCTGGCAGATGTGCTTTTGTTACAATTATATACAATCATTTTTAGGGTATTAAAAACTTATTTCCTTCTATATAAATGCAAACAATGTTTTTACAGCTGTTTAGTTTTGTACAATTAATATTAATTTTTCTGAAATTCAAGAAAAAAAGGTTGCAAAATAACCTAGAAAAGTATGTAGGACATCAACAGGTCCTAGACTTCATTCTATTCCTATATACCTTAAGACTTTTTTAAAAAAAATACTTATGTTAATGGATGGATTATAAAACAAAACATATTGCATATATCTTCATTGACTTTATCTGGAACAAGTAAATTCAGGAGACACTTCTTTACCTTTGCTTTAGTCGTCTTTTGGCTGTTGTAGGAACATTAGCACCATAGCCATAAGAGAAGAGAACCCGTTCAGCTTCAACTTCATCTTCTACTGCAAAACATACCAGAAAAACACTGTCAAAGAACACGATTACTGAACTTTAAAGCAATTCTAAGCTAGATTTTGAGTTGGCATAATGTTCTGTTTTCTTCACAATCAGCATTAATACAGGCCATGTATTAATTTCTTACAACACTAGCAGGCTTTTAATTTTATGCAATATCCAAGTATAGGAAAAAACTTCTCCATCATCACAAGTAAAACTTGCATCCTGCTGCAATACCAATCCCTCTCCTACAAGGAGACTCTAAATACTTTGACACATCTTCAGACCCACCTTTCTGTTGCCACATCTTGAGCTAGGCTTGTTGTTTGGAGGCAGAAAACTGCTGCTGATCACAGCTTCCAGGAATGCTTGATCAGATAGCAGCTGTCTGTGCTGAGGTGCTTCTCTCAGGGCTTAAACAAGCATCTCCACAGAAGTGAAGATGCTTCCACTGTTGCCACTCGTTGGCAATGACCTTCTGTCATTTACATATCCCTAACACCATATTTACTACATTCCAGAAATCTCAGCTTCACGAATATACAAATAAAGTACTTGACCATTTAATTAACATTATCCATTGGTCTTTTTATTGTCATTTGAGATAACCAAATAGAAAGTAGTTTTTCTTTACAAGCTGACTTTGCTTATGTGACAATATGCAACAGTATAATTAAGTGTTCCACCTTTATATATTTCTAAATATTAGATAACTTCATCTGAAAAAAACTAAATCTAATGTCTTAAAATTCTAAGCAACGTGAGATTATATAATATAAATACACAAAGATATGCTTTAAAGTATGCTAAATATTTATCTTTATGCAAAGTAAAAATATTCAGAATAATCCCTGCCTCCATAGATTTCTCGAAAAACATACTTTTTATGATTTAAAACACATGAAATTGCTCTGAAAAGAAACCAACAGCAGCAAAATTAAAGTGTGCACAGATTTTTGTATTTCAGCTTTTGCAACTCAGAATTCCTCTCTCCTGTTAGAGCAAAATGGGAGGAGGGCAGGGGGATAAATTTATAAAGAGGGACAAAAGGGGAGTGGCAGGAATGTAAAAAAGAGAGGGAGCACAAGTGAACACCAGGCCAGACACCACACAACAACTTTGATGAATTAAATAGTTGGGAACAGAAGAAACAAATCTAGGAAGTGATGTGCTGGTCCAGTCTGACTCATCCTTGCTAATATTCAAGCACCTCAAAAATATGTTTTCTTAACTTACATAAAGGTGTTGTCTCTTTCAGCACTTGCCTAATGCCCTTTTAGTGTTGTTTTAAGCAAGGATTCTTCAAACACATTTAGAAAAACAGCCTCTAGTAGAGCACTTATGAAAGTCACATATCTAGTTACACAAAACACAATACAGAAATTCCACCAAGTATGACAGAAAAAATTTCCTGATGTGGTAGTACATAGGCATTAGTGCCTCTGATTTTCAAGGCTGACTTTATTATGACAGGGAATTCTCCAGTGCCTTAAATACCTCTGGTTCAGAAAAACAAAAAATTGTTTGACCTTAATTTTTTTTAACCCCTCATTTTGGTTACAAATAAAGTGCTGTATCCCTCAGAAAAATGTCAGTAAGATCCCACTGCATAAATTCATACATGCCAGTACTGTCCATGGAAATGTCAGATTGTGAAGACAAACACAAAAACCCCTGCAAATGTTATAGATACCAAGTCAAAGTAATGTTATATGTGTCATATGTCTCTTATCCTCTTTAATATCTTTCAAAGATCTTTACCTAATTTTGTAGTGTAAAATATGTATTTTACAAGTTAGAGGATGCTTGTTAATGACAGCTTTTTACACTGTTTTGCTAAAAAGTTCCATTATGAATTATCAGATAGGTTGAGACTTTTTCTTAAAAAGATACTAGCCCATGGAAGCAAGAAAATCAACAGAAAATCTGCCCTGGAAAGAACAGACAACTGCCAAGAAAGTTTACTATCATTATTCATATGGAAACCACTCAGATGCCGTAAGGAGTGGCTACATAAATTCTTGTTAGTTTCCTAAATAGGCTGTTTCATGTTATTTCAATATTATTACAATGGTGGTATAATGATGAGGGAATAACAATCACAACTCAGTGATCTCTTCCACATGCACATTCTCCAAAGGAAAAAATAAAAAGCTTTTATGATTATGTGACTAAACCCCCTTCACATGTGCAAATACAGAGTTTATTAACAAGTCCAGAGAACCCAACCCTCACCAGCATCCCCAAATATTATAAAACAGCAGAGATTTAATAACTTGAGGAGAAGAAAAAAATATCACATGTTGTCAAAATGCAAAGAAGTAACCACAAGATTGATGAGTAAAATCTTATTGTCACTAAAGTCCATGGAAAATTCTGTCATCCATGGCCGACAGAAGGCTGAATGCTCCAGCCTAAATTAAAAACTCTGAAAGACAGACTGGAATATTTCCATAATGAATTACATTAAAAAAATAATACTATTTCCTTTCTTGCAGCTATTCTTCTACCTTTAGCTATTTATGACATGTAAATACCAGGACATAATTTGAGATATGGGGGAGGTAGGTCTGTGTTCTCCTTTAAAGTGTTTTTAAAAAATAAATGCTTGCATTTCTTCTGATTTTCCTCATACGTTCACTTGGTGCTGGAATTAAGTCATACTTAGTATCAATCCTAACTTTGAAATAACTATTATAACAGTAGGAAAAAAAGCCAGCTATTAAATAGAAACTATAGTGAAATAATATTGAAGTGTAACACTCTTATTTTCTCCAACAAAATCAGAAAAAAGGTTAATATTTTAACAGAACAGTCCATTTGCAAGCTTTCATTTAAGTCATATTCTGTAACACAGAGTATAAATTATAATTAAAATACATACTTAAGAAGAGGTTAAGAATGAATTTGAATGAATGAGTTTGAAACCTTAAAACATCCTTCTAACTAGGCTAAAAGATTTCAAGAGCAGGGTCTTAGTTTCAAATTATACATTACTTGCTTTGTGGATTCATTTATGCAGCAAAACAAACCAACACATACAACACAGAAACTGTGGTTTGGCTGAGAACAGATAATGTTATTTTTGACAATCAGAAAAAAAAATTTTCAAGAGTAATCAGACCTGAATTTAATCCAGGGTTAAGTACTTGAACACAGAGATCTGGCACAAGCAACTATTTTATGTCTAATTATTATTATAAATAGAACATACGGAAGAGCTTTTTCCTCCCTCAATTATTTTAAAAAGTCACACTAATTACAGTACTATACTATGGAACCTATTACTGTCTGTCAATGAAGAGGCTACTTCGTTTTCAAAATATAGTTAAATGATACAATGAGCCTAAACCCCCCACATTTCCATATGTCTGAGGTCATATTTACTTGATATGTATTTACAAAAACTTTTAGAAATCCATAATTAAAATTTTCTATCAAAATAATTATGGCAGACATAAGAGGCACTGTAACACTTTGCAAGTGACATGAGAAACGAGACATCTTGTCAGAATGACAAGTATCTAGAGATAAAATATAAGTCGTGACAGAACTTACTTTCTGCTGTCTGCAATATTATCTCATCAAGCTCTTTTTCAAGTTTTTCATAAGTATCTAGCCTTGCTTGAAACTCTGAATTCTGCGTTTGAAGTTCAATAATGCGGGATTCACTAGAAGACTGAAGACTATAAAATTCCTTAGTAAGCACCTATAAGAGCAAACAATGGAAAGATCATGGATTCAGCATTACAGGTCTTTATGAATCAGGCAAAATAAAGCATACGTAAAATTATTAAAATTCTTAATGTTATTATACTAAATATTTGATGTATTAAAATACTTCAAAGAGCTGTCAGTTTTTACAACTACATTACCTTACTCTTAAGGCTTTCATAATTCTAAGAATCTCTCTCCGGAAAAGCTACGGAAATTTTATAGAAGAGTTAGAAAAAGCAAGGTACTAATTACAGAATCACAGAATGTCAAGGACTGGAAGGGACAGCAAGAGATCATCTAGACCAATTCCCCTTTTGGAGCAAGAACACCAAGACCAGGTCACACAGGAACACGTCCAGATGGGGTTTGAATGGCTCCATAGGAGACCCCACACTTGCTTTGGGCAGCCTGTTCCAGTGTTCTGTCACCCTCACCATAAAGAAGTTTTTTCTTACATTTCTCTGGAACCTCCTGTGTTTCAGCTTGCACCCACTGCCCCTTGTCCTATCACTGGAAGGCACTGAGAAGAGCCTGGCTTCATCATCCTGATACTCACCCTTTTAATTAAGATAATTAATACACAATTGACAAAACATTGTAAATGCATTTATTTTTGTTGCTTTAGTTGGATTAAAATTTCATTTATCAGTCTAAAAAAGAGTGTTTCCATACAGAATGGTTAATGTGTGAATATCAAAATTTGCTATTTAAGATACATCAGATTCTTACTATTTACTTATTAGTGAAAGATAATATGTTATTAATATACAAGAGTAATGTAATTACTTAATTCATTAAGCTTAAACAAAAAAGCA
Organism: Turnix velox; assembly: GCA_013400935.1. NCBI lineage: Eukaryota > Metazoa > Chordata > Aves > Charadriiformes > Turnicidae > Turnix > Turnix velox. The sequence goes on from VZTY01031000.1 coordinate 359,475, forward strand.
CATATTCAAAAGTTACAAAGGCCTATATAAGAACTAATACTTAATATAGTGCTTGAAAATAGAAAACTGTGTTGGTAATACCATAAAACCAACTGGAATAAAAGATACTTAGCAAATAAAGTAGTAATCAACATGCTTTGGAGAAAGAAATCCCATCCGAAAAGGTGCAGTAACAATGAAGTAGTACGAAACTAAATTTAATACTAACTACCCTAATAAAAATCACAGATGTTCAAGCTAACAATTGAATATCAATCTTCCGATATAGAAAGATATACATAATGTACAGCAGTAATAGCAGAATCACTGTCAAAAACTCTGGAGAATAAACAACACTTATAAGAAACAAGCTATTCAAATATAAAAAGACTGGTCTAGTGTCACAGAAGTATCTGTTTTCTAGTTTGGGCATGCCCAAGAAGAGAAACTACTATATGCTGAAATCCAAATAAAAATGAGCTGGTTCACAAAGCAGCTGCAGTTGAGCCATAACACAGACTACACTACTAATTAAGATCAATATCCTGTAAGAAGGGTAAGAAAAAAAAACCTTAGTACATTGATAAAATATTTAAGAAAAGGAAATCAAAACAGTATGAAATCAGTCAAAGGGAACAAAAGTAAAAGCTTCAGATATCAAATACTTAAATTCCCCAAGAACATTTCTTAATGAAAGAGCACTGGTCTTTCACTAAGCGTCTCTATAAAGGGAAAAGGAAATGCCAAAAAGTTTTTGTAGAATTGAACATCAAACATTTAAGATGTTATTCAGATCAAATAACATTCACAAGGAAAATAGAAACGCAACTCTCATTTAACTATCTTCTCAAAGCTTAGGCATGTCTGTGCAATTATAAAACTACTTAGCAACCTTAAAGTCTAGCAAAACTGGCACTCCCAGTACTCGTGATCACAACTAACCTCATCAGCCTGGATCTGAATGTCCTGAAATAGACAACAAGAAATTATATTTTATCTAAAGCTCTCTAATCCTGTTTCCATACCATAGTTCCTCTTCACACTACTCTAAGCAGGGTCAGCACTAAAAATACAAGACACTGAAGAACAGAATCACTCCCCCAAAGTGAAGGCTGGCACTTGCAAAAAAAGATTTGTATTCTGTCCTGTCCACTTCCTAACCTGATATTTGATTTGAACATATTCTGATTATTTAAATCTCATGAATTGTACAGACTAATATGATTCTGGGACTGCACAGGTGAAAAAAATTTGTTTTAAAGTTTGCCTTGTTGAATACTGGACACCTTTCCAATCCTAAAATAGCTGAACAGCATATGATAAATTTTTGAAAGCACATGTTGTAAAGATAATAAATTCCAAGCTCACAGAGATAAAAAGTCCCAATCATACAATCACATAGGTGCACGGGGTGCAGGTGCCCAATTGCTGGCAGCAGGAGCTGCAGGGCAGCCTCTGTGAGTAGAGGCTGGGGCTGCCCTGTGATGCATACAGAGTTCAAATCAATCTTCTGCCAGGGCATGGCTGGACCCTGCATCCAAAACGGTGGCACTTTGGGGAAAATGCATTGAAGGGTAAAAATGTTGCACAGCAGTGAGGAGCAAGGGGAAAAAAAAAGTGTGAGGAACTGCTTTGCTGCAAATACTAAGGTGAGAGAAGGAGTGGAAGAGGTGCTCCAGTTGCCAGAGTAGAGATTCAGAGGTATGTAAGTCAGAAAACAAGACAGGCAGTTAAATCCAGAAGAGAAAAGTGTGGGGAAAGATGTTTTAGCTTTTGTCTTTGTTTCTCATCATCTTAATACCCCATAGAAGCTCTCTTTATGCAACATACCTCCAGCTTTCTCTGATATTTCTCACATTCCACTTGGCACTGTGAAAGATGCTTGGCTGTTTCTTGTTGCATGAGTTGAACATGTTCATTTTCAAAGGACTTTAATTTACTTTGGTGAAGAAGTTCAGCTACTTTGCTTTCTGTGCCAAGCTGCATTTGTCTATACCTAAATGAAAAAAAAAAAGTTGTGATAATTTTAAAAAAGCTAATTTAGAAAACATGCTAGTTTCTGTTCACCACAGAAATTAATATTAATAGCTTAATAAGCATTAGTACGATTACCTATGTAAATATTGTGACCTGTATTTGAAAATAATTATGAAAATTCAATACTATAATGACAACAAAACACTATAAGGAAAACTCTGTCCATGACTTTTCAAAGTGTGATTAATGCACAATCAAATGGCAAGTATCTTACAGTATATATTATTTTTTAAAAAAGTCAGATCAATGTGGATCTCTTTCTCAGTATATAGACATAAGCACTCAAGTCTTTTCATGGGAGATACACTAAGGAGATGTTGTCTCCCATCTTCACAAGTTTCATACGACAGGGAGTAGTATTAGATAAAGCTGGTATTGGTGGCACATAGTCATAGTCATTTAGGTTGGAAGGGACCTTTCAGATCATCTAGGCCAACCATCAGCCCAACTCTGACAAGCCTCATACCTGGACGGGGACTCGAACCCCTGACCCTCAGATTAGGAGTGTGATGCTCTCCCAACTGAGCTATACATCCAGGTCACTCCCTTGGGATATCATGAATATCAGCTACACAGCTTTTCTCCATACACAAAGAGATGAAGAAACATCAGATCACAATGGTGTATTCATTTCCACAGCTGTTGAGAACCACACATCCTTCTCAAAAAGAATTAAGTACATTTTTTAGAGTATCACTGTAATGTGATATGTCATAAATAATATTCCACTTGGAAGTGGTCTTCATTCATTTTATTCATTATATTTAACAAAAAGACTCAAAAGAGGAGTAAAAAAGTTTAGTGATAATTTTGAATTACTGGACTGTAGAAAACAAGGGCTTACATAAAGAACAGTAGCAAAGCTTAGAATTAAATGATACATGAAATTCAAAGGAGATACATGCAAAGTAAAGTACAGGTCACAAAACTTATCCTAACTGTATACATACGATGATGAATTCCAAGCTGACTGTTTTAATTCACGATTGAGATACTGGGGTTATACTAGATGAATCCATGAAAACTTCAGCTCAGTTTAAATAACCGTCAAACACAACATTTTGGAAATTACTGGAAAAGCAATAGGGAAAATACAGAAATCACTTCACAACGGCTCAATGTTGTCACTAAATGCTGACTGCTTTTGTAGTACCTCTTCTCACAAGGAATAAAATACCACCAGTAAAGCATCAAAGAAGGGTAATTAGGATGACTTGACAACCAGCAATATCATGCATCTATGCAGTTGCACTGGGTGGAAGAAATTACTTAAGCAACCTCTTCAGCTTTGAAAAGAGATGACTGTAAGGAAAACAGAGAAATAAGAGAGGCCTCTAATAACATGAGTGGCACAGAAAATGAGAATAGCAGTCAATTATTCACTGTGTTTTCCAACAGATGAATGAGAAGACATCTAATAAAGCTAGCAGATGTGTAAGAAAAACATATAGAAGTCATTTTCCACACATCAAAGCTGCGAAGTTCCTTACCAAAAAATGCTGTGGATGCTAAAAATTAACACTCAAGAGGATACTGAACAAACTCAGCAGAGAAATCCTTTGACAATTACTGAGTGCAAGATGGTACTTCTCACACAGAAGTCACTTAACAAATTGTTAGAATGACAGATAAACCTTTATTCCAGCCCAGCACAGCTGTTACATTAGCTGTCATTTGTCAAATAGCAGTTGCAACACAATTCCACCCTATTTAGCACCTATCTTTAAGTGGGGATAGAAAGAATTAAACAAAAACATGGGGATTACTTCACATATTTTCCCTGAGGATTTCACATACAGGAATGCTTCTAAGCAAGAGGAAGCAATTTTCACTGAAATTAACTTGAACAGAACAAGTATCATTACAATGCCCTTTACAATCACTCTGCAGACATCTATGTATGTCCAATGCGTAAATGAGATTGCTCCTACCCAAGCTGTGTGAACAGAGACTGGAAATTCTGCCTATTTTGCTCATGAAAAGATCACTCTTCTAAAACATTTTTCTTTTTCAATAGTATGCTATGTGTTCTCAGAAATCCTACATTCACACTGCTAAAAGCCAATTATCTATTTGGTTATTGACTCCTGCTATCAGTTTTGCTCATGGATGCCTTTCAAGCACAGATACTTTGAAGTATTACATCACTGTGTTCCTATTGTAATTTTCCATAAATACTAGTTTCAGCACTCTTACAATCTCTACACGTTGTATATGATTGGGTGCAGACAGGACAGTAAATCTGTTCTGCTGTGCACTTTGCTTATAGTCCTCCGAAGACTGTTTTGTTCCAAAATAACTAAGCCTTCACAAAGATACACCTCATTTAGCCAACTGATGTGCAACGTAACACACAAATTTATCCACAAGTCCTATTATACTTACTGATTTTTCAACAACAAATTCTCATCTTCTGTCTTTATGCAAAATAAATGGCAGTGCTTTCCTGCAGACTACTTCAGACCTTAAATTAATTTGAAGTTCAGTGATCCATTCTGTACAAAGCCTAGACACTGGAAACATGTACAAACACATGCTATGCATACTTTCCTCTACTCACTTTCTATACTTTCCAGAGAAGATCTTAGCTCTCTGAGGATTTTATAAGCCGACTGCATCAGCTGTGTAGTTAAAGAACATGCTTATCACCTCCCCCTTATAAACAGTAGCATCAGAAAAAACCAAAAAAAATTGAATCTTGGAAATTTGCTGTAACTTACACATGCATCATCTGTTTTGTATTGGTAAGGTTATCAAGACCCAGTTTTCACCTTAAAACACTGTTACTTGTTACTAAATCCTGCACCGTGGAAACCTTCAGAGTACCTTTGTTATATTTGCTTTTCCTTGACCAGACGGTATCTCTGGTTTCTTGGCTACTATTTCAGCATAAACGTGTGTGCATGTGTGTACAGAGTCATGTAACACCCTGTCAAAACACATTCCTTAATCTGCCTAGATGGTCTCTAAGGGAAGACAAGAAAACAAAACTACTCCATGCTTTAATACAGGAATTATAGGAAAAAAAAAAAAAAAGAGTGGAATGTGGGTGCACAGGATTTTTCTCCATTAAGAAATCTTAGCAAACCTGATATGGTGAAAGAGTAGAGGTTTTTGTCTTTCAGAAGAATGAGGGCTGGGAATGAAAGGGAGACTGCATACTTAACTTATGAAAAAAAAAAAGAAAACAAATACAAATAATAATAGTAATAGTCTGAAATGAGGTCTCAACGTCATTATGTCTCTGGATCATTAGGATGACCAGCCAATGATGCTTGAAGTTTGTTAAAGCAGAGTGACAAAATGCTTATCAGAAATGTTATTTCTACAGTAAAGTAGGAGAAACCATATTCAGACAGGAACCTGAAATCCACTTAGTAAGGATGGTTTTGTGATTTTTCTATCAGGAGTGGGGGATAATGATTTATCAACTTTAAAAATCTGCATACAATGAAAGTAAAGAGAAAGATTTAATGTGATTCTGTGAATTTCATGCCATGAATGGAAAAAACACAAGACACATCCAGCACAACCTAATCTAATATCAATATTTGAAGATTTTATCCTGTATGTCTGTGATGTGAAATTATCTTAATATTTACTGCATCTTATAAGCAGCCCAAATATGCTAAAACAGAGACTATAATCTCTTTTTAGCACTGTCCCACAGACAAAATCTCAGATGTACACTATTGCTCAATAACTGAACACTAAATCATAGAATGATCTAGGTTGGAAGGAACCTTTAAAAGTCATCTAATCCAACTCCCCCTTATGACGAGCAGGGGTACCTTCAAGGACCCTGTACTCGGCCTTGTAGAACCTCATGAAGTTCACATGAGGCCACTGCTTCAGCTTCTCCAGGTCTCTCAGGATGGCATCTTTTCCCTCAGGCACATCAGCTGCACCACTCAACTTGGTGTTGACTGCATGATGTCTATGCCATTGATGAAGACATTAAGCAGTACTTGCCCCAGTACACATACTGGGGGACACCACTTAGAATCATAGAAAAGTCTGGGTTGGAAGGGACCTCAAAGATCATCGAGTTCCAACCCCCCTGCCATAGGCAGGGACACCTCCCACTAGACCAGGCTGCCCAGTGCCCTGTCCAGCCTAGTCTTGAACACCTCCAGAGAGGGGGCACCCACAACCTCCCTGGGCAACCTGTTCCAGTGTTTCACCACCCTCACTGTAAAGAATTTCCTTCTTGTGTCAAGTCTTGTCACCAGTCCATCTGGACATTAAGCTGTAGACCCCTACCCTCTGAATGTGACTGTCCAACTAATTCCTCATCTACTGAACAGTCCAATCATCAAATTAATTTGTCTCCAATTTAGAAAAAGGATCTTGTGGGGGATTGTGTCAAAGGCCTTACAGAAGACAGACAACATCTGTAATGAAGTACATTATAAAATAATAAGGTGAGCATTCATGATGTAGCAAATCTTAGTATTAAGCATGTTAATAAGAAAGAATGACAATACTATGAAATAATAAATCTCCCACAGGTAGTCCTACCAAGATTATGAAAATGCAAACACCAACTCTTTGAAATTTTGCTAACTTGATTATACCGGCATAAAGCTGTTCACTATAAATTTTAGACATTACTTTTGAGTTCTAAAATGGGAAAAAAACTTTAAGTTGTGAAATCATCCTGGCTCCACAGAGGGATCAGTTCCAGATCTAAGATCTTTAGAGTAATTACAATCCTCTCCTATTTGTACAAATGTCTGTGCTTTGGTTCAGTGCCAAATTTGCAGAGAAATCTAAAGGCTACTGACATTTCCTCCCTAACCTGTCCTATTGCAAATCTCACACTTCCAGCCCCAACATGTCCTCTAAGGTTCCTCCCATACCAGATTTCTCCTGATTTCCAATTCTATTTTCATTCTTTCCACTTAGTGTTTCTGTTTTTCTTTCAACCTGTGTTCCTAGGCTATTCAGTTTCCATTCCTGTCTTACTCCTCTACTCCCCAAATGCTGGTTTTCTTTTGCTCTGCTCCCATATCACCCTCACAGTCCAGCACCACTCATCAAATTCTTCCCATAACTTGTCTCACTGTGAGATTCAAATCCCAGTTTAACTCCCTTGCAACTGAGTCTGGCTGTTAAGGCTTTTGTGCTTCCCAAAAGTCCAAATCTAAGTACCAAAGCACAGAAGAGAATTTTCCTTAATCTTCATTGTGCCACTTGGAGGAATGCAGGAGTAGCAGATAGGCACAAATTAAACTCAACCATGATACAGATTGCACATACGCTGTTCATACATGTGGCAAACAGAGAGACTCAAACATGGGCACTGCAAGGATCTTGTTTTCACTGGTTTTCTTTTTGATCCTTGGTATTAAAAATTGGTTGGCTTGTTTCTAAGAAGTCAAAAATTTCCCATGAATAGAGTTCACACGCTAAGTAACTGAAAATTTAGGAACTCTGATCCTTAGTCTCAATTGCTCAGCTTCTGAAGCACCAAACGTAAGTCTGACGCATCATGCATCCAGCTGGTTTCATAAACTGAAAGACCGTTTTAGTATTTATTACAAACAGCTGAGAAAACTGTCATTCTTCATTTAAAAGCATGTATTTTGTGGTTATTGTTACACAACCTTTAGAAGCACTTTCAGTTATTTGTACTATCTATTGCTTCATTAATGTCTATCAAATATCTGACATTATTTCTAATTCTATCACTGTGGGCTAAAATAACAATATTTAATAAATTGAAATACCTCCAATAAAAGGAAGAAAAAGCTCCGAGTATAATGATTAAACAGAAGATGAAGCATGACATCTACAAATTGTTTAAAGAATGAAAAATTTGTCTGCCAAAATTGTTTTAATTTAAATTTGTTTTCTACAAATGACATGCTAAGATTATTTTCAGTATTCCTGTTTTTGATTGCTGTTAAAAAAATGTAGATACATATAATTTAAATGCTAAAGGGTAAACATGATTTAACATGCAAGTTCTTGCCAGATGTTATATTTGCTTCGTATCAAGTAATTAAACATGCATGTGGTTTAGGTAAAATCTGTTTGAGAGAGAAAGCTTAGAAGCTTTGTTTAAAGCTGCTTGCTTCAAAGCAGATTTTTGTGTTTTGCAGCATTCTAAGTATTTGCCATGTATTGGCTTCTGATCCTCATTCTGTTAAAATAACTTCCTTGGATGAAATGCTTCCACATATTCTTGCAGTTTGCAGGAAGCATTAGTTTCAAACATGGAGATTCAGCAAGAGAAAATGTATCCATGGCCAGCAGATCAAGAGAGGCAATTCTGCCCTTTTACTCTGCCTGCACCAGACCTCACCTGGAGTACTGTGTCTAGCTCTGGAGCCCTCAGCACAAGGACAAAGACCTGTTTGAGAGGGTCCAGAGGAGGACCACAAAGATGATCAGGGGCCGGAGCACCTCTCCTACAAGAACAGGCTGAGAGAGCTGGTGCTTTTCAGCCTGGAGAAGGCTACAGGGAGACCTCATAGTGGCCTACCTGACGGGGGCCTACAAGCTGGAGAGGGACTGTTTGCCAGGGCATGCAGCAATAAGATAAGGCAATGGTTTTAGACTAGAGCACAGCAGGTTTAGATTAGACATTAGGAAGAAGTTCTTCACCATGAGGTGAAGACACTGGAACAGGTTGTGCAGAGGTGGAGGAGGTCCCATCCCTGGAGGCATTTAAGGCCAGACTTGATGAGGCTCTGAGCAACCTGTTCTAGTAAAAAACGTTATGGCTCACTGCAGAGGGGTTGGAATAGTTAGCCTTTGAAGCTCCCTTTCAACTCTATGATTCTGTGAAACAGCTGTTTTATACTACCTGCAGTTTCAAGACACTTAAATCCAAAATTAGCTATTCCACAAGTGGACTTCTTCAGACATGTTAGCACAGATCTTCTCACTAACTCATAACGTGACTGTAAAAGAGCAAACTTAAAGGTGAGGTTGCAGAATATACATATAAAAGGCACATCTTGATGAGTTACTATAAAGGCAGCTGCTTATCTTTGTGTTTATTCCACTAGGACAGCTAGAGTGACCTAATTACCATGATGAGTGTTTCATCTCTTTTACGAATTGGAAGAATGAACATTATGAAATATGAGTCTACTTTATATATAATCTGCTAAATCATGCTGACTAGCAGGGACTGAAATCCAGCTTTGTTTCCTTGTCTCTAGACTACATAATTGTGCTTCCTTTTATTTGATTCTGACCCCCTGCACCAAGATGCAGCTTCGACTGCTTCAGCCTAGACTGTGTTGAGAGTTTCATTTCAGTCATGAGAATAAATCTTCACTTGGGAGCTTTCTCTCAATTCTGGAGCTCTGATGAAAATATAATCCAGGCTTCCATTGAAAATGTGTGCTTACTCTTGAGGTACTGTACAGATGAGCAACTCGCGTTGTGCTATTTTTAAAAAATCAAACAGGATGTGGTTACTACTCTGTGTTAATTCAATGCTGATGATGTATACTTAGTTTGCTCAGAGTCACTCGCCTAGATGGTTATTACCTGGTTTAAGTAATCAGCAGCTTGGTTAACTCTTTGTTATATGATTCAATTCAATAAACACGAAATCTATTAAAATACCCTAAAAGAACTTTATCAATATAAAGATGTTTATAATAGCACCCTTAGCAAAGAAAGGATCTAAAGAACCCAATAAGCATATAATAAGGAATAGGATATAATTCCACTGTTTTCATAAATTTTTTTTTTTTTAGATAGATAAAAGATTTACCCTGGTAATTTTTAGGATTCTAACAGTTGTAGCTTTTCTTGCTGACTATTCATCATAGTCAAGATGTATATTCTTGTGTTTTCATTTATGTTTCAGGGGATGATGAATTCTAAATCTATGAAAAACCATACAAACACAGAAATTATCAGTATATATGGTTGGTCAGAGAATATCTACCAGATCAAGTATTTCAGGAGATGCAGGCTCAGAGATACCTAGTTAGTGAATCAAAAAATGTAAGCTGTCACTTCACCAGATCCCTTGAACAAAACTTCAAAATATTGCCAAAGAAAGATAAAAGATTGCTTTTTTTCAAACAGAAAAGCTATTAAATGAATTTCTGAAGCCTCATTAAGAGATACCAAAGCAAAAAGCTTTGCAGAATTTCCCTAAGTAAAGGACAACAATTTAATAGGGAAAGATAGCCAAGATAAAGGATGTGGACACTTGCAGCTCTGCTTCAAGTGCTTCAAGCAGTCAGAAGCAGCTGAGCAGTTCTGTTGTTTCTGGCACAGCCTGGATACACCACACAAAGTTATCTTGTGCATCTGTCTGTACTGGTACGTAAAATGGCAAAAGTCTCCAATCTTGAAAGTATGAGAAACACGCTGAACAGAGGTGGAATGCATATTTAGACAAACGGGAGAATACACATGATTAGATTTCTCATTGCCTAAATGACAATTTCGCTCAAATAGATAAATACTTCCATCTAAAAAAAAAACCAAAACCTAAAATAAAACAGAAACGAACCACTTTGAACAAACAGACTAAAAGAGACCCCTGCTCTGCAATATGGTTTGGTCTACTGTACTTATTTCAATCCCAGAGCAAGAAACTTGAAGTAAGTTCATTAAAACCTCTTTAGTCACATTTTCGTGCACACTATTTATTCTCTTCCTGATTTCCTGTGGCATCCCAAATAATTAACTTCAATAAACAGTTCTATTTCACTGTTTTCTTCAGTTCTTGGAAAAAATGCCAAGTTAACAAAGCTGAATTTTGGACTAAATCAACAAAGAGACAAGGCATAGTAGAGATACCTATCTCCCAATATTTTCAGGTCTTTCTTGAGATTCTGGATAGTGATCATTACTTTCTAGGGTACTATTCAGGGAGTTTTCACAGTGCCAATAAGTGCATGCAGCTTCACTTTACATCACTCAAATTTTGCTGTAGCATTACTGACTCTCTCAGCTCACAACTGGCCCTTAACATATTTACATTATTTCCCTTAATTAAATGTTCTAGAGTAGTAATATTTCAAGACAGAAGTTGAAACAACTCTAAGAATGATAATTAAATAAACTTGCCAAAAACATAACTAAACCACCAAATTTATGTGAAATTCATGAGGTAAAAAATCAGTTAGTATTCTGAATTTGCTGTAGATTCTCTCCAATAACAGCCTCTTTCTTTAAGTAATTGATTCACACTATTGTTTTCACTGTGAAAAAAGGATAGCACATGCATAAGTATACATACGTACACAGAAAATATGAACTCTAGAAGAAATCATAAAACCTTCTTTGCTAAAGCAAGTAGACATTTTGAACAGTTCATATGAGTTGGTTTTTTTAAAATATCTCCAGTCATAAATTTTAAACCTCTGCAGACACTGAAAAGAAGCTACTGGAAACTGCTGATATACATATATTGGTCAAACCTAAAACATAAACAAACAAGGAGAATGTGATTCCAGGAAATAAAAACTCTGGGTGTTGACAAAGTTCATTACTTTTTCTAATTATTCCCATAATTTACCCATGAACACATCAATCTGGAAACAGCATATAGTTTTCTTTTCTCTCCAATCCTTTTCCACTGCAACTCTTCCTACAAATTAGGTTGCATAAGCAGTTCATTAAAATTAATAAGACCATAAAATTTAAATTGGATTGCAAAGATATTTTGAAATCATAGTATGAGAATACAAATTATGAGTATGCAAATAATTTGTGGTCCTATACAGAATCTACCACTGAGCAAAAGGCAATTAAACATCTCATACAACTTTGATAAACTCCGAGATCAAAAGAGTAACAAAGCTCGTCTAAACATTTTGCATGTTAGAAACAAAAACCTCCACCGTTTAAGAGGGAATTCAGATATGTATCACCAATCTTATTTTCTGTTTCCTTCGGTAGCATTTATTGTCTGCTGATGCATTTGCTGCTCTTCCTCTGTTTCAACAGGAAATTCACAAAGATACCTTCCGATGAAAATATATAGTTAATAGAAGGCAACTACTGTACATTCTAAATTACACTAATGTATAAAGGGAAGAAGTCAATGTATAATGACTGACAGAAGAGTTGTTATGTAAGTGACAACAGCAATGCCAAAATGTCTCTCTCCTTTTAACACATAAAATCTAAAAAGCACTAAAATCAGACATCCACAAAGAGAAGAAGTATGAGTGGAATCTCACATGCCACTTAAAACAGTCAGAAATGAAAACACAATTTTTTAAAAGTTCTTAACTTCACATGTTGGACTCATATGTAACATAAAATTCACCGTGATGACAAAAAGGAGCGTTCTGGATGACCATGCAAGGAAAAAAATAAAGAGAGGTGTCATCACAGAAGCTTCCCAGAAAACAACAGAAATGAGAAAGTAGGGACAAATCTTCTGAGGTAGGGAAAACTGGGAGATGATCAGGGAAAGCTCTTCTGACATTTGAAAAAGAAAAGATAAATGTAACTACTACAGCTGTCCTCCCCTTCCCCCCCCATTTTCCACACTTAAACTCTGACAGATTAAGTCAAAAGGTTAGGGTTCAAGCTGTCATAATTAAGCAAATGATTGGTATGTCCTTCGTATCATACATTAACAGGTTTGATTTCCTGATAAGCAGAGTTCAAAGTACAGGCATACCTTGTTATCTGTCAAGAATGGGTTCCTAAAAGCACTACAGTTAGCAATGATGGACAGCAAAGAAACTTTTCCCTAAAAAATAATGTAATGACAGGCCTTGGTATTTGCAGTGATAAGCACATAAAAAAAATAAGCACATAAAATCTGTTAAAATATTTAAAAAGCCATGTAACAAAAAACTACTACAATCATGTTTCCAGCGTGTTTTAAAAAAAAGCATGAATACTGGAAAAACACAAAAATTTCCATCTGACTTGGAACTGAAAGAAACTTCCATTAAGCTGCCTGCAAGTCATCAGGAGTTCTTTGGTGCAACTGGGCAGCTCAGGGAAGCGTTTGTTAGAAGAGTAAAGGATGGAAAGCATGTTTACAGTAACAGCTAACAGAGATGGGACTTGCCTATTCAAAGGAAACTAAAATGACTGTCAGACAAGCAACACGTAGATAAGTGAAACATCCTTTCTTAAACATTGATAATACCTGGAACCACATGAACTCGAAGAAGACAGCACAAAGACCTCTCATTTAAATAACTTGAACGGCCTTCACAAATAAGCCCATCAACTGAATTTTAGCTTTAGAGACAACTATCAAATAAAATGTTGTATTCTATACTAGAGGTTTGTTAACATTATGAAGATTCACATGCCTGTCATTATCCAGAACTGAAACATATTGCTTCTAAAAATTATTTTCCTGAATTGTCGCTGGATTAAACCTGCAATTGAAGACCCAAACATACTGAAACCACCACGAAAACTAATGTAGTAGTTTTGAGCTCATGAAAGTTAATTTAATAGTCTTGAGCTTTATCCCATATGCTTACTTTGCTATAGTTGCAGTAAACCCTAGACTAAATGTGTGGGTAACTTGGGCCAATGCTACGGGGCAACGTGAGTTCAGCTTATCATTGCAATTTGCTGGTGATCCTTTTAAAACTTGTCTTTTGGGGTTCCCCGAATATAATCCCCAGGATTTTCAAAATTATACTAGAGCAATTATTAGTGAATGTGCACAATTACCAGTATTCAACTGCACAGTAAAACTTTTACAAAATGCTAATGTTTCTCTACTAGGGGATCCACAGGAATTGGAGTTATTAGGTTTTATAAAAATTGGCAACTCTACTCAGAAGTGGACACAGACATGTGTTTATTTTGGTCCAGATCGACAAAGTACTAATGTATATCGCACCCAGAATAAAATAGGATGGACAGATATCTCTCCAAAAGCCTCTGATAACTATAGGTATGATGATGGCTGTGGTAGTTACTGTGGCTACCATGACCTCACTAAGCAAGGTCTGGGTGCATGGGGCGCTGCAGTTAAAGGTAATACCGGCGCTCTTTGGAATAATGGTACAGCCAAATCTCTACCACCTGGAATCTTTTTAATTTGTGGCAATCGTGCCTGGCAAGGAATTACGAAAAATATTATAGGAGGTCTTTGTTATTTAGGAAAACTGACCTTGCTAGCCCCAAATCATCGGCAGTGGTTTAATGTCAATATTGCCAATAGCAATTCATAATTTAGGCCCTGATTGCAATGATCAGCTTACTTTGTGGTCCCTTACAGCAAAAGTTTTTGCTTCGGTTTCCACTCCTGGTGTTGCAGCCGCCAAGGCCCTGAGAGATGTGGACGAGTTAGCCTGCTGGTCTTTGAAACAAGCCAATGAGACTGATCGTGTGTTGCAGGAATTGTTGTTAGATACAAACAGTCTACGACGTGCTCTATTGCAAAATCGTGCCGCTATTGATTTTCTCCTATTGGCTCATGGACACAACTGTAAAGATTTTGACGGCATGTGTTGTTTTAATTTGTCAGATCACAGTGAATCGATTCAAAAACACTTGGATTGGCTAACGCAACACACGCAAAAAATCATGCAAGATATTAATCCTTTTGACAGTTTGCTGACTTCTCTCTTGGGTTCTTGGTCTGGGATTTTTGGTCTTATAATAAAGAAGGGTTTGTGCTTTTATTAATCCTTTTGCTTTTACTAATCTTTTTGCTTATTATCATTGTATGTAAGATTGTTTATCATTGCATAATGTCTAAGGTTAAGTCTCTTTTGGAAAGCTTTCTCATCATTAAAGAAAAATGGGGGAATTGTTGCAGTATGGGCACAGGCCATAAAGGGTTAACAACTGCTCAGCTCAGGGCCTGAGAAAAATCCTATCAAGCCACCTGAGGCCTTGGAGCTTGTTTGTGAATCCATTGTTTTGGGAAAGAGTCCTCTATGCGATGGGAACTAAGTAGGAGTCAAGAATGGGCAAGGTAAACAAAATGTTGTGAGAACAGTTATTAACAAGAAGGAATAGACAAATAGCAAATAGTTCACTGCACATACTGCTCTCCTTGTGCTTGCTATACTTACTAGGTCTCACTGCTAGCTACAGGTCTTTTACCCAGACACTGAATTGCACAAGTCCTTCAAATCAATCAGAGAATGCCCTGAAGGGATTTTAACAATTGTGATACTATAACTTTGTTTTTTTTAAAAACACTTTTAGATCACAGCATCAATAGTGTAACAGAATATGGAAGATGCTCAAGATACTCTTACAGCTCAAAGCAAAAGAAAGGAGCTACAGTAACTTCCTACATGCTCTGAAACCCTCGAAGCAGAGTAAGAAATGAATCCTGAACAGATATATCACACTAAGCTGTTTAAGACACTAATGAAATAACCTCATTTCTCAAAATTTCTAAGCAAAAAATTGATACATCACTATGCTGGCTATGACACTGATGAACCAACCTTTTCTGCCTAGAAATGAAGGGAAAAATGTCCACTGAATTAAAGTTTTCTCAAAGCAGCCTATCCCCATAAATTCTTAAATCATCTAATTATCCAATATTACCTGTTGAGGCATGTGAAAAATAGAAATACTTCAAAAATGTAGTAACTATTTTGAAAAATAATCAGCTAACTCCAAAATGTCTCCACTCTTGAGTACATTTGCTTTCACAACATACTATTTTATCAATAATTTTTATCAGAAATTTTACAGAGATAGAACTTAACCTTCATACAGCTTTTCTACTACTTCTTAATCTGACAAAAAGTAGTACTGTGGGAATGGTTATAAAAATGCAGGTTTGGAAATAGGAATTCATGAATTATAGGGAAAGTAACAGGCTTTGCAGTAACTTTCAAGCATGCTTCATAAGAAAAGTCTTATATTCAATGTAACTACCACTGAGTCCTGAGAAACCACAGCAGAAAATACAGAGATTTTTTTATTTTATTGAATACAATCCTTACATTAATCAAGTTTCCTTTTTCTCTGCTCCCACTATGTCCAGCTCTCTTACCCTCTTAATTTTTGTCTTAATTGTTGTATTTTCCCTGCATTTTCTCTATTTTCTCTGACTATTTAAACAGTTTTTCCTTCAGGTCAACCATTGTAACCTCTCCATTAACCACACCTGAGAATTATAATTTTCCTCCTTCTTCGTGAAAATTTTTGTACTGTCACGTCTTGTCCCTTAACAGGACTTGCGGACAAAACAAATCTGATCTCCAGCTATTCCCTGTCCCTGCTGAGTACCTGGGCACTATAACCTTGTCTTTTTAACTTTTAGAGGATACCATATTGAATTAGACATCTTTTTACGAGAGAATCGAAAGCTGTATCATTTTATTCCTGTCATCATCCACTAGAGCTCCAGAATATGACCATCATGCAACTAACAAACTGAAGATGCAATCCTTGTATTCACTCAACAGCAGAAGGAAAATTCCATCTAGTAAAGCCACACTGTTAACATTAACTTCTTCAATAGAGGGAACCCACTCACTGAACAGGACGTTAAAACGTAGCTTATAACCCTTTGCTTTAACCCTTTTCATTCTCACAGGTTTGCAAGGAATGGTTTGCACTGATTTGGTACTTAGGGATTGATAAAGTTATTAGTTGCAAGTTTTGTGTGAATTTTATATGCCATGACTGAAAAACTGTCTAGTTACTGCTGCACTTGAGTTAACCCTGTTTTGTATGACGTGTGATTCTTTTGCCCTCTTTATTATAAGAAGGTTTAAATAGATGGAGTTGTTTAATATTTTTCTTTAGTATTTTAAACTCTTTTCCATGTGCTCGAGTCTCAGCATTCCATTCCTCAACTGCTGAAGTCTAAACCAGGTTGAAAACAGACCCCCTTTACTAGGCTAATAGTTCAACTTGCCTTCATTTAAAATGGAGTCAGTCTTTCAGAAAATAAGAAATTTCTGTCAGTTGCTATTGAAGTTGCAATGTCTATAACACAGACTCTACTAGATTATGATTACAAATAGTAGAGCTTTTTCATCCAGACAGAAAGCTCTGAGACATCAAGTGATAACTCTGCTACACACAAAGTATTTAAAAGTGTTGCATGTATTAACATCAAAATGAAAGCATGTCAGCTCGACAAGTACTGTACAACTCCACTGCAGCAGACAAAGAGGGAAATAAACCTAGCCATAAAAACATCAAGAATCAGACTGAATCAGAAACACACATATTAATAAATACTCCCTTGCATCATGCTACTCAATGACTGTAATGGGTAGGAAAACTACTTCTGACAGATGGGAATACAATCCAACAGAACTTGTTTATATAAAATTTAAACTCTTTTTAAAGCCAAATGGATTTATGGATTTATGCCATTTGCTCCTCCCAACAATATAATCTAATAAATCAAAGAACAGAACTTGTTTCAACAGCAGAATCATACCTTTTCACCCCCTTTTTTGGTTTTTTTTTTTAATTTTGTCAGTAACAAGAAATACCTTAGCCAAGTTTCCTTGCTGGACTGTAGAGAATTACCTGCAGATTTGTAAAGTTAGTAAGTCTGATCAATTTGAAAAGTTACTGCTTCTATGCTATGTTTTGCAACTCTTTTTAGAGGCACAACAACCGTTTTTCTGATTTAGATAAAACCATACAAGTTTTTAGGGTTTTAAGAATCAAACATCACCACCTCAGTGCAATATTGCACGCATACACTCATACACAGTCTCATACACTGTTGAGCCTGTGTTATGCTCTCCTGTATTTCTACACTGGTGTGTAATAATGCTATGCATAACTGTATTACAAGCAATATTACAGAATTCAGTACTTCTGTCTTAATAATCCTTTTCCTTCACTTTTCAAATTTCCATTTACTTCATTATCTTATATTCTACCTAAAAATGACAATTTCTCATGTAAATTATTGTCTGCAGCACTCAGCATGAAATTAAGGACTGTAGTTGATCACATCAATATTAAAATAAGAAAAATATGTTCCTTTGGCACAGTAAATTCAAATCCATGCCAAAAAAGATTGGCTTACACAGAGACAACTCCTCTCTTCACCATTCCTTAGAATTCCATCATTTACAGATACTCTATATAATATGAAAATAGAAAAAATAATTCCTTGTAATTGTATTTACTTAAAATAAAGAATATAAAAAAAAAGGGCACATTTGAAATTAATAAAAGCAGAGAGCATAAGCATTTATTTCATTCAGATAGAGGAGATTTTCTAAATTGAAACAGAAACCTTCATAATTTGCAAAACCACCACCCACAACTCAAGTATCTTTAACTCCAGTCTAGATAAAGGCATCTTAACATTTATTTTTGCTACTTTGAACGAAGTTAACTACTGTTTGAGTGTTTTCCTAAAACACTGCATTTCTCAGCTGTACCAGCATCTGTCATTCTTGGCTTGGAAGCAAGAACTCATATGAATGTGAGCAATCTTTTTTTGCTTCTTTAGAAATGCGGGGTATGTTCAACAACTGTACCATGGATCTATAGGAATCCAAAGCATGTGTTTAAAGTAATTCAGTGCATCTCTCAGATCATGATCAAATACTGCATGCAACATGATTAATAAAATAAACAGTGCACTGCAGTACTCAGTATTCTTATCAAAACGGAAAATAGGATCATAAACTTTGCAGAGAAGAGAGTAAATAAAGTATATACTAGACAGAGAATTACAACAGAAATAGATCTTAATAAAGAGGAAAAAAAGAGATCATTTCACTTAAGAGCAACTCAAGAAGAGAACAGAAACCTTACTTTATTATTATTTAAAATTTGGTTTTTTTCACTTCGTGTCGTTGAGAAAAGATGCTACCATTCTTTGCCACTGAGTTTCAACAGTAAAACTGTATGTCTGATTTTTGCATTCTATTAAAAAGATCTTTTTCTCAAGGTTTTCTCAAAATGTAGTTAGTTATATAAATATTATTAATTAACAAGATATAACCATTATTAGCATGCAATAAAAATGAAATTGTAATGTGAAAAAAATTACAAAAATAGCAAAAGGAAGAGCTCTTGAGCATAATTCAGGCAATGGGGCTGGAACGCTCTCGAAATATCTAGAAGACCACTTATATAGTCCAGTATCCTACTGGCAAAACTACTCTTCTTTCATTTGGCACAATCACATTACAGGTACCTTTTTAAATCTCTGTTCCTTATTTTAGGAGATTCTCCTTCATCACATTCCCACCACAGATACATAAACTTAATTTTGATTCTGGAAAAAATTATATCGTGGTTCCAATTTTCAAACAGATTTAGTTTAGTATTTCAGAAGATTCATTTTAAGTGATTCATGTAATATTTTAGCATTAACATACCAGTGATACTTTCTAACCATATTTAAAGATAACTGAATTAATAAGAAAAGTGCACATGAGCAAAAGCAACAATCTTTTCCAGTGATCGTACACTTATGTATACAAATTCATCTGACTTAGTCATTTCATAGGAATGTACCAGCACACCAATAAATGCTGTAAGAGTTTGTAATATGAATCATACATTTGAATTTGTACTGCTGGCATCAATCTGAATATACAAAGATTTGTTTTGTAGGGTGGTAAGTAGAGTAGGAAGGCCGAGGCAAGTACAAAAAATGCTGGAGCTATAAATATTAGGAAAAAATAATAAGTAAAAATGTAAGAGAGAATTTAAGAATTGATGGTTCAACACATTCTAATCAATTCACAAATGAGCTATAATAAATAGGTGAAATATGAAACTGTAGCAGGGCAAGTGAAAGGTAGGTCTATTATATGATTATTCTTCTTAAACTACAGAGTACATTAAAAAGGCATTCTTAAAAGATGAAACATTTTCTGTCTTATAGGACACTGAATGATATCCCTATGACTAACATTTAGCAAAACAAGTATGATTAAAAGACACTTCTAAAAGACAAAAAATAACATCTGTCAGCCTTTTTCATTACAATTAAATTGGGTAGCTGCTAAATAAAATATACTTGAGAGTTAAAACTTATGCGAGTACAAACATTACAGAGAAATGTACAGGAAACTCCTTAACAGGTTTGTACTAACTAAAATGATAAAAACAAGAAATCAACTTGCAAGTATTTGCACTTTTCAGTAATGTTGCTTTTTCACCCACAATTCAGTAATGCAAGTTCACATTTATTATTATCATATACCAGAGCTAAAATGATAAATTTTGAAACCTACTTAATTTCTAAGTAATTCAGCTCTTCTATGCTATTGACATTACTAAACAGCTGAAGAACTGAAAAAAAATATTAAAAATAAACATTAAAAGCATGTTTCAGGAATTATTGCTTAGATAATCATATCACATCTCAATTTACACAATACTGTAGGAAAGGAAGATGGGAGAGGAAAACAGAATTAAAATTTACTCACAACTAGTCTACTATTATTGCACTATGATAAGATGGACATGGTAACTTTTGTATTTCATATGAACTGAATTTTACTAAATCAAATTCTAAAATGCTTAAAATGCTTACTTTAACTGTTGCAAGGGTTAAATTTGAATGAATTCTTTCTTCATCATTCATGTAACATTATCTTTTAGTGTATCACTAGATTACTGCTTACAGCCTCTCCATTGAAGAGTCCATTGTTCGCTTAGGTTATGTAGTACTTTGCTGCATGTATCCTGTACATTTAAGACCATTGAGAAGGTGCAAAGAGGAGGTAACCAGGCTCTCTTCAGTGGTGCTCAGTGACAAACCAGTTGCAACAAGTCAAAATAGAAAGTTCTATCTGAACTTCAGGAAACACTTTTTAATTTTATTTAGTTGCTGTTACTATAACTGAGCACTGGAACTGATTTCCCAGATAAGTTGTGGAGTCTTCTTCACCCCTGAAAATAATCAAAAGCCATCCGGACCCAGTTCTGGCCAACCTTGCTCAACAATTTTGTGATTGTAAGCCAAAGATTAAAAATGCTTTAGGCATCTACCTGTAAATTAGATGCCCCGCATGACTGGTAGGAATCCAGTCACTGCAGTCAAAGGGTTATAAAGAGAACCCTTTGCAGCCCTGAAGCAGCAACCTTTATTTGGTCAGTTGAACGGTTCTCTAAGCCCCACTCAATATGCTTATAAATTCCCACTTAGTATAATGACATCTTAGATGTTCACAACTACTTCATGGTGTCCATGCTCAGTACACCTACATTTAGGTCAGTTTTATCTCATGTTGAGTGCTTGGAGCAAAAAGATTGCACATCTTCCAAAGCGACATGCCTTTCATTTGCTTTCATCTGCCTTTCACATTAGTAGCATAATCACAAAACCAAGTAAGCCTGCATATAAAAATCCAGGACTTTAAACAGGGCTGGAATGTATAATGTGGTGCTGTCTTTTCATTCAGACACTTAGAAAGCCAGAATAGACTGAGGAAAATAATCTAGATTCATCACATGGTATCAGGATAACTGAACTGCTAACACAATCCAACTATGCAAAGGACATGCAGTTCCAGGAATCACTAAGGTACTAGTGGAAATGATGGTATCACACAAGATAGAGCAGGAAATTATCTGAAACATTGTTCAGAATTCCAGTCATCTGTGTTGAAGGAAGGTCAAGATTAAAAGAAATAGTACTTGGATGTTCAAGAGAACAACAAATCTATCCCATGAGAAGTCAGATAAGCTAGGGTCTAGGAAAATAGTATGTGACTAAGGTTTTAAAAGGGCAAAACAACAAATACTTTGGGACTAATGCTGGCACTGGAACTCCTGGTTAAAAACTAGGAGAAAATTTAGTTGAAAAAATAAAACTCCACCTGAACATGACAGCAGCTCCTGCTAGGGTTAGTAGAGATTAGAGTTTAACTTATGGAAAGATGGTTACATGCAATGACAACAGAATCAATGATCCAAAAGGCTCACTCTTGAAACTAAGTTCATAAACTTCATAGCCACCTCTTTATTGTCAGTGTCCTCATTTGTAGATAATTTTTGTTTTGCTGAGTTTTTTAAATAATGGAAAACGAAATTTAAAAAATAGAAATTAACATAGCTTTAAAATTTATATTTTGACTGCATTTTTTATAATTCTTTGAAGGATTTGAATGAGCAGTTTCCACCAAAAGAAAAAAAAAAATCACTCAAATTTGCTTATTTTTCCTCTTTCGTGGCATTTTGCTTAACTCATGCACTGTGTATATCAACACTTGTTACACATAATTCTAGGCAAACCAACATAACTTTCAGGTAACAACAAAACCAGCTTGAATAATGAGGAAGACATAGAGGGAAAAGACCAAGGACTTGAACTTCCTGAGTGAGTGCTTGAAGCATGTTACAAAAGGGGCAAGCTTAGCCATTACCTCGTCTTATAACAGTGTTCTGGAGTGATCTCAATGCTTTTGAATGACTTAGCCATGATCTAATAACAACAGGCCCTTCAGGGACTTGAACAGAGTTCAAGCACCTCCCTACCCATATCAAAACAAGCACTTAACTTACCAAACCAGGAGACTTCCGAGCAAGCACAGGGATCTATACCTAGATGTGCTCCAAATTGGAATGCAAGCTGATTTTAAGTGCCTCCGAGGTTAGGTGGTGCCTGGGAACAGCAGGTATTGGTATGACTTCAGTGGAATCCAGTCAAGGGAAAACTGCCCTCAGATATCACTATGACAACCTGCTGGAAAATCATTAGCACGTGCAAAACCTGTATTTATCAACCCTGTATTACATTTTAAGCAGTTATTCTATATTTTATTTAATGATGCTGTCACATTTAGACCCCCAGAGACTTAAATACAATTTATATTACGGTAAAAGTATGGTATGTTATCCAACTTTCATCTGTCTTTTGACTCCTTTTCTCTAAAAAGATACATGCAAGCTTCCTCTTCCTTTGGGTGTGGCAAGTCTTTTAGGAGTTATTACAAGATAGCTAAGATTAAATCTTCCAACCTTTTGCAGTTTCATTAATCAGATATAATCCTTTGGATAATCACAACTCCAGACCTGTATAATATCAATGAACTACTGACAATCAAAGTTTCTACCAATCACCGAAGACAGTAGAGTTCATTAAGAAAAAGAAAGTGCAGCAGATTATCATACTCATACAAAACACATTCAATTTTATGACCAGCATTTAACAAATGCTTAAAGATTCTTTGTAAGAAGACTCAATTTTTTTCTCCGTTATGCACAAAAGCTCCCAAAAATATGCATTCCTGGAAAGTTTGTTGAATTGATTTAGGAATTGCAGGAAAGACAGATGGACTCACATCACCTTGGTTTAGATGTTTAGAACATGGGTATCTACATCTGAGCTAGTCATGTAAACTCCCTTTGCAAGTCAATGAAAAGAGCAAAGTACCTTGTAGGCATAATTTCATTGCAGTACAGGCATTTTAAAGTCAGAGAAAACTGATGGCACCCGCAGTAAAACTTTCACTGAAATTTATGTGCATTTTACTTGCTTTTCTCAGAAACTAAAGTTTGATCTTATACAAGGTCTAATAGCATATTATAGTAAAAAAAATAAAGTGGTATGAACAGTAAAAACAAAAAGGTAATACGAACAAAACTAAGATCTCTAAAAATAGGAGAAAAAAGATCTCTCAAGCGAGAGCTCTGTTCACCTTGTACTGAACAAAATGTATATCAAGTAAGTTACTTACCATCAATAAGATTTACAGTTTCCACCTCTGCAAAGAGCTATACAGGAGTGACTGGGTGGGCAGACAAAAGAGATGAAAACTCACTGCCTTCAACTCACTCAGTGCTTTCATAAAACTGTTTAGTCTTTCTCTGGCGTTTACCGTCCTTCCAAAGAGAAAGACTGGCAAACCACTATATACTCTACAATCAGAAGAATCTGGTTTGTTTTTTTAATTCTCTTTTAAAATCTTTCATCTATAGTACCCTTCCTCTTTTGCCTATCATCAGTCTGCAAGTTTCACAACAACTCAGATATAATGGAAAAAGAATGTATTTGCATTTGCCTGACAAAAGAATTAATACTTTCAATTCCTTGAACTAACTTCTCTTCCACCTTTTCTTGATTTCTTTTTGATGAAAAGTTAATATATTAAAACCAAATGAAGGGGGTGGAGGCGGTGAGTGAAAGGAGGGTTTTAAAGTAGGTTACCTTTACCTGTTATAACACAGAACTAAGTGAAGAAGGAAATCTTTAAATGAAATACTTAACAATCCAAATTTGAAATGTTTCCCCCATTTTCTTCTAAGTCCAATAAAATGCTAAAGAAATTTTTAGGATTAGTAATTATGGTTTGAACTTACTGGTAACATTTTGTTGCATTATGGACAACATAAAGATGGTTAAAGTTGAAAAAGAGAATTATCACAGACTTGCAAAGTTGACCTTACTGTGCATATTAAACTGCCAAGGCAAATGCTGCCTTGGGAAAAAATTAGGATATTATTCAAATCCAGAATGCAGAAATGCAGGTGTGTCTAAGCAGTTATAAACACGTGACAAAACTTACTATATTCAGTGTTCCAAGATACCAGGAAGCCAGGGCAAAGAAGTTAAGATTATAAGTGAAAATAAACTTTCACAGAAATGGAACACTGGTGATTCTGAGTTTTTCTGGTTTGGTTTAGTTTGGGTTTTATTTGGTTTTGGTTTTTTTCTCCCCCTTTTTATTTTAAAAATTTAAGTATTCCTGATCTGCCTCCCCCATTTTTCTTCTACTCCACTGCCATCACTCATAAGTCTCTTCCAGTCATACAAACTGCTTAGTCTTGAGTTCTATTCTAATATTTGAACTGTAAAGTTAACATACTAGGACAAAGACTGGCATGTGTGGAATAGCATATATAAACTCAAAAATTTCCCATTGAGGCAGAGATAGCACTATTATTTATTCCAGAAAAGTTGGAAAACTGAATAACTGTAAAATAAAATAGCATAACATCTTGCAAAACTCAGTTCATATTACCTAAAGAAAACTATTAGTTGCCTAGTTAAAATATTCCATTTATAATACTTTGTAAATTTTAAGGCTTTTTCACAGACATATTCTCCCTACTTTTTAAGACAGTTAAACTGAAACATGCTAAAAGTAAGAAAAACAAAAAAAAGACCTCTGCAAATACTTTTGAGCTTATCACAAAGGATATTTCTGCATTCTGAAAGGTCTATTCACAGTCATCATGTTAGTAAAATATTATTTGGAAGCAGTTTCTAAAACTGGATGTAACATTCATTTACATGTATCTGCCAACCTTTTAAATGCTTTAGAAGCTAAACTAAAACAAGTTGAAAATGACTCATTGTGGTACCAGAATATGTACTGTAGGAAATAAGAACTCATTTACAAGTGGGAGAAATACACTCTCACTTCATCTGTTGGAATTCACTAGATTTCCTTTCCAGTAAACATTATATTTTAAAATAATCATGGAAAAGATGTTTCTTTTAACTGAAGTTCATGAAAAGATTTAGACTGCTGGCATGACAAAACAGACTTACAAAGATAAATGTAAAAATAATCTTTAAAAATAATTCACTATTAATTCTGCCAAAAGTTATCAATTTAGCAATAAAAAGGCAGTTACTCTTGCTTACCCTAATGCATAAATAAAAATTGTTTAACATAGTTCTGTATAAACAGATAACCATTTGACATATGGCAAATAAGGCAAGATTTAATTATTTTACAAAGAAAGAAAATGCTAGGGGCAGGAGCATGCAGGGGGAGAACCCTGGCAGGAAAACAAATTATCATTAGGTAGCTATTTTCTAACTTTAGCATGTCAACTACTTTCTGTTTATCAGCACACTTTAGCAATACAAGACCCTTACAGCAAATGCACTACTTGGAAAAGCTTTTTCCTTATTTGAAGAGAGGTGTTTATCTGGCACAAAAAATACACAATGTTTCCTTAGATGGGATTAGATCTAAAAGTCTTAGACAGTCCACAGACAAGGACAGCTATCAATCAAGGTGTCATCCTATCTAATTCTGTGCATTTTGCAGGAGCATGAGATTTACTTCAGTCACACTGTGCTCATCCTGGGCTGCTCTGAGAAACAGTCTATACCTATAAAGCTGCAGATACAAGAGTAGGTTGTTTGTCTGACATGAGTGGCGAATGAAGGCAAGAACTAGGGCTTCTCATTACTTTTATCTACCTATGGTACCATTTTGCACAAACAAGACTTTTCTCCCTTCCAGCAGGGTTTAGTATAGGACAAATTCTACTTCTCCTAAGGCCTACAAGAAGTTATATTGACTTCAGCAATGTATTCAAGGCAAAATGGGAAGATATCTAGAACCATCTTTAAATTTAGGGTCCAGATTATATTTCTGGAAAGGGAAAGGTTAGGATCTCTGAGAAATCAAAGCAAACATTAAGCAAAATTTCAGAAGGAATGAATCAGTGCGCTTCTATATCTGTTTACCAATGGTAATGAACTCTTTCCATGAAACAATTATAATATCCATGAAAACAATTCCAGATGACAAGTTCCACACCAAAGCTTAAACTAGATTACATACATATACACACAGTACTATTTCTGTGAAAATGTCAGCCAAGAGTTGCAGCATTTTGACAAGATACTCAGTATTTCAGTTTTTGAAGAGATAAATTTATATTTCTAGTACACTTATTTCTACTACACACTGTTACTTGATAGAAAAAAGTTTACTTCTCTTTAAAAGAAAATTTCTCAAATTATGTTGTCTATGAGAGTATTTATTCTGTTAGAAACTGGCATAAACTATGGCAATTTTTTTGCATCTGGAGTGACTACAAGGGGAACACACACATACTCATGACCCTCTCCACGCTTCATGGAAAGGAACTTGCAGGGTGATCTGTGAAACATCATCTTTGGTCATCAACTTAAGTTTCCTTTCAAGTAACAAAACCTGCTAAGAAACAGGGCATGTAAGAAGGGCCTGGGCAATATACATTCATACAAGCAACACCTTTATATAAACACTACCTAGCAGAAAAAAATCACAGAAGCTTTTCAGTGTTTGCAGTAAAGCTCCTAGCTTTACTACTCCACTTGCACTCTTCCATTCCATGTCACATTTCTTCAGTTCTCGAGTTCCCAGTAAGCCTTTCACCACTCTCTTCTTACCATACAATTAGAAACTCTCTAATTAATCATTAATAGTTTCCCTCAGCATAGGCTCCCTTCAGAGGCCCATCCAGAACAAGTGTTCCTATCTCACTACAGTCCTGCTAAAATTCTGCATTTTGCAAAACATAAGCCCAGTTCACAATTATATACTCCTTGATGTCATACGTAAAATAGTATTAGCCTTTTGGTGTCCCTGTGATTCAGCTGTCATGCCATATCTAAGCACCAACATGGCTAGATGATGTTTGGCAAAAATGCTGTCACACTGCCACCCCATTCCTATACAGGATCAAGGTAATTCTTAAGCAAACTCTTGAACTCTGTTAACTATGCATTAAACATCGCATGATCCTTTTGCTAGTTTCATAGAATATTCTTCTTACAGAGTTACCCAGATAGCCACACAAGGAGACCCTTAGATCATTTAGCTAGAAACACAAACAGCAGTAAAAATTATCTAAATAGCTTTGTACTGAGTAAACTAAAGGACATGGCCTTCCCACTATCCAATGTCTGATGCAATACTTCAGTGCTGAGGGCAATGTAGTTTTTAAAAAAAAAAAAAAAATCATCCCTGGTCCCCGTAAATGTAAACATCTCTGAGGGAACCTTGACAAGGTCTGAAATACCTTCCTGGGGAAATCGTATCTAGAAACAAGATTATACAAAAAGGGAATTCAACCCTGGGTTTCCCCATTCTCTCCCCACTGAGGCACGGGTCACCAGACAAGCCAAACTCAAGAAGAGAGAACACAGGAAACGGGTTGCTAGGATTCATTTTGTTGTTCCACCGGTTGTGAACAGTGGTTTCATTAGTTAGGTGCTACATATGAGTATCAGACTGTTCTTCTCTTTTGGGAAGCTCTCAGTATGATTTTAATAGACATATACAAATCTGGATGAACTAAGGTAAATAGCTCCCAGCAGGCGACAGACAGAAAATGGCTCACTGATAAGCACTTTTTCAGTGGCACACCCATGAATGCAGTATGACAGTCCTTCGTTTACTCAGTCTTTCATATAACCATTTACAAATGAACCAGCTAACCTAAATTCTAGAGCAACATGCTACCGCTACCCTTATTCATGAGAGTTGCTTACTTGAAACAGTTATCACCACCATGCAAGAGTGACAACCAAGCTGAAAGCATCAGAGTCAGGCTTTCTAACATTTTCCTAACACTTTGAATGTAACACATACCTAACATTTTCTCAACACTTTGAATGTGAGTCTGCAGAAGGAAAGCTCTGGCCAAAATACATCCCAAAGTACTCTCTCATAAATGCTAGTCTTTGTGACTAACATTTCAGAGCTTCCCATGATTTGACTACAGGGTTCGCAAGACTATAAGGCTGTAACTTCCTTCCCAAACCACTGTTCTTAAGCGGTTAGTTGTCCACATATGAGTACAGCATCCCTTTCTGGAGGGTAATCAGAATGTAACCACAGAATCGGAAGGTAATTCCAGGAGGTAATTACTATTTAAAGAAGACTTTTAGGTTTTCATTAAGCTGAAATATAATATCATCTCAATATCAACATTTTTTAGAGTCATACAAAAATACACCAACCCTGCTTTGAAGAATTTAGATTTTGAATGGGCATTACAGAACACAGTTTTAATAGATACAGGCAACTAACAATCACTGCATCTATTTATGGTCACATTGTTATCTGGGACCTGCTTTTCTTTCATATCCTAGTATCTGTTTACTACTTTGAGGTCCATATAAACAGATTCTTTTCTCATCTGCATGCTTATGTTTTAGACTACCTAATTGTTCCTAGGGGCTTCAACACAAATTTAATCCTTTAAGCTCAGGTGGTTAGAAACATTTCAGACATGAGTATTATTTGCATAGGTAACTCGATACACATAATAGACTTAAACAAAAATAAAAATCACATTAGCTTCACCATTAGATAAACCCCTTCACTCATATCTTGTCAATACATCCAGCATACACTTCTCAAAGGGACACGAGGGACACACAGTAAAGAGGCTAAAAGTTTGACAGTGCTTCCTAGCTTCTTTTCTACTTGGGGTAGTTGCATCAGTGTATCAGTCAAAGGGCCCATATAGGCTGATAATCCCATCTCCAACTGAAACCAAAAGGGTACATTTTAAAAAGAGCAAGAAAAACTTACGCTTCTCCATAATCTTTTCCCACTAGCACTCTAGATCATGGATTTCCTGAATTGGATGTGGTTTCTACTTGTTATTATCAAATTTATCATTGAGTTTTTCCAGATTTCCTCTGAACCCACGTAAGCATTTAGCATCCAAAATATCATTTGGTAATGTCTTCCAAAGGATTCATATTTACTTATCCTGTTAGTGGACTTTGTTAATGAGAAGGACAGTAAATCACAAAAGCACACATACACATGAGAGATACTAACAATCAAAGCAAAATCATAGGCTGCAGTTAAAGTTTCAATTCAAGGAACACACGAAGAGTAAGCAGAAGAACCCTTGTATCATGTAATGTCTCTCTGAAGGAATTTATAACTGCTTTCAAAGCTGTTCTCAACAAACATGGGTATATTTTTCAGCCACTTCAGGTTAACAAAAAAACCTGTGGACTTAAAAGAGTAGTTTCTTGGGTACAGAGTGTAATAGCCACACAGAATTATAATGTTTTCCCTTCAGTAATCTTAATAATTTAAGATTAGGGCATTTTAGTTAGTAGGAAATGAACAGGCAAAATGAGATCAAGGCTTAAGGAAAATCTTCATTGTATGAGGATATGTTCATATTGCAGACTTCACATAGTATCCTTCAGAGGCTAAAAATATTTTGTGAGAATAATTTCTTAAGAGCTGGGGTGAGAGGAACCTAAATAAAAAGAAGAACAGAGCTATAAATACAATCATTGAAAATCCCTTGCAGGATAAGGGAGGAAACTTCAAAGCTCACATTCCAGATATAACAAAGCTCAGAAAGGTCACCCACCAGCCTAACATCATTCCTACGAGTCTTGAAAATTCTACAGCGCCAAGACAGTTACAGTTATGAGATGACGTGTCCAAGTGCTTAAAGCACTCATTCTGGGAAAACATTACC
The DNA here is from genome assembly GCA_013400935.1 of Turnix velox. Classification (NCBI taxonomy): domain Eukaryota; kingdom Metazoa; phylum Chordata; class Aves; order Charadriiformes; family Turnicidae; genus Turnix; species Turnix velox. The sequence goes on from VZTY01031000.1 coordinate 389,568, forward strand.
TTAGATAAGAACGTAAAATTTTGAGATTCTTACTAAGGAACAACCAAAGACAATCAGGCGTGCCCCAACAAGTGTGCAGTCTACTTGATCTTCTACTTGATCAAATCAGTTAATTAGATATTCTTCTTACATTCATGAAAATGCCTCTTAGAAACACCCAAAGGTAAGTGAATTCCATGTAAGTATGTCCTCAACATAAAGTGGAAAATAGCAGAAGCTCCCATATTATTTAGGTGAAAATATAGGATGCATAGAATTATTTTTGTCATGGATTTCATTGCTACTTCTACAGCTTGGAAACTAACTAGATCCAGTCATCTATGAAACAGACTTTTTTTCTCCTTCTCCATCATACTCTTATTCCTAGTCCTTTCACCATCCTCTTTGGAGTGATTCTGAACTTCCAAGAGTGTGCCTTTCAGCAATTTCCATGACATACGTGGAACATTACCCTTTGAGCTGCACCCTGTACTTAACTTTCTCAGCAGGAGATCATTACGGAGGTCACTTTTGTGGAAAATGTGTAGTAGTTACACTGGCCAGGGCTGAACTCTGGACAAGGTTTAATAATGACAGTAAAAGGCTTGGTTTTATTCTGAAAGGATCCCAAGTGTTACGAGGACTACATATATACATCATACTACAGAACTCACAAATGAATACAGCAATATGGTTACTACCAAAGACATATTTTAGAAAACACTGCAACATTAATTGAAACTGAAGATCAAAGTAGTATTCATTTTCATGGCCTGCACAGCTCTTCAATTCAAAAGATTACAAAGTGCTTCATACACAAAAGTAGCAGCCTTGCCTAGGCAGTATAAGACTACGACAGTAATTTTTAATACAGGGTTATGGTAGCTTTGATGCTAAGCTTTCACCAGGAAACTTTTTTAATTAATTTCTATTTAAATCCTTATTTTATATGAATGCTATTGAAGATATAGTAGGTTCTTGTTTAAATACTAGCACAAAGTCCAGCACAAATAACTGACTTAAAATTGAGAATCCCATCACTGAAGTCAGCAATATCCAGATTATTAAAAATTAAAAACAGAAGGGGAAAGTTAATTCTAATGCTTCTATAAACAACAAATGTATAATGTTTTAAACGCTGATCTAATAATGAGATTCCTGCACATGCAGTAGTGATTCTAAATGCAACACAGAACATTTGTTAAACCAGTAAATCCAGCTATCTTTTCATATAAGATAGTCCTTTAGGCTTGTCTGCAATTAATAAAAATATTTAAGTATCTTAATTTCATCTGATTTAAACACTTATTTTATGAACACGATTGATTACCTCTCTCCATAACCACCAAATTGGAAATGAATCACTAAAATCAGATACAATTAATCTCATCTCCAAAGGAATTCTAAAAAGTATCACAATTATGAAGAACAAAGTAAGTAGCAGTAAAGAAAAAAGGATTCAAATTATAAAGATTAATGGATAGACTTCTCTTAGTCTTCAAAATGTATATACTGCTTGCAGCTGAATGGAAATAAAGCATTAAATAAACACAGTCATACAGAAAATTTTTTGCATAATGTCAGTGATTTTTATTCTACTTTGCTTTTTATTTCAGAAAGGCATTTCTGAATAGAAATATTAAAAATATTTTCACCTATAGTAACTACCCATTATTTATCTTAATAGTTTTAAATAGGTTTAAAGAAAGTGAATAGTCTAAGAGATGGCTCTTGGAGGCATCTCCTGAGGTGAAGTGTTCTTGTCCAAGTTTATTCTACATTAGACCTTGGAGTTTACTTTGAAGACAAGAACCATTTCAGTTTGTTGCTGTACCTTATATGAAATTAGAAAATTTAACCAGCAGAAAATAAAGAAGTACTACTTGTACTTCTTGATGCTGTTATTTTTTTCTTTTGTGGTAGTTTTGTTAAGTTGGGGTTTTTTGATAAGGAGAAGTCAGTAAGTGATTAGCAATCAACTGTTTGGAAAATCATACTACTTTGTGGTTGAAACAGCAGATTATTTTTCTCAATGTTAAGTCTTGCATGAATGTTATAATTTTGGTATTTTCTTGCCATTTGTAAACAGCTGTTTACAAAAACCTATCACAAAACATGAGTAAGAAAAATGAAAATAACTGCACATGACTACAAAATTGGATATTAGTTACATTTCTGATCACAAGATTTGCCAGGGGCTTTGTTTAACCACCATTCAGGCCAGTCAACATTCCACATACTCCTGAAGCTTTCAAATGTGTTTGTTTATACAGATTATGATACTAGTGGGAACTAAGATGAGTCACCTTGTTTTCACTAAAGTAGAACTAGCTGTTATAATCACTCAAATATAGAATTGGACAACACAGGTATTCCTCTTTTATGGGCTTCTGGTAATATTAGAAAACTTCTTGTCTCACACAACCGCCACAGTAAATTCAGAATTTGGGGTCTTCTACATTAGGACCTTTATTCAGTATCATCATGCTAATTTATTACTTAGCAGCTCACTTAGAGATATGATTTGGAATGTGGAAAAGTCATGGTCTTGACACCTGTACTGTAGTTAGAAGGGCGGTAGTTTTAAAGAGACATCTAGATTTAAAAGAACAAAGGCATGGGTTTGCTATATTTCCCAAGCAGAGGTTTTTTTCTCCAAAAAGCATAATCTTCAGAGGAATAATCTACTTCTTTGAACTCCAAATAAAAAGCAGTATAAACCAACTTTCTGAATTGAAGAAAGGAGTTTTACTTAAATGGAGATCTTATAACTAGAAAACCTTACAGAAGGACAGAAGCATAACTGTATCAAACAACGTAACAAAAACCAGCATACTGCTTCTTTCCTCCCCTCTAAAGATTGCATTTTAAAATCTTACTCATATGTTTTTGATTGCAGAGCAACTTCATTCCTCAAAAAAGCAATAATGTGGAAAAAAATGACACATAAGAATAAAAATAGAGCATAATAGAAAAGTTAATATTTACATTAAGTTGATATTTTCATTAAAAACAAGAATGTGTGCATAATTTATCATATGTGAGACCTACTTTCCAGAAGAGCTTCCACACAGATAGAAACTTATCACGTTACAGTAAGTCTTATCACAGTGAAAGAGTCTCATCACGAAGTAACACATTGTTGCCTCACATTAGCAATGTATTTTAACTCAAGAGAAACGTTTTGAAGCAAGTTTCCTGAGGAACCATCATCTCTGAGTTTGTTAACTGAATTCCTTTTTGAGGATCCAAGAACGCCTACAATGCACTCAACCCACTAAAAGGCATTTAGCACCCTTGGGCCCATTCAGCTCAAACTAGAATTCATCTGAAGACAGCTCCCCAAAGTTCATCATGGATATCAAGTCCTTTGATCCATCTTGTTTACTTCAGAATTATCTCTGTTCTCTCTGCTGGTTAGCACTGACATTTTTTTCAGTATCTATGCTTACAGTAATAACATTATAACATATTACTGCTTGTAATTAAAAACGAATTTCAAGCAAAAACAGTTGACATTGTACTTTCTTTGAGAAGATGAGTAGGTGGCAGAACTGGTTAATGACCAGACCTTTTCATTTTACAAAAAAAAAGATGTGTATTAAACAATGAATCAAGTGTAAAATAAAGGACACATGACAAACTTACCCTGAACAGTTTTGATTTCTGTCCATAACATTAAGTTACCCCATAATTTATCACAGCTAATATTCTAAATTTACATAAGGTAAAGACAAGGTGCTGCAGAGCAGTATAATACTGCATGTAAACGGGCAGGAGATCAATCATACTTCCCTTCTCCACATGAACAGAATTATACATTTGTATAAACCCTACATTTACACATAGAATATGAGAGACTGAGAAGACACAATAGTAAGAAAAGAAGCATGTAGCAAACACTACTGTTCATGCCTACTGCTCCCTATCCGTGCTCTCAAAAAACCCACATCCTGTTAAATGAAGCCATGTTACAAGATAATTTTCTATGTTCAACTAAAGCAGAATAAAACAGTGGTCAAAGTTTGACCACTATTACTATTCAATATGAAATCCACATTCTTGTTATGAGATGCTTATTATGATAATTACATTTGTTTGTCTTTACAGGATTGTAGAAGAATTAGACTTCCATATTGCTATTGCAATGTTAAGAGAAAAAAGTTTACTGTGACAATTCAATCCATAAAAAATATTTGTAAGTCAATTTATTTTTTATAAGCAGAAAATCAAAGCAGCCATTTATCCTACTTAAAACATCTCACATAGGTTTATATCTTTAGATTTTTTTATATGCATTTTAAAAGATACTTACTGTTCTAAGAGTTGATCATATTTTCGTAAAGCATCCTTTTCAGCAACAACTGCTCTTTCTTTCTCAGCTACAGCATTATCTCTTGCTTCTCTCAAATTTCTGAAGGAAACAAGAGTTAATCTGTCAAGATTCTGTTAGGAAAAAGAATATTTTGCTTCTGTCCTGAGTTAGGCCCAAAAGTCCTCTACAAATGATAGATGCCCCTCCATCAAAAGAGAGGAGGGAGGAGAGCTTCATGGATTACTACTGACAGATATTAACTTCAGTACTACCCTCTTCAACTCCCACAGAATGATTGAGGAATCTGTCTATATGTCTAATTATTACACAGGCTTTATGTTAAATCATCTTCATATATCCCAGCAAAGTTTCCAGTTCTGACACTGTAATGACAATGCTCAAAATATCAATTTATGTGAAGAAATATATTAATAATTCTAGAATGTCAGGATTGTAAATTACATAACTGTCATAGAAATTGAATAAATTCCAATAATTTTGCTTGGTACTTCACCAATTAAAACACTTAGGAAAAGATAATCTAGGCTTAGAAATCCTACTCCCCATAAAGCTTGATCCATTGGTTATTGCATATAATTGGAGTCTCATAATTTTTGATCTGCATAGAGCTAGAATTAACACTAGCATTTTATTGCAGTCAATCTACTCTTTTTCAGTCTTGAATAAGTCAAGACTTGCAAACTATTTAGTTCTTATTCCGTTGACACAAACAAGAATAGTATCATATGAAGAATACAACATATAGTATTTGTTAAAAAATTATATAGGTATTAATAGTCTGTTAATCTGTATCCTGCCTGTAGTATAACGTGGCAATAAAGCACAATGTGAAAATATTGTTTAGTTAGAGTTTATAAACTGTAATCTCAGGCTTTAAAGAAACTTTAAAGAAAAGAGGGAAGACAAGATATAGAGGACAATACAAAACTAAGGCCATTTAAACACTCAGGCCATTTTAGTCACACTAGAAGTATATATATTTTTTGGATGAAAGTCTTTTCTAGACTAAGAAAATGCTATAGTATTTCACTGAACTCAAAGTAATACAGTGAATAGGAATATGTGAATAGGAAATAGTTACTTTGGAAGAGTCAACAGAATTATGTAACAATTAGAGAAAGATAATTTTTAAAAAAGAGTAACTGGGTAATAGAATTTAGCAATGAGTTTCAGGGACTGATTTTGAGAGCAGATTCTTTAAAATTGACTCATATCAAAATAAAAGAATCTGGTAATTAATTTTGTTAATAGCAAGTATGTAACTTCTAAGAGGGAGTACAATTTTGTATCCTTAAGACTAGAGTAATGGGAGATAAAAATCAAATGGCAAGAATAAACAGCAAGAATAGACTATTCTCCTTAACCAAATAGCTAATTAATTGAAAATGCAATAGAGAGGTAAACAACACAAACGAGGTGCTACTCAAAAAACAAGATGACAGTCACAGACATGACATAATTGCTGTTGAAATACCTTCAATAGAGACAGGAAACACTCTATAGATACTGCCAGTTTTCAGACTGTGAGATTCTAAATCTAAAGGAGATAAAGGACCTATCTGATGACTGAACATACAGGCCACATGGGTAACTGGGGATCTTGCAAGCCTATTACACAAGCCCTCCTAAAATAGGACAGGAATATACCTACAGGTTCATAAATAGGTATGGGTGGGAAAAAAAAAAAAAAAAAAAAAAAAAAAAGAGGGGGGGTGGGGGGAAGGGAGGGGAAGAAGGAGC
>VZTY01031000.1:395651-421789 GCA_013400935.1 Turnix velox
AAACCTATTAGGAACTGCCATTTACTGCACTTCAGTTCACAATCAGTCAGACTGAACCAAGCCAGACAGACATGCTCCAGGGAGAGCATGAAACATGCTTAAAACTACTAAATATTGTTTGATCTATGGGAACAGACTACAGCTAATTCAAAGTCAAACCTCACACAGACTTTCCTGTGACCCATGAATTCACTCATGCTTGCTAATGCAAACATAACCAATGCTTGCTACAACTAAGCAAGTGAAACTGGTCCCAAATAAATTAAGAATGAAAGCAGCATCTTTGTATTGGTTGTGCCTTCCAATTTTAGCTTCTGAAACAGATTCATTAAAATATAAAATAAATCAGAATAAATTCAAGAGAAACAACAGGTACATTGGGCTTCGCAAAATGTTAAGGAATATTAGATTAGCTTAGCTGTAATACTATTCCATAAGACTGGAGATGAAGCCAGCAGTTCAGCTTTATTTTCAGTCACAATCAAGATGTCATAACATCAAATAACTTCATTGCAAAACTGCTTTGCTACAAATTTTGGGTTTCATTTCTCCCACTATTAAGAGGCATTGAGACTGGGAAGCACTGCTTGATGGTGAAATTTTAAAGATTATACTAAAAAAGCACAGGCTAAAAATCCTTTAATGCAAAATACAAAGTCATTCCGTTGGAATTTATATTACAGAAATAATTATTTCAAAATGGGAAATAAAGCTTCTGTTAATTGGTACCAAAAACATTAAGTATCTTTTCAGTAGCTTTCAAAATTACATACTGACCTTTGTGAAAATTCTACCAACAGCAGAGATTTAAACTCATACTTCATAATTCAAAATAGATTCACATACAGGAAGTGGTGTGAATGCATGTATGTGTGTTTGTGTATATTTTACACTTGCAAAACTACACAATGATATAATTTTTTTTAATTAGAACCTTTCAGTTGACTGGAAGACAGACAGGAGTCATGTTCTTTTCTCGCTCTTCTGAGCGGTAACAAAACTACCTATTAGAAGAACAGATGCTGATGCCACAAATATCTCTTTAGTACAGTCATTTCCTCCTCCACACAAGACACTTTCAGGACATCTACAATGAAGTTATAATGAATTATTAAGCACTCCTCCCATTTTAAAGGGATACAAGGAGCACAAAAAAAGCTCAAAAAGAAATCTGGTGCCAACACTACCAATCTTTAGTTCCCTAAAGGCTTACATGCCTAACTCTGCATATAATTCCATGGTACTCAAACAAAATGACACTCATAGAAAATTCAATATGCAGATCTTTCAAGGACTAGAATCCTCTTCAAAAATATAGAATAATTTAAAGGAAACCAATGGTTTCTTGACTGCTATGATGCAAACAATCACAAAAAGATTAATTTTAGAATATAGATGTCTTGTTGTTTTCTCTCATTTTTTCTGCGTTACTTTGTTGATTAACACCTTTTCTTCTGGTTTCCTGGCACAGTTTCAAGATTGTCCATATAGAATGACAGGTAAGTCAATAAATACATTTTGCATTAACTAACTAACGTTATACATTTGAAGGAACTTCAAAAAACTATGTATCTAGAATATGAATTTTAATAATGTTTTTAATTCAAAAGTTGGATGTCAATCACTTAATACATTTATACAGCACACAATTTTAGTTTTTGAAAGATTGTTACATGTTATAATTGAACTTAAATTCTCACACTTTGATCATATTTCAAACAGCCAGTCAATTATGATTATACCTAAGTACAAAATATTGGTTATTTTTGCCCTAATTAGGTTGTTGACTGCATCATATCTACCTGTTTTCACGTTCGTACATCTCCTTTGAAGCGCTTCTTAGTTGTTCAATTTCTTGATTTGTTTTTAACCTTATTTGCTCCAACTCCTCATTAAGCTTTTTTTCATATTCTGTTTTATAATGGTCCCTGTGAATAAACAAATGCATAACATGGAAATTTGAAATCCATTCCGCTGGCCAAAATACCAGATACAGGTGTACAAGAACAGCAGAGCACTTTTTAACATTTTTATTCTTACTCCATTTCCTCCTAAATTATTTGCAATACACATTACCCTATGTTTTATACAACTTAAGTGAAAAATAAATCAGAAATTAATACTACTTGAGAATAAAACGTTCTACACATACTGTATTAATTTTAAAGGAATTTGACATTGATTATTCATACAAGAGTTAGAGATGGAAGGGACCTTGAAGATCATCTAGTTCCAAGACCCCTGCCTTACCTTGGGGTAACTTACACTCAACCATGTTGCTCAAAGCCCTATCCAGACTGACCTTGAACACTTCCAGGGATATAGCAGCTACAGCTTCCCTGGGCAACCAGCTGCAGTGCTTTCATCACCCTCACAGTAAATAAATTCCTAATATCAAAACTGATTTTGATTAAAAACTACTACTCCTCATCTCATAACTAGTCTTAATCATGCAACACTATGCTTAGCATCCATTTCAGAAAGTCTTTGTCAGCCTCTACGTCAGTATTTGTATTCATTAACAGCAGTAATTAAAACATCTTAGCCTTACCAGGTTGTTATGTTTTCTTAGTCTGCAAGCTTTAATGAGTTTCTCTACAGGCCTATCAGTCCTTCATAAAGATTTACACTGTGAACAAACTAAAAGTGATCTGATCATCTCAATGCAACTATACATTGCATTCTAATATTAAACATATGAAGGGAAATACTGTGTGGCCTGTGCTTACATAGGTTCCCAAGAACTGTAGCTATAGTGCCACAATCTATTTTGAAGTATGTAATTTTTTAACTATGGTGCCTCAATGCACACTGTTCAGAAGGTGATAAGAAGTTGAATTATTCTTTACTCCTAAGATAACTGGATTTATTCTCATAATCTGCATTCCTAAACTACAGCAACCAAAAGAGACACAGAGGTAAAATGAGCATTAAAAAGCCTCAAATTCTTCAAAAGCTTGTAAGTAGAAGCTTAATATCCAAACTGATCCAGGACTGTGGACTGAAGAATGTCCATTAGTTGATACACTCTGCTCTTGCTCTACTTTTCTACTTCTCATTTACCTGATAAATAAATAGGATTCTCTAGAGCTGTCTACAGAAATCCATCACCTGCATTGTCTGGCACAGTTAATACCTGTCCTAAAAAATTAGCATTACTAAGAGAGTCACCAATACCAATGATGTCAAGAGAAAGACCTGGTAACAGAACAGAATTTCAGTGACAGTATCAAGTTCTCCAAAGGCAAAGTGATTTAATTGAGCAGGATTTGTGCAAAATACCTAGTACAAATAGTTAAATAATTTGGGTACTAACAGAAATGAAGACGTGATAACTTACCTGGATGCAACATATTTTTCATACATTTCTTCCCTAGCTTTTTTTGCATCATCTAACTGAATCTGAAGTCTTTCAAGACGATCTTCTTCATGTGCACAGCGAACACTAAGTTCCATGTTCTGACGATTAAGATAATCTTTATCTTTTTGCAACAAGTTGAGGGATTGTTGTATAGTGGCCAGCTGTAAAAGGCATTAAAAAGAACACTTTAATGTAAACTTCAAGATAAATATTTAACCTATGGACACATATTAGTCATTTCGTTTAACTCTCCCCTGTGAAATCACCTGAAAAAAACCCTGTTTAGACTTATAAAATGACATAAATAATATTACAATTTTGACAGTTCATAATTTATTTCTGGTAAATGGCATCTGAAAAGAATTCTACCCTGGTTTTCTTATTTAGGTAGAGAAATTAATTCTGAATGTTCTAGTGAAGCAGACCTTCTTCTGGACAATTTAGATGCAGCAACGGTGGAATAAGATCCTAAGTAATGCAAGCTTGTACTGATGCAAACTAGCAAAAACCCTATAGATCAAGGCAGTGGACTAGTAAACATTCTCTATGTATGTTTCTTTTTGAGGCACTTGACCCAAAAGTTATCATGCATGCTCAGTAAAGGAGCCATCACTGAACACAATTTGTAACTCAAATCAATGAATTAATGAACAGACATGCAGCAAGGGAGACTTCTCTTGACAAAACTTGCCTTTAGCTCTTAGAAAGTCTTCAGAGCAGCAGAAATTTCCTGGTAAAATACTAGTGCCACCAGAATGGCGATAACTGAGATGTCAGTGAAGTGACTAACCTAATGAATCAGAACTCGCTGGAAGCCAAACAGAGATGAGAACCTCTCTCTGCCTGAAGAGGCATTTTCCAGCACACAAACTTTCAAAGACTGATAAAGGCATGTCAGAGAAAAACAGTCCCTCAACTCCAGCATAGAGTCCTGCACAGAAAGGAAGCAACAGTAGAATTCATCTGGTCAATATGAAGCATCATAGAAAGATGCTATCAGAATAGCAGTCTCTCTACTTCTGACACAGAACTAATGCCTGTAAAGGGGAAGTGAAAGAGACTTCGGGCAACTGAACTATTTTTTACTAGAACCACAAAGAATAAAAACTAAATATTCTATTGATTTCTAGAAAAAACATGCAGTAGCTCTGCCCTAGTGTTGCTGTCGGTCAGAAAGAGCTAAAGTTATAACTAGTTCTGCACCTTTTGAAGGATAGAGCATGCACACAGCATTCTGCCTTCACTGGGAAATGTTGCTCTTAGGTTTCCCAGGTTCCTGGACTTATTAGGATAGTCTGGCAGACTGAGGCAAAGCAAGATTTAGAGGCTTAGTAAAGCAGTATGCATATAATACCCAGGTAAAAACAGAAAGCACTTGATGACCATTGGAGGGAGATAGCCAAAGTTACTGGGAGACTAGTCAGATGTTTTGAAATACCATAGCAATTAACAAAGGCCTTTAATAACCACTATCCAGCCACCTTCAAAAGAGGGGGACCCAGAGAACTGTGGGTTGGTAGATCTAATTTCAGTTCCTGCAAAGATTATGAAGCATATCTTCTTGGAAGCCATATCCATGCATATGAAAGAAAAGATGACTGGAAACAACTGGGATGGATTTGTGAAGGCCCAACTGTACCTAGCAAAAAAAGTTGGCACTGTGGATGGGGGAACAGTAGGTCCGTGCCTTCTACTTGGACTTTTTCATGGCTTTTAGTCATCTCTGCAGGAAAACTGACAAAATACAAATTATACTGGCAAATATCGGTTGAAGAAAAACTGAACAGGAGCCAGTAGTGTTCCCTGATAGCAAGGAAGGCCAACTACCTACCTAGGATGTATAATTAACAATGCAGCCAATACAGTAAAGATTATTATCCTGTACTACATACTATTGAGACGGTATGTGGCAAGCCATGCTCTCCATGTGGATATATGTTAACATACTGGAGCAAGATTAGAAGAGGTCTACCAAGGTGATCATGGACTGTATGTAGCACATTATGTACAAGGGGTTGAAAGAAACAGGTTGGGTTTTTTTCCCCAGCCTGGAAAAAAGACTCTCTTTGGGGAAGAGCCTTACCATGATCATCTTTCCAACTGGAACACACAGAAAGAGCCAGACTTTTGGACTTTTAGAGGTGCGTAGTGACAGGACAAAAGGTAACAGAAAAAAGCTGAACAATTATGATTAGATTTCACAAAAACTTTTTCACAAAAAGGGTGAGCAAGCACTGGAACAGATTGTCCATAAACTCCGTGGGATCTTCATCCTTGGAAATTTACAAAACTAGCAACAATTTTAAGAAGTCTGACCTAACTTGGCTCTGCACCACATGGAAGGGTTGGACGAGGTGATCCCCAGAGGATTGTTCTAATCTAAATTATTCCAAGATCCTGACAGATTTGATTAGACAAAAAGCAAATTCCTGAGATGAAGCAATAGGCAATCACTGAAATAAGAACTTTGTTTACCTCTTTTGATAAATCATTTCTTTCTCTAGCTTGTGCTTTGTGTGACAACTCTAAGATTTCATATTTTCTTCTGAGTTCTGAAAATTCATGTTCAAATACATCACGTTCACTGTTAAAATAAAATAAAACTATTAGATGCATAAATTGTAATGAACACATTTGTAATTTCTCAATTTTCTTTCAGTTCACGACACTAACTTCTTCCAAGTAGTCACTCATGGGGCAACCAGTGATAATCTTATCCTTTTTAGTTAACACCTGCAACAGTAATTTATTTTATGAAAAAAATTTCTTCCCAAGTATTTTTTAAAAATCCTAAATTATAACACAATAATCCTGAATTCCCATCCTAATTTTTTTCATCCTCTTCTGTAGAGTAACTTTGGGCTATACGTATCTCCTCTTAGCCACTAACTGTAAGTACCTTTATCCATCATTTACATTTTATAGAACTTCAGATACTACTTCCCATAACATTCTCTTGGATCTTTTGCAGAAATTCAAGTTGGACAAAAAACTAAAGCGATTTCATTCCCCTCTTCCTAATCAAACAGAAACTAATGTATACTTGATTTGTAGTTGCTGCTCTCCCTTGCACATGTAGTCCCTTGATACCAGAGAGGGCTCTACTGCTCTTCCCATGTTTAATATCATGCGTGACACAGTTGCAAAAATTATGTTGGTGCTCTGAGAAAGAGTACTTTGCTTATGCACAAAAGAAGCAGCTCTATGTTTCCACTCTTTCTGACCCTGTCAGAACAGAGAAATGAATGAGCTAGTATGAGCTCGTAGTTTGGAAAAAAGCTAACCAGTTTTATATTAAGCATAGCATAGCTTTAGAACTGCGATAACTTGTAGTACAACCAGAAGTAGACTTGACATAACATTTTCAAAGCATAAATGAGCCTGGAAGTGATTAACTCTTGCAAAGCTCCCAAATACCCTCATGCAGTCAGTCAGTCATGCCAACAGTACTCTACCCCTCCCCTTCATCTGTGCCTGACCCAGATGAATACAACCTACTCTCTCAAATATAGTTTTGGCACGTTCACTCAGGCCTTTTTCAACTCAAGGCTATTTTAAATGTGCACTGTTAAACACTGGGGCCATTCACATGAAAGTTATTACAATCCACTTATTAAGATGCAGTTGTGCATAGGGAGCAAACCATAGCATCAATCCATCCTGTTTACAACAAGCTTCCAGGTAGATTCCAAGGTTGTTTCAGTACATATAAGCTGTGAATAGTTATAAAGAAGATAAAACTCCTGCAAATGACTTAGTGGCAAAGTAATTTGTATCAGTAATTGCATCTGATTCATTCAGTATGAACAACTGAGGAGCTGACAAGGTGATTTTCTATTCATAATCCCTATGTTTTTACTCTGTTCCTCAACAAATGTGCTGAAGGCCAGATATCTTGTACTTTCATGCATGCTGAAAAAAGCTATTGGGAGCTTGACTGTGAAGTTCGTGCATATGAGTGTATTTATAAGAAATTAATGTTTATTATTTTGCAATGTTGCTTATGACAGGAGTATTCAAAACTATAGGCTAGAATATGCACTTTGAAAGTGAGAAAAAGACCCTGAAACTTCTTGCACTCAAACCAGTTCACTAAGGTAATCTTAACTTTTTCTGACAAAGAGTGCTTAGAACAGCTCTTTTAAAGGATATCTTAAGCTGCTAAATATGAATTCCTGAAGTCCTATAACCACTTAATTCACTGTACAGCACTGTACAGTAGAAATACATGAGCCAAAAATCAAATTAAAAACTATAGTAAATCAAGTTTATCTATTAACATTTACATGTTAGTAAAACATTTAAACTACAGAGCTACCTACCATTTTACTTTATCATAATTCTCTTGTCTGTAATCACCTTGCTGGATCATCTGCTTGGTATCAGCCAGTTCCAATGTTAAACGCTGGCATCTAATCTCAAGTTCTGATCGATTCTTTCTCTCATCTTCATAGCTCTGGAAGACAATACATTTTGAAATTATCCCAGCTACACCAATATTTATTTAAAACAATCACTAACCAAGTTTTGTGAAGACCCCTTATGAATACTTAAGTGGTAGTATTTGTATTTGTCTCAGTATTTGGAAATCTAGTACGCATTACAAAGTAACCCCCTATGCTGATACTCAAAGTATTTTCAACTTATTTTAAAATGTTTATTAAAGTACTTATTTTTTCTAACACATCCCCATTAGCACAATTTCAAAGATCAGTAACCCTTGTATAGGAAGCTAGTGGTCTAGAAACCTACAGTAGGAGCACAAAAGTCACATCATCTTTAGAATACTTTCAAACAAGTTAATTTGTGAAAATGCTGGCACATTTGGGAAAAAAGAAAGTGAAAAGTTATTCAGATAGCTTGTAAACTTGTCATGTGCAAAATTTCAGTCAGTTATGATTTGGGCATAGCATGTCTGTGGGAGCATTCAAAGCTTTAGAGGAGGAAAGAGAAAAAAATAGAAAGGACAAAAAGAAACAGTGCTTATTTACTGGTTTATCAGCGTTAATTTCGATTCTTGCTTCACAAACGTATTGAGACACTACTATGGAAACTTCCAATTTATAGTTCATAAATCAAGTAATTTTCACTGGCACTAAAAATCATGCTGGATCACACAACACTAAAAGTTCTCCTGAGGATTTTAAATAGAATACCAGTAAGAACACATAATCTGAAGACACAATTGCTATTCAACCCAACATACTGGTATATATGATTTATTTTTATGTTTACCCTAATTAATGGATTAAGCAAATTAACACTACAGAGCACTTGATTTTTAAAACAACATGTCATCATTTATAGGTGACAATAACATAAAAGTAAACCCTCTGTTAGCTGTTTTTAAAGGCTCAGTCTACAAGTTAGCTACATCTTCAAATATACAATATACAGGTGCAAGCACCCTCCTGTACAGTTCAAACACAACTCATCTTCCAATTGGAAAAGGTTGTGCAGGCACTTAAAATTTAAGTGCAAAATGAAAAATTAATTTTGGATACAATTCCTCTTTGGATATCCTTTATCATTCTGCTGCAAATGCCACACTGGTACTCATATGCCCCTCACCGACTGGGCTGCTGAAGCTTTGACAGTTATTACAAATTTAGTGGGTAGAAGCATAAAACTGAACCTGTTAACCTCTGGACAAATTTGTCATTAACAGCTATAAAGTACAAAATAAACAGAACAATTCAATATCTACAAAATTATTTCCTTCTACCAATCTGAGTCCTAAACTAGGTTTTGAATTTTAATTTAACAAATCAGTTACTCATATCATGTTATCGTTCTGTAATTCTGTTAATGTCACGTAACAGTAACAACTCCAGGGAAGGAGAGGCAAGTTAAATTCTTCTTTTCAAAAGTGGTACTAAGACATACTTAAAGCATCAAACTGCTAAGTAGATAACTAATGAAAGGAGGTTAATTTTTTTAAGTGTATTCACCATAGTTCTTCAAGAAACGCTAATTCTACTCATTTGTCACTGTTTTCAAACTGCCCTGCTTCTAAATGTCAAAGTCACATTTCTAAAATGTAGGGGTTTTTTTAATATCGATCATAGGATAGATATTAATCACAGGAAAATGTGACATGGCAAGCTAATAAACAGCACACAGACTAACACAAAAATCCCATACAATAAGAGTATCTCCAAGCAGCAGATGTAAAAGCCTCTGAACTTTTACAGCAATGCATCTTAAAGACATACAATTGAGTTGCCTGTGCATAAGAAAAATAACTCTGACTTTGCACATTTAGTTAATTTACTTTGCAACAATGTTCATATACCCTGAACTGATTTTAAGATCACTGCAGTGGAAAGGGTTTATCTTTCAATTTAGCTTCAAGAGATAGCTTGGAAGTCCTGATGAACAGCTTTGCACTGCCAAAGCAAAGAGGTTTTAAACTGCTCAAGATACAGAGCAGTTTCAAGGACATGAGTGAGATTCTGGAAATAACAGCAATAACTAACTTAAGTCCATAAAACTAAAAAAAAAATAAAATTAAAGGACAAACAGTACTACCTCACATGGAACGTGATTATGACCATCCTGCTAACAAAGCATGGCTTTTCTCCAGCTTGTTACAATTTTTGCTGCTGCAAGAATAGTAATTCAAATAGATAAGGTTATTAAGACAATCAAACTTGTCCTATGTGAGATGAGTAAGTAAACACTGCCTGAAAAACTGCTAACAGAGCTGTCCAAAAGACTCAATGTTAACTCAATATTAATAGTACAGGAGGTTTCTACAGAGCATGAGAAGCAGTCCCTAGTAAGACGGGCTTCCATTTGGCTTACAAATGCTGTTGACAGATGGGTGTTTCAAGCAAGAAGATTCTGAACTTGCCTGATCTGCACCATCTAAGATCTGAAGCAGCAGAGAAACTAAATACCAGTTTTATGATTTTTTATGACTAAACTCCTGTTTTATTATGCTAAACTTCATTATTATCCTTCATCTGGAATGACTAGTAACTTACAGCAGTAACTGAAATGAACACCTACATAAATTTCAAGTATAAAAACTGGGTGACACATAATACATGGCAGGGATCAGTTAATCTTTCAAAAAGTCTCTGGGGATAAAAAGATAAATAACAGAAAAGCAGGGAAAAGATTCATTGGCCAATCAAACAAATGTGGCACTTCTTCACACTGTCCACAGATAAGCCCAAGGAAGACAGTGACCCTGCTTTTAAATAGATTATTTAAAAGAACTTTATCTGTGAAGGATCACTTACACAAGTCAGCATTTTCTGTTCATATCACAAGGTACCCTAAGGCCCTAGGCAAATGTAAAGCTACTATACCATTGTGATGCGAAAACAAACTCCCTTGGGGATGAGGTGCTGCAGTATACTTAGCAAAGATGACATTTTGCTTCCATCTGTTTACATTGCATGCATTCAAAAATCACTGGTAGATACATTATTTATTTGACTACAACTGCCCAGATGTCAGAAAGAAGTTTTGTATAACTGGATGAACAAGATATCTCTTCTAGTATGTTGATATGAAATTGGTAGTCTGCCAAGGACTACAGACAGGGCACTATCTGCCACTAAAAATAACACACAAAAATGTTGAGCCATTTCCAAAATAGGGAAACTCTTCAAAATAGGTAAGAAAGAAAAGATTTTGCTCAAGTGCCTCTATTGCAAGAGAACATGGAGGGAATAAAAAGCCCTTTCTCTCCGTTTCTGAGTTGACAAGAATGTGCAGTGAAATATTTTTGGGTGAAAAGGATCCTTGAGACCAAACGTATTAAGCCATTTGGTCCTACTGAACAACAACTAGCAGTCTACATGAGCCATAGCTATATTTCAAGAGATAGACATTGTATAGAAAACAGAACTTTCATAGATAAATATGTTTTCTTGAGTCTTAAATTTGAACTGCTGCCTCAAGCTAATAGTTATGTGTAGAACACTTTTCTTTGCAGCTTTTTTTCCTGAAAAACATAAACATGAACAACAATGAAGGAAATAAGAGACATACCTCACCTAAGGCCTCATCTGTTTTTTCTAGGGAGAGACATGAAAATAAAATAATCAAAGCTCTGCTTGAAAGAATGGGTGTTGGGGGACTGGGGAAGGGTTATAGAGTCTTTTATTACAAGTGTGCAAACTTCAGAAGAAATTTTGGGGAATGCGGTCCTTCTGGAGTAGCAACAGTAGCCTCAATTTTACAGCATTCACATACATCTAGTGCCAACTGATGCTCTGAGTGCAATAGCTCAGTTCATTTTTTAAAGACTATAGAAATGCTTTTCCTACAGCTGGGAAACATCACCACTGAGGAAATTGTTAGGTATGTGTAGCAAAACCTGACAGCTACTAATCCCAGTTTGGAGACGAGGTCTTAGAAGGGATCTCTCTCCTACAAGCATCCAGTTTTGTCTTTAGGCTAATCATAGCTTTTGTCATGCTATAAATTTGATTGAAACTTTAAAGAAGATTGCAAATTTGAAGGCAACTTTAAACAAAAAAACCCCAGCTACAGTAACGAAGCCCTAATAGAACTGCATCAAGACAGAGTTTCCAGGAATACATTGCCAAGAAACTCATAGTCGTAAGAAGCAATACTTAATCTTCCAGAGATACAAAGAAAAGCAGCATTTCCTTCACAGACTCTGCCAGCACTGAGAGAAACATGCAAGTTGTAAGTTACATCTGTTTGAGGGAAAGTTCTAACCACTTTGGAAGCAAACAACTCTGAAAATAGTACACTGATGTTCAGAATGGGAACATACACATCAGAAGCTGGTTTTGTTTCTGGGAAGCTCCCGGTAATACAATGCTGCAGATGGACTTTGTAGTTCTGAAGGTGGCTGTGCCAATGTTATTTGTATTTGAAATACTGAGCAATATAAAATAATTGAGTTTCTACTATGCATTTGGTAACAGATCACTCAGCACTGTAACACAAGATCATCACTTTCATCAGTGCCACTGCCTCCCTTCAGTGTGCTGCTGCTACACCTAGAATCAGAGGAATCAAACTGGTATAAAGAACAGATGCAACAACTGCATATAGAGAGCTGTTAACTTAGCCTAAGATAATACTGCAGAACCACTTACACTGATTTCTTAAAAAATACAAAGTAGCAACAGACCTCTTCACATTAGCTGTGCTTATCAGATGTTGCTTCAGTGCTAGAAATCAGTCTTCACGCAATGCTCTGCACTACCAGTTTCCAGAAGCAGCCCCTTCCAGAAGCAGCCCCTGGGTCTGTGTTACAGAACAGCCAGGCTTTGATTAAGTGCCAATTCAGAGCAGCAAGAGACAATCAACAAGAGAACTCTGTCACAAAGTTTTAGACTTTTAGTGGTCTTACTCCTCAGCATACTAAGAACCTAGTGGTAGCAGAGGCTGATTTTTACTTAGGGCCTTTTGTGTCTTCTGAAAAAAATCTACAAAATGCATATTTTCATATATCTAGACAACAAATACAGGTGACAAAAATTTGAAAGACGTCTTTTATGCCCCAAAGTCAGAAATAAAATATTTCATAATACAAATTAATTAAGGAATTGCCTCAAGATAAAGAACATGTGAATTTGTTGAATCTTAGGAAATTAGGTTCCTCAAGACTTAACTTCAATGATGACTGTATTTTGTAAGCCTTTATGACTAGTTTCCTAATTAAATTTTAAATCCAGGATACTTTGCAGATTAAACTATGTAAAGAACAAGAATATTACAACTGAATTATACTATTTAAAATTTAAGGAAGGAATATTGGCTGGGAAAACAGGTAAGGAATTTGAGGAGTGTAAGTTACTAAACAGGAAGCAAAGAACTCATGTAGCTGGAAATAAAGAATTATTGGTATACCACAAAAACAGTAAAAAAAAGAGTGTAAGAGCTTAAGTAAGCCTCTGAATGAAACAGTACTTCATTTCCAACTGATAAATTTCTCTGCAAAAAAAGCTTGACCTTATTGAAAGAATTCAAGTAAATAATCCTAACAGTACAACTTGAAAATACTTCTTTGTAAACTGCAAAAGATGTTTAGGTGTGTTAGTGCTAGTGTACAAAATACCCTCAATGTACTGGTGATGCTCCTCCTACCTTAAACATCTTGAAGTACCCTGTTACATTAACACTATAGGTCACACCAGGTCAAACCTGAACTAGTCAGAGGCAAAATACAGATACTCTTAAGTCTCTACACAACGAAATACTATCAGGTCACAATTCATTAAATATCCAAACCATGTCATCCCTATGAATAGCAGACAGGGTGAAGACTTGGATTTAGGATGTTTGGGTTTTTGTATGCATAAGGAAGAACTGTAGTAAGTGATCTTATCTGAAACTTGAGAATTCTAAGGAATAATAACAAATGTAAACTATTTACTCTTGTGACATTTCAACATCTGAACCTCTTCCTTAATTTACTTTATTTTAAACAAGGTTTTCATTCTCATCAAATGTCTGTCCTTTTAAGCATGATCATATAAGCAGGGTAAAAGCATTCAAAGAACTACTTCAGTTCAACAACATTCTAGTGCTTTCTCATCAGCATCAAAAGAAAAGCATGGCAAACTTCAAACTTCGAAAAATAAATCCGTGAGAAAGGTGGATACTGCCACCAAGTGGTACAAAAAGAAAAAAAAATTAGAAATTTCAATATTGGAGAAAGGTCATTGTAGTAATAAAATTGTTTCCAGCACAACTTTAACGTTATGTATTATAGTATTAAACTGCTTCAGCAAAAATTAACAGAATGCTGAAATCCTATTCTAGAACTTTATTAACAAGAGCACATGAAACTCAGCTGAAGGAAAATGCTGGCTTTTCAAAATTACACAGGATTATAGAGTACCTGAAGAGGGCCTACAAGACAGCTGGGGTGGGACTGTTTGTCAGAGCACACCAATAGGATGAGTGGCAATGCCTTTAAACTACAGCACGGCAGGTTAGATTTAGACATTAGAAAGATCTTTGCCATGAGGGTGGTGAGATACTGGAACAGGTGGCTCAGAGAGGTGGTGGACGCACCATCCCTGGAGACATTCAAAGCCAAGCTTGATGAAGCTTTGAGCAACCTGATGTAGTGCAAGCTGTCTGCCCTCTCCCACCTCACTGCAGGGTAGTTGTACTAGATTGCCTTTGAAGGTCCCTTCCTTCAAAGTAAGATTCTATGATTAAATTAGTCTCAACCATGACCAGAGAAAAAGCACAATATTATTGACCTTATTTTCCAATTAATTCCAAAACAGAAATGAAAATAATATGAATTTCACAAGATAACCCTGACTAACAAATACCTCTTTATACCTGATTATTTCATAACTAAATTTTAAAGAAAAAAAAAAAAATATGTGGTAACTTGGTAACTGAAGAATAATTTCAGAAATCATGACATGGCAGGGGCATTTAAATCCTTGTTGGCCCTGACTTGGATAAATATACTGTGGGTAGCTGAACCTGTCATATCAGAACTCCAAATTTATGCAGAACTAAGCTAAAATACAAACCATTCTAGAAGCATACATACTAAGAATATTATGAATATTCTTGTCATACTATTTCAATTGCTTTAATCTTTGAAAGTAAAAACTAAACATAGATGGATAATTTTTTTTTAGCTTCTGACACTCATTCCGTACACCTGAAAGCAAATTATCTTTGCATTTAAATAAATAGGAAAATTGAAATGTAAAGTGTTTCAAAGCAATACAGAGAAGATAAAACTCCAAAGAATGCTTTAAAAAGGAATTTTGTATCATTAAAAGATAAAGCAAATTACTAGCAAGACATGATTCTCCTGAAAACTACACAGAGCAATCACTGTATCTTCAACCACTGCTAGATCTATCTGCTGTCTCAGCCTTCCTGTCTTGAAGCTCGGAGCTTCTTACTTGATAAGGTAAAAGTCTGCTCTGAACAGTCTCATAAGCAAATTTTTTGAGGCAGCCACAATGTAGCTGCCATACAGGAACTTACATAGCACACTGCCCATCTCTCTCCCTCCATGCCTCCACCTCCTCAAAGTAATTTTTATAAAGAACCCCTTATGTCATATACATCTGGGTCAGAGAATGAGTTTTTCATGATATATATTTACGTAGTTTAACTGAGATAATTAAGCTGTACAGACCTCTGTTAGAGACTTCAGTTGTGATTTGTACCCACTTAGTTCTTCTGTGAGGCTCTCCTTTTTCATCTGTAGATCACTTAGCTCTTTTCTTAGGGAATGGACTACTTCATAGAATCGAATCTAGAAGAACAAGATAAATATCCAAAATTGAGCCTAGCAAAATTGCAATCACAAAACCAGTTCCAAAACCAAAGCAGCTCAACGTTTTATGGCAATAATTCACTAAATGATTTCCAACATGTACTAGGAACTTGGCTGAGACCTTGGGAGGGTGGCACTGGGAAAATGCTGAGCAAAGACAATGGGTTTTTTGGAGTGTTTGACAGCAGCAGCTAAAAGAAATTCAGTTTGTGACTGGGACTGAATAAAAAAAGGAGTAATCAAGATAAAGCTATACATTTCTGTTCAACAAAGGAAGCTCCCATTCAGGCTGTATTAAAAAATACAACTGAATGAACCACATGGCCCTACCCCTTATTTGTGCTAACTCTAGAACCTATTTGATTAATACTGTAAAATCAAAAAAGCCTATTTAGCAATAAACCAACTTAACTTGCTAACTTCCCCCAAGGCAATATAAATTTTTATGGGGTGTGTAGTAATGGAGAGATTAATTTTGTATTCTAATGTGTGCTGAATCTGCATCAAGAAGAAACAAGAGCAAGTACAGGAAGCAGAAAAAGCATATGATCAGGAAAAACTGTTGACACACACAGCAGTAACATATTGCTGTATGGGTTCAGCTGCATTATGCAGCTAAACCTCTGAAAGGTGCTACTCTGCTAAATTAAAACTGAAAAAAACCTTGAAAAGAATTTTTAAAAAAAAAAAAAAATCTAACACATATGCCTCTATCTTCTCCCACTCCAAGTCATAGGTGTAGCCTGAGACAAATAAGTCTCAGATCAACAACACTTTTCCAAAACATTTCTACTGTATGAGAAAAAATACTAGAAAACATGGTAGTAAAGCAACAAAGTTAGTAGTAGAAAACAAAAAGAGACAAACAAAGAAGAAAGAGCTTTTTTTGATATTTACCCACACACACATACACAGAGGTTACTACTCCCAGATTAACTTGAAACCTGAAAGCGTTTGTTTTTTGGGGGGTTTAAAAGAAAAAGAATAGATAATTAAAAACTATTTTCATGCAAAAGCTATTTCATGCCTCCCATCATAAATGCTAAGTTTGATGTATGATTAAAGAAAAAATAAAAGCAAGAAAGAACACATGAAGAATGAAAGCATTCAAGAGCAACCTGTACTACATTTCCATGTAGAAGAAAGGCATGTCTCTGTTTTGCTACCTCTAATTAGCAAAAGACAAAAAAAAGTTTCAGAAACATTCCACAAAGCCAACAGCATTCTAAAAAACACACAGCAGTCATGGAAATTTGCAATGTAAAAATAAGTATAGTTTGCTTTATATAATAAAGCAAGTGTACCACATAAGTGGAAGATTAGTATTAAGGCAAAAAAGTGACATTGTCTAAGACATGGTGGTGTTTTTGTTTTCAAGTTTCTCCAGACACTGCGCATCTTGAATGTTGCAGTTGTTTGAATTTGTTGTACTCAACAACACCTTCACTTTTCATCCTTAGCTTTAAGTGCAAAACAAACAAGCTAAAACAGGACATGTGTTACAAATTTAAGTAATTTCTCATTGAAAAAAATGCTACCTTTCCCAAAATATAGATGCTGAGGTTTTTTGACATGGTAACGAAGGATTCTCAACTTGTTATGTCTAAGTTTACACACAAAATGAAGAAAATTAAGGTTAGTTTATGGGTTTGAATAAAATCAAACACTGAAGTTACTTCTGTGGGCTCTTTCTAACTTTCAAATTAGAAGCTTCATCTACTTCCTTAAGGAAAAAACCCAGCTTTAGAATTGTGCACACAAAGCAGTGAGTACGTAAAACTGTAGTATCTTAACTATAGCTCCCACTGACTACTGTTTTTGTCTAACTGATTCTTGAAGAACTTGTCTGGTTGTATCTGAAACCAGTTGATTTAAATCAAATTATCTTTTTTCAACTGAAAAACTTTCTATTAATTTTTTTTAAAAAGCAAACTTGACTGTAACTAATTGGTAACTATTTAAAGCACTGTGCCCATTTTAAAATCAGTATTACATGGGATACAGGCATCAAGCTTAAACATAGCTGCACAGCGCTCACAAGAAAAGGTTAATCCATAGGAATAAAAAATGAATGCAGCAGATGAGGGCAAGTTAAAATGCTCCTGTTATTTCATTTACTTGACATGCAACAAATATTCATGTAACCCAGTCATCAAAGCACACGATGCCTGTTACCAAAACAATGTAGGAGAAAGAGAATTTACTGTGAGGCAATTTCAGAAGTCACTGTATATCTTGAAAATTACAAATTTACATTCAAATATCTATCTTAAAAATTACAAATTTATATTTTATGGTAAACATTACCACCTACTAAGCAATTAAAAAAATTCAAACCATTTCCCCACCAGTTTTTATGGAAAATTAGAGTTCAACTAGAAATGGGTGAGTGCAGAGGAATAGAAAGTTGGCTTCTGTTAAATGAAGTTATATGGAAGTAGTTGCATCATTTAACCGCCCTCTTAACCAAAAAGCAACTAAACTTTACTTAGCAAAATAATGCAACTGAAAGACATGCTGATAAAAATCAGATCAAATAATCTGTATATACCATTTTTTAAACAACCTGGTAATTTTTTTTTAAAGGAGAGCACACAAGAGCTCTCTTTAGTAAACAAATTCAGTGATTCAGCTGCCAAGCATCAATACAGAGTGCTTTAAAACTTTGCACATAATGCTTCTATAAAACATAATTATGAATTGATAGAAGAAAAAAAANACCTGGTAATTTTTTTTTAAAGGAGAGCACGCAAGAGCTCTCTTTAGTAAACAAATTCAGTGATTCAGCTGCCAAGCATCAATACAGAGTGCTTTAAAACTTTGCACATAATGCTTCTATAAAACATAATTATGAATTGATAGAAGAAAAAAAATTTTCACACATAAAAGGATGGTACTAAGAAAAAATTGTTTAAAATAATTTTTCATTTGTTGTCATCATTATCATTAAACATTGACTGCTCTTTGCTCTAACATGTTGTTACTATTGCACCCCTTTGTGGAAGAACAGTGAAAAACATCTCACAGTTGTTTAAATACTATTATTTTAAACCCTGCAATATTTCTATGTACAAAATCTGTATTTAAGTATTTCCTGCTGTTTATGTATTATACACAAACAACAAAAAAGTTTAAGCATCATATATACCCTTATTTAGAAGGTAGTATTTTATAATTGACAAATTAAAAAAAAATGTCTGGAAATTACTTGCTTAAATTTTCTCTAAGAATTCTTTCTCAACATGGAAAAATTTACCCTAGTATCAGTAGAATATTACTCTGCATGTAGATCTGGA
The DNA here is from genome assembly GCA_013400935.1 of Turnix velox. Classification (NCBI taxonomy): domain Eukaryota; kingdom Metazoa; phylum Chordata; class Aves; order Charadriiformes; family Turnicidae; genus Turnix; species Turnix velox. Next base: position 414,568 of record VZTY01031000.1, read on the forward strand.
GACAGATTTTATACCCCTAGAAATGCACAGTTCCTTCCTTAAGTAAGCAAAGCAAAAAACAACATCAGAAAAGTTACTTTTTCCCTTCAAGATGCTCTTCCCCAGCCTTCAGAAGTAGGATATGCAGAACAGCTAATGTAGTCTCCCAGCATCTGTAGCAACAGAATAATTCAAAGTAATGATAACCACTGAGCTTAACTAGTGCTCTCAGGTTCACACTGATAGTATAACCAAATGAAGTTGAGAAAAGAAGCAGAAAACAGCACCCTCAGTATCTCTCTAGAACATCTTTCTCCAGGAAAAAAAGAATTAAAGACAAAAATGGAGATCAGAAGTAAAAAGTGACATCTGTGCATATGTGTAAAGAGGAAAGGTGTTTCACACAATACAGAAGCAGTGGAATTTGAGTCAAATAAAAAGATAGTACTGAATGGAAGAAGAAAAGAAAGGTAGATCAGAAGTAGAATGTGGCTGTTACTCACGCCACTTTCTTCTCACAAATACAATCCTAATCCTGTCACTCCAGCTGTGCTCTGACAGCTTCAGTTAAGTAGCTGGCAAAGTTAGTAACTCTTGCCTAGAGTATGCCATGACTTACATGTAGCAGGAGAACTCATTCATGCAGCATTATACCACAAAAAAATGTACCAAGCTTTTTACCATTACATTTTTTACAGTTTCCTTAATAGCTAGCTCTATATATAAGTACAAGCCACTTTGGTGAATTAAAGTTTACACCTCAAAATTCTCTTAATTCTCATAAGTGAGTCAGGATGCTCTGGACACTCCCCACACTCTGTGAAGGTATTGTCTTCTCATTGCAAGCACAATCCATTTCCCTACCTCTCCATCTACCCATTACACTATAAATAAAATTCTTGAATAAAGTATGCTGTAAGACTCAATTTTCTTGAAGGTGTGCCTTATTTCCTGCATTTAGTCAGACAGAAAAGGGTCAGGTGGAAAACATGAGGGAAAGAACATGGGAAGGGATGTCTGCAAGAGCCATCTCAGCTTCTAGTTTGGCAGGCTAAGTATCAAGAACCTATTTTCAGCCTGATGTATTTCGTGTCATGATGGTGTGCCCATCATTTAATCTCTATCCCATTTACTTCACCCTCTTAAAATATATCAGCAGCTCCAAATTGGACTAATTCAGAAGAGCATCGGCTTCTAAACATTTTTCCTTCCTAGCTGGAGAAGAATAAAAATTCTATGAGTATAGAATGGCTACCACTATATGCGCATCCCTTTTATTCTAAATAAAAACACTTAGAGCTTGTGGTGGATTGACCAACAGCCAAGCACCCACACAGCCACTCGGTCACTGGGAGCACAATGGAGAAGTGGAAAGAATGAAAGTGAGAAAACTAAGGTGTTGCTCTCAGCAGCTTAATTAGCGAAGGAAAGGCAAATATGAATAAAAAAAACCTAGCAGCCATACAAAGACAACCACTTGTCTCCTACAACCAGCTGATGCTCTGCCAGTCTCTGATCAAGAACCACCTTCTCCTCCGTTTCCTTTCCCTTCCCTTACTTTATATTGCTGAGCATGATATTAGATGGTGCAGCATACTGAAAACACTATCCAGTAACAGCCAAACGCTGTTGCATTACCTGCTATTTTAGCCACAAACTCAAAACACGGCAAGTTTCAAGCTGCTATGAAGAAAATTTCCATTTCAGCCAGACTCAGGACACAATTACATTTTAAACTAATACAAAAATCCAATACTCACAGAAACATATTCAGGGATAGAAAGCTGATCTTCAGGAAGAGACTTTAGCTTCTCATAGCAATCATCTGTTAATTCCAAATCCCGCAAGCTACGACGGATATCTCCAGCCCTCTCCCGTAACTGATGATTTATTTCCTCCAGTTGCTTCTGTCTCAATAAAAGAGTTTCCATTTCTTGTTTCATTAGAGCCTGATGCTGTCTTCAAGATTGGTTTGAAAACAGAAGACATAGTGAGTAACAGAAGTGATAAAACTTAACAAATCTCTGGTAAAAAGGAGTGAGTTATGTTTATTTTGTGGAACATAAATTTTACAGAGATGTTTTGTAATTAGCACAAGAATATATACCACCATGGTTACACAATCACATTACATCATACATAAAGGTAAAGGAACTTCGTAATCATTGACCAAGTCAGGAACTTTACAGTTGTTGCCAATATGAAGCTATGACAATCTCCACATATGCCAACTTGAATTTCTAAGCTAGTCTTAATTTACCAATTAAAAGGTTAAAAATGTGAAAAAGCAGAATGTATTTCCACACAAAACCCAAGGAACTAGTAAATTACCAAATAAACCAATAGCAACAATAAAGCAATATGTATCTTTACAAGTTTTCAGCATATAAACACAGAACCTTTAATTTTCTACCCAGCAGGGCATACAAAATTTGGGTTCTTTTAAATAAATACAAACAAAACATTCATAAATCCAAACAAAACACAAACATCACTACCCTTAAACAACAACTTAATTAAGTAGCCATAAAACACTTCCACTATCACAAGTGAAAAGTTATTACACAGCAAGAGAAACTACACCTCACATTGAGATGTTTCAAACTGTTTAACGTATTTAAATGAAAGCAACTGACCTTTTCAGGAGGTTTTAGCTGTGACTCTTCAAAACTATTCAAATTAAATCATCCTTCAAAATGCAGGAACACCTACATTATTTTAAAAGTGCCTTGGGTTTGTATAACAAAGGCCAAGATGATAATCAGAGACAGTGGTAGCACCAAAAGGATAATATACTGAAGAGGAGGGAGAAAAATATGCAGATGAACAACAGAAAGAAGAATGAGAACACATTAGAGAAACAACACCACGACAAGTGAAGAAGGAAGGAAAGGAGATGCTCAAGGTGTCACAGCAAATTCCCCTGCAGTGGGGACCACAGTTAAGCAAGCTGCCCACCTGCAGCCCCTGGGTGTAATGGTAGAGCAAATATCCATCTGCAGCCCATGAAGGACCACACACTGGAGAAGGCAGATGTTCAATGGAGGCTGTTGAACCTTTGGAAAGCCCATGCCAGAAGCAGTCTCCTGCAGACCTGCAGACTCATGGAAAGAGCAGCCATGGAGCAGGCCTGCTGGTACGACTTGTGGCCCCATGGGAGGCCCACATTGGAGCAGTTAATGAAGAACCATAGCCCATGTGAAGGACTTAATTCAAAAAATGTGTGAAGGGTCCTTACACTGGAGTAAAGGAAGAATGTGATGAGTAGCCCTCCTAAAAAAGGAGGGAATGTCATAGAATGTGTGATTAACTGACTACAGTTCCCTATTCCCCATCTCCCTGCACTTCTGGGTGGGGAGGAAGTAGAGAAAAATTGAGAGTGAAGTTGAGTCCACGAAGAATGAAGGGGTGAGGGAACATGTTTTAAGATTTGGTTTTGTTTTCTCATTACTCTACTCTGATTTGATTGACAATATATAGATAATTTTCCCTAAGTTGAGTCCATTTTGCCCATGACAGTAATTGCCGAGTGATCTCTTTCAGTCCTTATCCCAAATCATAAGCCTTTTGTTACATTTCCTCTCAGCAGTCCAACTAAGGAGGCGAGTGAAGCTTTGGTGGCACCCAGCCAGGGTCAACTCAAAAAGTAACATTAAAAATACTATCTAGTACTGTAAGGCAAGGTCTGCTCCACTTCAAAAAGACCAGAGAAAACCTTATGTCACCAAAGCAGTCACACAAGACATACCCTGTACATACTGTATAATTTGGTAAAATGAGGATGAAAAGAGGAGTAAAAAACAGGCAAAAAAATTAAGGAAAGAAAAGTAGTTAATTTCTTTTTTGTCCATTAGTAACAATTAGCACATCAGTCAGTACATTTTCAATGAGCACTCCCCTCATCTCTCAGGGCACAAATAAACATGCAGAATGCAAGACATTTTTCTGACAGTCAGCTATTCTTAGTTCTAAGGCCTTGTTATAACTCATCTTGGGTCTGGCTTCACATCCCTTAATCTGTTCTAGGTTTAGTACAGAACATGACTTCATATTAGTCCCATCCTGTATGCTGGTGCATCCTCTAACAGGAGAAAACTAAGCAATGATTTTTCCTTCACAGTCCTGTTACAGGTGTTAAAACATTTAACTGACAAAATAATTTGAGAAGACTTGTCAACACAAAATATGTTATAAAAACAATGAGAAAAGGAAGTTGCTACAACCTCACCTGAAAGCATTTATGACCAATAAGTAATCCTGACCAGAAGTGCCAAATGCTATCCCCTTTTCCCAAGTAATTCAGGATAAAGAGTCAAAAATTTACTTTAAAATCGTGGAAACTCTGCCACCTCTACCTGCTCCTTTTGTTCTTTATTGATTTTAACAACATTTTTAGCCCAGATTCCTATAAAATTTTGATTCCAGGTGACAATAAAACCAAAACTATAAACTTTAGCAAGTGACAGCGTGTTTCAAATCTACTGATAACATAAGCTGAATACACAAATTTATTTTTTAGAATGGAAATAATATAATAATCTGCAAAAGAAATCCTAATCCTGTATTTTCCATTAATTGTTGTTCTGGTTCCATTTGAGATGGAGTTAATTTTCTTTCTAATAGTTGCTGTGTTTGTGAGAATAATATTGACAGCAGCAACTAAAACAATGTGTGTAATCTTTCTGTTAGCCAAGAACTTGCTCAGCTTCCCATATTACTGAGAAGGAGCATAGACAGGACAAGGAGGCCAAAGGAATACTCTGTACCACAGACATCATGCTCAGTATATAAAATGATTTTTGACAGGGAGCAGGAATCTGTAATCACAGCTCATGACAAGCTGAGCAGTTGATCATCAGGTGGTAAGTAACTGCACTTTGTTTTGTATCTTTTTACTGTAGTTATTTATTATTATTTTTCTTGCATTACTGTTCTATTAAACTGTCTTTATCTCAATCCTTGAGGTTTTTTTAATCCTCTGTTCTCCCTCCCGTCCTGGGAGCTGCTGAGTGACTGAGTGCATGGTCCTATATACTGGCTGTGGTTTAACCCATGACAGTTGTCCAGGAATTCATTTGAATTTATATTAATGAGTTTAAAATGAAAGTTGTTTTGCTTTACTTCCATCATACCTAGCATCTTCTTGCTGCAGTGCCAGCTGACTATCCAGTCGTAAAGACAACAGCTGCTTTTGATGGATTGCATCATTAAGCTTCTCTTCTAGCTCTTCAATCTAAACATAGAGAATATAAAATAAGGAAAGAAGTTACTTTGGTAATTTAAAAAACATATATGACAAAGAACACCTCCAAAGAAGATGCTGTGAAGCACAATGACAGTTGTCTAACAATATATCCACGTATGCTAATACTTCATGAAATACAATGTGAATTTTGCCCTAATTAGGTAGAAATTAAAAAAAACCCTTAATTCTACAATTCATCTTTTTAAGCCAAATAATTGCTCTGCTGATTTTAAGTTAGGCTTAAATTCAGAGCAGCTACTCAGTGAAAGCCACAGTTAATACTCAGTAGGTTGTAAATGTGAGCTGCACACAAACATGACAAAACTTTTCCATCTTCCCTAATTCCATTTATCTTACTGGAAATTACACAACAATATCTCCTACTATAGGTGCACTGGTATATTCTGCAACAATTTCATTAACAGATCATAAAGCAACATTCAGAAGACTTTCTAGCATATTGTTAGGTCATGTTAAAAGCTCTTTTAAATTGCTCACATTAAGTCATTCATAATTTCTGGAAAATACAGATCTTTGTCTTTTATTTTACAGGAAACATTCAATCCCCTTTATCCATTAATGAATGGAATGAATTGGAGAAATCAGGTAAATTTTAAATATCTTGGTTTCCTCCTTTTCTAACTTAAAAAAAAAAAAAAAAGAAAAAAAAGAAATAAAAGCTAAGGAGGTTTCCAGAATGCATCTCACAGAAACTCTTTTCAGAATGAAAGTTTCTGTAACATTCCAGAAGCACAAGAAACAGCATTATATACCAAAAAAGAGAAACATCTCTTACCTTGGTTAAATATTCTGCTTTCAAGTTGTCAATCATCAAGTTTTTCTGTGATAATTCTATTTTAACCAGCTGAAGATTATGGAGCAACTCTTTGTGTTCAATCAGCTGCCTAGTGATTTTAACAGTGCCTTCCCTTTCTTCAGAGGAAGAAACATCATTGGTTCGTATTGTGGTTTCTAAGCTAATATCTTCAGACTCCAAGGAACTAGAAACGTTTACTTTCTTCATTTCCTTAGAGTATTTATGTGACATTTTCTTTCACTATTTGCAAACCTTTTAGAAGTTGTACTTTGAAATGAGCCCCCTGAAGAAACAGCTGCAAAGAAAAGCAACACAAGTTAATTAAATGAAAGGCATTATGTCATTATGAAAAAATAAACAGTTAAGACACCTAAGCAGTATTTCTCATACCACAATTCCATTTTTTGTTCACGAGAGAAAAATATTTTAAGAAGCTCTAAATAGGACAGTTGTCTGAGAACTTGCCTCCTAAATATTAGTATGGGTTTTGATTGCAATAAGGTAAATATTAGTGCAAATCAGGCTTATCAGTAGGATGTTACAGCAAACACAAGGCCTATCATCCACAGTCAGATGTGCATGCACTAAAAGCTAGTCAGACCCAAGAGGCATAACAAGCATCACTAGAGAAAATGGTAAAAGGAATAGTAGAGAAAAGGAAGCTGAAAGATCTTATCCCCTCTCCACAACTACCTGGAAAAAGGTGATAGAAATATGGGGATCAGCCTCTTCTCCCCAGTAACAGGTAATGAGACAAAAGGAAACTGCCTCAATTTACACCCTGGGAGGTTTAGACTGGTTATTAGGAAAAGTTTTTGTACTGAAAAGGTTACTAAGCATTGGAACAGGCTGCCCAGGAAGCAGTTAAGGCATCATCCCTAGAGGTATTTAAAAGACAGGCAGACATAGTGCTTAGAGATACAACTTAGATTAATGATGGTTTTTGCCACAGTTAGGTTGATGGTCGGATGATCTGTAAGGCCCCTTTCAATCTAGCCAATGTTTACAATACCCACCTTTGTCTTCTCTGCAGATGCCATTCCATTGCTCTTACAGGCTGATTTGCCAGTCCTTTCCAAAAGCGAGCAACTTTAACAAGCACTCGCTACAGACCATAGCTTGTACCGAAGAGACATACGGACGAAGGAGCGCTACTTAAAGCTCTACAGAGAGCTGCTGCA
>VZTY01031000.1:421904-434667 GCA_013400935.1 Turnix velox
GCCGAGCGGGCAAACGGCCGAACGCACGCACACGCGCGCGCACCTTCCCACCCCTCCCGCGGGGCGGCCGAGGCGGGGCCGCGCGACGCCATCACCACAGCGACGCGGGCGCGGGCTCCCACTGCCGCCGGCGCGCGCCGCTTCCCGCGCGGCAGCCTGGGAAGGTCCCTCCTGTCCCTCCCCTTCCTCTCTCCGCTGCGCGTGGCGGGCAGGCGAGCGAGCGGCGGAGGTAGCGGCCCCGCGCGCCATGCAGACCACGCGGACCTTCCTGAAGCGCACGCGAGCCGGGGCGGTGGTGAAGGTGGTGCGCGAGCACTACCTGCGCGATGACATCCCCTGCGGCGCCTCCCACTGCCGCCTCTGTCCCCCGCTCCCCGCCGAACCCCCTGCTGCCGCTGGCCTGGAGGCGCAGCCCAGCGGAGCCGCCAGTAGCCTTTGCCCCAGCCCGCACTACCTCCTGCCCGATACCAACCTTCTTCTGCACCAGGTGAGCGGTACTCGCCTCCCGCCGGCCGCTGCGGGATAGTGGCGAGCGAGTGGCAGTCGCCTTCTCAGTGGGTCTGCTGGACCGGGTAGCGAGGAGGGTCCGCCGGCGCGCATTACAGTCATAAGGCCTGGTCCAGCCGTATTGAAATCCGCGCGGATATGAGATAACCCCCTTCCCTTTGACTTGAGGTTCAGGCTTCGCTGCTCTAGCGGCGTGTTTAACAGTGCTCTGTGTCGTAAAATCGGAGATTGGTTCGGATTGTAAGGGACCTTAGAAGATCATCTTGTTCCCAGTCCCCAGCTGTGTGTCTTCCCCTTGTTACTTAGGCTGTCTCTATCCCTGGATGGGAGAGAGAGCGTTTTCTTTCTTTGCCGGCAACTGATGGGCCTTCAGTACCACTCAGTCCACTGTGCTTTTAAACTATATTTTGGTTTTATGTTTTGCTGCCTGGGTGGTAGTGAACCCGTGCAATCTGTAATAAAATAAATAGCCTTGGTGACTGCTAAGCAGGTATTCTTTATTACAGCGATGGACACATGATTTTCACAAATCATGTGTGTCTAGTTCAGCAACAGGCATAGTATTTATGTGTCACAGACAGAGAACTGAAAAAAAACTGATTACGAAGTGTCCCGTGAGTGATGTAATCCCAACCAATGTCGTTATCCGGATCTTTGTTTTCTCCTGGTGTTCCAGTCATTCTGCCCCATCAGTGGCATTATCTGAATCCAGCTGCTCTCGATACTCCCGAACATCTCGCCCCATTAACAGTTATGACCTGGATACCTATTCAATTCCTGCTTGCTGGGACACTCCCACCATTCACACTCCTTGTAAAGAAACTCCTGTCCTCAATCTTTGAGCGTCCCTGCATGGTGGACCGTCTGGCTGTTTTGTTGCAAGCATCTTCTCTCAACTCAGTTATAACAAACTTCTTAGTATCTCTTCTTCATTCCCCCCTTTTCTTTGTACTTGCAAAATCTTTTGCAGAATTTAGATAGCCAATTAATTTCTTAGTATCTCCTCTTAAGTAGGAATAAAGAACATTGCTTTTTATTGATATGGGGTTGGAAAGTCAGGTGAGGAGACTGAATAGACACCAAAGCAGCAATCGGTATCTTCATAATCTTCAACTGGTCACTGAATTTTGCTGTCAACTTGCATTTTTCTTAATACCTATTCCATTTTTCAGAGGCTGCTATAGGCTTAACTCCATTACATTGTGATGTTGATTTTAGGTAGTGAAAAGAGGCTGCACAGTCATCCCCTGTAAAACTCTGAAAGCATGGGATGGACTTTACTCTGCTGTCCATCACTAATTGTGCTAAGACAGAGCCTGGACAGTACAGACATAGTAGAATTCCAGGCTGGTAGGTGGTGGATTCCTTGGCTGACAGTTTGACTTTGATTTTAATTCCTTAAGAATACATCTGTAGAAAATAATATAAGCCATGCAGATAGTGGTGACTGGATGTAGGTAATGAATTTTGGATTTTCTTTCCAAAACAGCAAGTTAAGGGACTTCTTAAACTTGATACACATGGACTTACTGGTGTCCGTTGCATACCATGCAGCATTCTGAGAACGTGTTAAGGTCCTCTGCCATGAACAAGAGCAGTGGAAATCAAGTAACAGTAGCAAAGTGTTTTGCCTAGCAGCTGCAACAGGATTGCAACAATAAGATTTGTCCATTAAATCGATCATATTGTACATAAAATTATACAGGATTTCTTCCCCTATGAACATGGCTCTGAATCTTGTAGGTCATATAAATATTGAGTGTAGAGAAGTTTGGTCTAGCATTGCTTTTACTTCTTTTAGCCCTGCCCTTCAGGGCCTTATTGCTGTCTCATTTTGGAGACGAGTTTGCAGTTTCTTGCCAGAAGCTTAGGAAATAAAGCTAACGTCTTTTTCTCCTAATGGGGAGAGTGGATTTTTTTGCTATATGTTTCTCTTGAAAGCACTGGGTGTCAGGAGTTGACAAACAAAAGTGCAGAAATCTATTTTTAAATTTCCTCAAAAAAAGTTGTTCCTTGAAAATGTGAAGAGCAGCCAATAAAATTTCTGTTAAAGATGTAGAAATTAACATTGCAGTACAACAGCAGGATTGTTTTCAGATACTGTCTTACAGTGAGCGTTCTTCACAGACAACCTTTAAATGATGCTTAATTAGTGTCTGACTGTGGGTAGATCTTCTTTATTTACGAAGATAATAATTTTAAAGAATCCAACATTTCTAGTGTACATCTGGCCTTAAATTTGCTTAAGAGTCTTGCATCTGTTTGGGGTGAATTTGGTGGTAGTCAGAAGAGTCCTTGTCTTCACTCCAGTAAAAATCAGGTTATGAATGGCTGGTTAATGCTGTTTGAACTTCTTGCCCTCGAGCAGGAAGAAGCAGTTGAATGTTTCTCCCAATGATGGGAGAAATGGGTGTAAGTAGTGCTAATTCATTATTCATGTTGACTTGTTGATGCATTAGCCGAACAAATATTTCACATCCTGTTATTGGCTAGAATTAAACAACAATCTTGACTAATTTCGATTTTGCTCCTCAGATTGATATACTTGAAGATCCTGTTATTAAGAATGTCATTGTGCTGCAGACAGTCTTGCAAGAAGTCAAGAATCGGAGCGCACCAGTGTACAAGCGAATTAGGGATGTGATTCAGAACCCTGAAAAACATTTCTATTCTTTCACCAATGAACATCATAGGTAAGGTGTGGAACAGAATATTTCTAGGTAATATTCAGTAAAATAAACTGGAAAACAGAACTGGGACATGAACTAGGTTAAAAAAATGAGACTAGGGTGCATAGAGCAGTATATTTTTTAAGGCATTCTGTAGGGGAAATAGTTCTATAGTCCATATCTTTTCTGTTTGTAATTAGTATAAGCATATATACTAAAAGGTGATTACAATATCGAATAAAATGTACAAGCAAGACTGATAACTTAAGCAATGGAATGATGCCTTTTCCATTTTATTGTCCCTTTTAAACGTGTTTCAGTGCTTCCTTTATATTGCCAGCTCAGTTTGCAGCAGAATTCAAAAATCTCTTACTCAGTGACAGAACATTCTAAGAAATTAAGATGCAGTTAATTTGCCTTTATTTGTACTCACTAGCAGTTGTTGGTACGGTGGTATCATAGTTCTAGGAATCTTAAATCTTGAATCTTCTGTCTCCTCAGACATCAGTGGCCTATTGAATGTTGAACATATTATAAAAATTAGTACAGCAATGGTTATTTTAGCATCACATGATCTTGTCTTAAAAAGATTTTCTAAATATGGGATTTGGTTTGTTTTGTTTCACCCTAATTTTTTTATTTCTTCTTTTTTTAGAGAAACATACGTAGAGCAAAAGCGAGGAGAAACTTCTAATGACCGCAATGACAGAGCCATTCGGGTAGCAGTAAAATGGTACAATGAGCACTTAAAGAAGACAGAAGATGATGAAAATATTCAAGTTATCTTTTTAACGAATGACAGAATTAATAAAGAGAAAGCTATAGAGGAAGGGATAACTGCCTATACGTGTAAGTGAAATGGCATGTGTATTTATTGCTTAGATAAGCAGTCACAGCAGTCTTTTCATATTTAAATCATGCATCTCTTGAATAAATATTTATGCACATCTTTCTGTAGGTGAGGAGTATATCAAAAGCTTGACAGCAAATCCTGATCTTCTAGATCGTCTAGCTTGTGTATCTGATGAAGGGGTATGTTTTGCTTTTCTTTTTATAAATAAATTAATCACAGATGTTTTGCAGTATATTACTGGACACCATGTATCAGGCTGTTACCATCAGTTTAGAATGTGAGGACTTGAGTACTACTTAGACGATATAACTTCTTGACAACTGGAAAGAAAAAAGAAATCTTGCAGCTGTTTTTACTGTTGCTTGTGTGCCTGTTAGTAAGTGTCTTGTTGCTTGTAAAAGCCAGTTGCTTTAGATAACCAATCTGAAAATAATACTCTCGGTTAAAGGAAGTGTATAAAAATTAGAAATAATGGAAACAAAAACTACAAAAGTGCATATTGGCAAACATGTAGATCTTCATTTTGTGTCTATTATTTGAAAGCATATGTTAATTTATTATTGGTCGAAAACTTTCTATCAAAAGCTATAATGTATTGTCAAGTAAGCGCAGGCTATAGTAAAAAATAAGCTACATCCTCTTATATCTCTTTATGCCTTGTGTTTATCAGAATAAAGAGATGGATTTTCACATAATACTGATATAGCTGAAAACTAACACCACCCAAAGATGTGGAAGCTAATTTCAGCAGAATTAGTTCTGAGTGACACATGCGAAAGTGGGAAGAAAATAGAGGGCTTGACTCATCTTGGCAGTGGTCAACTGTAGTACATTCTGCTTTAACTAATAATCATGAATACAAAAGGTTGAAAATTTTGTCTTTTTTTTTTTTTTTAAGAAAGAAATAGAAAATGGAAGAATCATTTTCCCAGAACATATTCCTCTTAGCAAGTTGCAGCAAGGAATAAAATCTGGTATATACCTCCAAGGAACTTACAGGGCAAGCAGAGATAATTATCTTGAAGCTACTGTTTGGGTTCATGGAGATGATACAGAAAACAAAGAGGTGAGTTTTTCATCTTGTATTCATGTTGGGAACATGAATACAAGATGCTAGCCTCAGCAGTGACTTAGCAATTTGCTCCTTTCATGGTGATGTATGTTAAAATGGAGCAGTATAGTAATTTTTCTTTTTCTGTGCTTTTCTGACATTTTTTTGTTTGTGTTTTGTTTGTTTATTTATATAGATAGAGATACTGAGAGGTTGACTTGCTCTTTTTGAAAATAGAGTAATGTATTTAAAATTGTGCTTTGTGATTTGATAAAGTATTTTATTTAAAAAAAGTTGAACCTTAGTTGTTAATAGATTTTCAGTAGACTGTAATGTAGCTTTTTTTTTTTTTTTAATTAGTTTGAAATACGTATTTAAGCCAAACAAGTTTGTAGGAGGATTTTTTGAAAAACTGTGGTGACCCCTTGATGGGACTGTCTTGCTTTATTTCCCCTGCCATTTTCATGCCTGGTGATGAGCAGATGGGCTGTTCCCCTCTGAGCAGTTGACCCAGCCATCTCCCTACTGAATTCTTCATTGATAGAATTGTACAGACGCTGTTTTCAAACAGCAACAGTTCCCTCTTCCCTCTCAGTGTGTGCTAGGAGCTGGAGGTGCTTCTCAAGCTTTCTGTTTCTTTTACTCTGCTGTGTGGAATCCTCTATCCTGTAAAAATAGGTTACCTGATTTTACTTAATTTGGTTTCCCCAGACTTTTTTTCTTTTTATAGAAGTAATTGGAATCCTGAAATAATAGCACCTGTACTGAATAAAACATTGTTAGTGGGGAAAAAAAAGCCATCAAAAACATGCCCTAAGAGTACAGAGCCTGCTACACATGGATACTCTTCTGTTACACTGGTTTGATTTGGGTCTTCTTTTGCTATTGTCACAACTATTTGCATTTTCTTTCTGTTTTCTATATTATCCAGATTATTATACAGGGACTGAAGCATTTAAATCGGGCAGTTCATGAAGATATTGTAGCTGTGGAGCTGTTGGCAAAAGATGAATGGGTGGCACCATCCTCAGTGGTCTTGCAAGATGATGGTCAGAATGAAGATGACATTGAAAAGGAAGAGGAAAAAGAAAGCATTGTATGAAATAAATAATTATTCCTTAACGTAAGAGTTAAATAAAGATATGAAATCTGCAGTACTCATTGTTAGGCTTTGGATTTAGGTATTCTTTTTATTCTGACTCCTAAAAGCTATTGTGAATTTGGAAATTGTAAAACTTAATTATAGTCCTACAGTTACATTAAATACATGATAAGTTATAAAATAGATACTTGTGGGGAATTCTGAATGGGATTAATTACATTACCTTAACTAAATCCAAAAATGGTAGGCAGGTTATAATGCAAACCTGTACACTGATATGCAGATTAAGATTCGCTAGAATAGGAATGAGCATTGTATCAGGATGACAGCTTTTATAAAAAACATGATCTTCCCACTCGTGACTTCCATGAGAATGTTTTTTCAGTATTGTGTTTAGATATATGGAGAATTTTCCAGCAGCATAAAAGGACTCCTAAAAATTGTAAGTTTGAACAGAAAATGGCAGTACTTGAATAGTAAGCAGAAACAGTGGAGCAAGATTGTATTTCTTCAGAGTTTTTTTCTACTGTTCTTTTTCTGAAATTATGTAAATTAAAAAAAAAATTAGCAATGTCACATATTAAAAATAGTAAAAGCATGGGAAGACATATTTCTGTTTATGAAGCTGTAATAGAATTTATGGTGTTATAGTGAGATGTAAGTTGTTACCACCAATGTTTGAGAAAAATGCTGTGTAATCAAGCAAATTACCATGAGTTCAGAGAGTCTGCAGGTTTTAACTGTTTTGTTTTCTACCAGCTGAAAGCTTCTGTTAACAAGGCCATGCTGAGACCTACAGGAAGAGTAGTGGGCATTATAAAACGAAACTGGCGACCATTTTGTGGCATGCTTTCAAAATCACCAATCAAAGAGGTAAGGGTATAATCAAGTTGCTGTTAAGTGCAGGTTTGTTTTATCTGTAATTAGAAATTACTTGTCTCTTTTTCTTGCTGTTAATAGGCAAGGCGCCATTTGTTTACACCAGCTGATCGCAGAATTCCTCGCATTCGAATAGAAACAAGACAAGCAGATACACTGGAAGGACAAAGAATAATAGTTGCTATTGATGGTTGGCCCAGGAATTCCAGGTATCCTAATGTAAGTTTAAGCATTTCTTCTGAACTCTTTATCTCTCCATTTTTTGTGTGTTTCTTAAATAAGATTTTAATTATTTTTTGCAATGCTCAGTAATCTCAAAAAGTGTTGACGTGAATTTTAAGTACTTTGAGTGCTGGTCATTGATGGTCCCTAAATTATGTAGTTTACTTGTACCCCCCAGAAACAGGTATGAGTTAATGTATTTTAAAAGCTTGGTCCTTATTTTGGATTATTTAGAATCACAGAATGGTTTGGGTTGGAAGGGACCTTCAAGATCATCTAGTTCCAACACCCCTGCCATAGGCGGAGACACCTCCCACTAGATCAGGTTATTTAGATTAGCTAGGGTCTGGGTTCCTCAAAATGTGAACCTTTTGCTGTAGCTTTGATCATCCACAAGCTGATCATCATCCTGGCAAGTAGCTTTAAACAAATTGGCCAAATTCAGTCAAATTGCTAGAGAATCAGAGATACAGTTAACTAGGTTCTTAAAACTTCTTTGTGCATACACAGAAGGCTGTAAGAGAAAATGAGAACACTTTTCAATTTGTGTTGAGCATTAGAGTTTGAGGAGGCATCCATTGGCTTGTGTAGGAATGCATAGCTTGTAATGAATGATCATGTGGAGAATTTAGTGCCATTCTACGAAAAGCAGGGGAGGTACAAAGTTCAGTTTTATTAAATCAATGAAATGTTTGAAATGAAATTTCTCTCTTAAAGATGCCAAAGTTAACTGAAGAAGGAAATATTATCCCTTCGTTGTAGTTTAATGTACTGATAATCTATGAGATAATGGTCTCAAATGTTTTCTTTTGTGCAACCAATATTGCATGTGTGCATGTATTTGCTTATATGCATATTGTTTTTCAGGGTCATTTTGTGAAGAAATTGGGAAGTGCTGGAGATAAAGAGACTGAGACAGAAGTCCTTCTGCTTGAACATGATGTCCCTCATCAGCCTTTCTCCCAGGGTGTCCTTAAATTCCTTCCAGAAATGCCATGGAGCATTACCGAACAGGTAATAATTTTAAAATAATAATTGCTGTGCCTTCTCCTGCAAACTTTCTGGATATTTCAGTGCATTAAAAACAGAAGCAAAATGTCCAAAACAATTTTATCTTTGAATGGACTTTCATCTGGATTTCCTATGGAAACATGGCCTCTATAAGTTTTAAGGGTTTGGTTTTGACACTAGTCAAAACTTCAGTCAAAAATATCTTTATTGCTGGTCCTGCTAGTTATGAAATAATGAAAAGATGTGTTTATATTCTTTTTCTCTTGCTGTTTCTTCTAAACCAGAAAAACGTTCAGTATTTTCTGACGACTTCTTATTTTTTGTGTAACTGTCGTTTCTGCAGATCTATTTGGATCTCATAAGTAAATATTACTGCAAATTTTATCCTAAAACAAGAAAACCCACTCTGAAAATAGCTGAAAAGTCTTATGCAAAGTGTGTTTCGTAAATGATCATTTTTACTTTGATGTGCTAGATGTTCATGAAAACATCTTCTTCTAATTTCAGGATATGAAATACAGAGAGGACTTAAGGCATCTGTGTGTCTGTAGTGTTGATCCTCCTGGCTGTACTGATATCGATGATGCATTACATTGTAGAGAACTAGAAAATGGAAACGTAGAGGTATTGTTTATTTTATTTTTAATGGTGCCAGTAATTTTTTTATATACTTCTTCGCTTATTTTACGAACAGTGCAGTAGTAGTAATAGTAAATTATGTGAACAAAGCTCCAGATTAACAGTATTTGCATGATTGAGGTGATAAAGAGAGTTGATTTGCATTACATCAGTGTCAGAAATGAGAATTTAATGTCTTCTGAATTTACTCAGCTTTTTGCTCATTTGGCATGGGAAATTGACATAGGGTTTGTTTACTACCTTAGCTAAGGATATCTACAACTGGCATAAGGAGCTATCACTAGGAAAAGTGAAGCTACTGCTGTAATGCCTAATGAGTGATCATTTTACTTAAGAAAAAAAACCAAAAAGCTGTATACTTAGCATCAGCTCCCTGCTTCCTTGTATCTTACTTAGTCAGGCTTCCTTAGCTATAAATGAAATTTTGATTGTAATAGAATGTGCCAAAATGGAAGGTGTAGTAAACAGAAGAAAAAGAATTTTGCAGCAAGCCTTGAAGAAAATGAAAGAGATTATTTGAGCTCCCAGGCAAGAGTTGTATTGGTAGTTAATAGATCTTTCACTAAACTTAAGCATGTCCTCACTTTGCATTTTTTTTTTACCATCAGTATGATAGGTTTTAACTATTTCATTTGATAAACCTAGGAGCTACTAAAGGGAACTAGGGGTGGGTAAATTTGGGTTGTAAATAAAATCTTGAGAAATTTGAGAACTTCTCTTTTGTAAGATGCATAATACAATGCTTGCTTTTTTAGGTTGGTGTACATATTGCAGATGTCAGTCATTTTATTCGCCCAGGAAATGCTTTGGATGAGGAGTCATCAAAAAGAGGAACAACAGTATATCTGTGTGAAAAAGTAATTGTTTTCTATATAAAGAACATTTTTGTACAGTTAAGCAGTTAGATTTTTCCTGCTTTCCTCTCTTAAATTCTTGGCTATAGATACCACGAAATTAGGTAGGAAAAGAAGAAACAAAACTGACTAGGCTCCTTTGGGCTGTGCTGTATTTCCTCAGACTACCAGAATGATGATGTTTCTGTCATTTGTCCTGCACAGCAAGAGGGAGAATATTTTTTTTTTCTGTTAAGATCCATTCTGTGTAGAATATTCAAATTTTGTTTGAAGCATTAGTAACCCTTAGTTCTGAAGGTGGACTGCTGTTCTAATATTAACCTGAAATTGTCAAAGTATGCCAGTTTTCTTTTTCCATTCTTATTTCTTGTGGTAACTGAATCTCTGTAGTTTCATTACAGCTGTGCACTTAGTGCTTTTTCTTTTAACTTATCTCTTGTAGGTAACAATTTCTTTTCAGAAATCTGAGCTTTTGTAGCAAAAAAAGAAATGCTATCACTTTCAAGCTTTTATTTAAATACCAGGAAGTTAAAATCATACTTGCAAGTAGTCATGATTTTTATTCTTTATTTTGCAGAGGATTGATATGGTTCCAGAGTTACTTAGTTCAAATTTGTGCTCCCTACGATCTAATGTGGACAGGTACGTGTATATGGTCCATACTTAGATCTTGATAAGAAACTCCAGATGTTGATATGCAGATTTTTAACAGATTTTTTCTCCCTTCTTCTTATAGGCTTGCATTTTCATGTATATGGGAGATGAACGATAAAGCTGAAATTCTAAAAACCAGATTTACAAAGAGTATTATTAATTCCAAGGTTAGTCACATAAATATACCTCTGAAAAAAAAGCTGTAGAGTTTTCATAAAAACAATTATAAATGGACTCCAATAATAAAATTTTCTCCTTTCTATTTACTGATTTATATTTTCTTAAAATTGGAAGTAAGGAAGATATTAGACTATGCTGTGATCTTTGAAACCTCTAAGGCTGCAATGATTTCTGTGCAGTTACTATGTTATTGTATTTCAGTATATAAAATTTAAGATATTCCAGTATATTAGTTACAGTGTTTCGGAAGTATAAATATTGCTTTGTGTGCTGGGCATGGTACAAATCAGGTAGTCTAATTTTCAGTTAAATTCAGTAGACTCTGTTCAGTATACCTTTGAAAATTAGGTCTCTGTATAAAATACATCTGTGACTAGCAGAGAAAACTCCTGTAAATGGTATGTATTTTTTAATATCTTGCATAGACATGTCCTATTTTGTCTGTTATTCTTTGAGAATGATCTGATTTGTGCATTGAATGTGAAGATTTGTATTATTATGAACCAACTTTAAGAGCAAACTGCAGTTTCTGCAAGACCGGAACTGTCTTCCTTTTTTGCAGCCAATTACATATCATGGTATCTGTTTTGTTTTAACCTCTTGAAGGCTTCTCTTACATATGCTGAAGCACAGATGAGAATTGATTCAGCAGCTATGAATGATGAAATCACTACCAGCCTACGTGGACTAAACAAATTAGCAAAAATTCTGAAGAAGAAAAGAATTGATAATGGGCAAGTGTTGGAGAGTTCCTGTTACCTTTTCTTTTTCTGTCTGTTTTTTGCTGTCAAACCGTATAATGTTCCTCTGTATCCATTTTTCCAGTGCAAACCTTTTGAAAGATAAGTATTTTGCTATTTTGATTTGCACAGAAGTGCCTGTCTTCTTTTCCCGCAAAATATAAATTTGGATTGTTAACTTCTCCTTCACAAGATGGATACAGATGAATATGGATCTCTTAGAGTAATTTTAAAAGCACAACCAGAGGATTTGAAATTTTAGGATCTACTATTGATTTCTTTCAGTATCATAATTTCTGCTATTTTGAAATTTAATTATTTCTAATTTCTAATTTTTGAAAATTCTGGTAACTTTAAATTGCAGTTTTTTTGTTAAACCCATATGTTACATACAGGTTTACAACTCAGCCACTGTGTCTGCTTTCCTGTAGTTTGTTAATACAACTTAATGTCTTCCAGGGCCTTGACACTTTCCTCACCTGAAGTTCGTTTCCACATGGACAGTGAAACTCATGATCCTATTGATCTGCAGACTAAGGAGCTCAAGTATGAGTTTTATTTTCCTCAGTTAATTCAGGGAAGGGATGGAATTACAGGCATGTTTAAGTAGCACATTTAGTTAATAGTTTGCAATTATTATAACAATGCAGGACAATTGTAGAATTATTTGTGTTGAAAAGGGACCTTTAAAGATCATTTTGCCTTAAGTCTTGTACCATGATCAGGGATATTTTTCTCAAGACCAGTTTTTTCAAAGCCCAGTCTGTCCTGACCTTGATCTTTTCCAATGATCCACAATTTTTGTGGGCAAACTGGTCCTAGAAAAGAGAATTCCTCTGTATTTTACTGCACTATTTATGAAGCAAGTTTTGAACTCTGTGCCTCTTACATGAACTTAAGTCTTTACTACTGATTTAACAGAGCATGAAGTTCCATGCTCTTTACATCCTACTAGCTTCTCTGTGTTGCTCTTCTTCTGCTGTTAACACGGGAGACAAAGTAGAACTTGTAGTTAGTGATTATTGACATCTCTACAACAGCAGAACAGTTATTGCTCATGTGCAGTGTGATACAGACAGTCTTACTGAGGAGTTTTAGTAATGAAGCTTTTTGCACAATTTCTTAGGATAGATTATTTCAGCCATGGTACTGTTTAGTTTTTGTGCCAAACTTAGACCACGAAATCATGACAGAAGATAAAACTACAGCATGACATACAAACATGATGTGCATGATATTTAAACAGTAAACTTGGGAAGTCTTTTGTGGAATAGCATTTTTCTTTCATTTGTTTTAGAATATTTTAGGTTTTTTTCCTTCAGAATAAATATTTGAAACTTAATAAAAACTATACCTTTAGTCTTAAAAGCTTATGTCTACATAAATGCTCAAACCAACTATA
>VZTY01031000.1:434781-494536 GCA_013400935.1 Turnix velox
TGTAATATGTAATATATAATATATAATATATAATATATAATATGTAATATATAATATATAGTGAGGACAATGTAATGTTTCTTCACTAGGTTCTCAAAGTGCATATATAATGTAATGCTTTTCTAACAATATAAAATATTTTATGTTGATAGAGAAACAAATTCCATGGTTGAAGAGTTCATGTTGCTTGCCAATGTTTCTGTAGCACAAAAAATTTATGATGAGTTCCCAGAGTTTGCTTTGCTCCGGAAACACCCTTCTCCTCCCCCATCAAATTATGACATCCTTGTGAAGGCTGCAAAGTCCAAGGCAAGTTTTTACCATGCAAATTAAGGGATTAATCAGAAAAAGCTGTGTTTTTTAATGGGTTGGCCACCTATGCAAGAATAAGGCTTGGAAAATAGTATTTTGAAAGCATCAACTACGTGTTGAAATGAACAGTACTTGTAGCTAAGTACCGATAGAAGATGGGAAAAATCTTGTGCTTTTTAAATGTTTTGTTAGATGAAACAAGGAAATTACTTTCTTAAGTCATTTGTATTGTAAATCTTGTGTTCTGTGAGTGTTTCTCCTCTCCGCATGTGGGTATTGAATCATTTTTTGGATTCCTTTCACACAGGATTGATGTACTGAAAAACTGATCAATCACATCAACTAACATGTCTCTCTTAAAGTGGGGAAGTAAGGAAATAAGTTCATCTGTGTTTGTAGGTTCCATCCTCTCCTTTGGTCAGCCTGTTTCGTTTTCCACTGCCATAAATCTGGAATAATAATTATTTGTACTCTGAAAATTATTTTTAAAGTACTGTTTTATTTAGAAAGCAATATTCCTTTGCATAGGCAAGATATTAATATTCTGTATTTTGGCTAAGTTTTTAGGAAATATGCTATTATTTTACTACAATAAGGGCATGATTTTATCTCTAGATCGTACTTTGTTGTCATTGGTGTGCAGGAAGGAAAGAACATTCTACTATTCTTGTAATGAAACTTAATTTGTGTAATTAGAAATTCAAAATGTATTGTCACAGGGACACTGGCAAAGAGAGAACAATGGTACCAGTGTTAACAATCACTTTTTAAAGTTTAGGTTTCAGTGGTTTTATGGAGGAAGTACTACAAGGTTGAATATTCCTTATGTTGAGCATTGGCGAGAACCTGTGTGTGGCATAAGTACTTTTTTTCATATCTTTTTTGATATCCCCCATGGGACATGAAAAATCAAAGGAATGGAAAATCAAAGTAAAGGATATTAAAAAAACCAAACATTGTTAATATTACCATAGGGAGTTTCTTAGTTCTGAATGTATGTCTTTTTAATTCTTAATGTACTGACTTAGCTTTTTACTTTTTCTATTAAGCACTAGTAATAATGAAGGAAGGACCTGTGCTCGAGAAGAATTTTGTTTTGATAATACTGACATTCCATTAGGTTATTAGATGTGGTAGTTGCACCAGTTGCTAAGATTAGCATGGATGAAGAATCATAGAATAGTTTGGGTTGGAAGGGACCTTAAAGATCGTCGAGTTCCAACCCCCCTGCTATAGGCAGGGACACCTCTCACTAGATCAGGCTGCTCAGTGCCTCGTCCAGCCTGGCCTTAAACACCTCCAGAGAGGGGGCATCCACAACCTCTCTGGGCAACCTGTTCCAGTATTTCACTACCCTCACTGTAAAGAATTTCTTTCTTATGTCAAGCCTGAATCTACCCCCTTCCAATTTACATCCATTGTTTCTAGTCCTCTCATCAGATATCCTATGAGAAAAATCCTACCCCTGCCTTTCTGTAGGACCCCCTCAGGTATTGACAAGTTACTATGAGGTCCTCATTGAGCCTTCTCTTCTCCAGGCTGAACAACCCCAACCACAACATGTAGTTGTGACATTTCTGCTTATGCTCTGTTAATGTTTGCTCATAAAACCTTTTTTTTTTTTTCCTTTCTTCTTTCTAGGATTTGGAAATCAAGACAGATTCAGCTAAGGCTTTAGCTGAATCATTAGACAAAGCCGAATCTACTACCTTCCCTTATCTGAATACCCTGTTGCGCATTTTGGCCACTCGCTGCATGATGCAAGCTGTTTATTTCTGCTCTGGAATGGATAATGATTTTCATCACTACGGTTTAGCCTCACCTATTTATACCCACTTCACTTCACCTATTAGAAGGTACATTTGTTTTACCAAAGTTTCATAGAGCCAAAAAAAAGGCAGATCAGTGGCATTGAAATACCTCTCCATATTGAATTTGTTTATTCATGGGAAAGGGAATNGGGGAAAAGGACCCCTCTTATTCTAAATTGTGATGATATCCTTTTAAAACAAAATATTGCTTCTATTCAGCCTTAGATTTTAGTTGAAACAGAAGCTTTATGTGGTGGTTTGTCTTCATGAGAGCTCCATTGTTTACTGTTTATGACTCCCAGATTTAACTAAAATTTATTTAAGACTCATAAAAATAAGAGAAATACATCCCTAATGTATATCTTCAGCACAGAAATGCACTTTGGGATCAGTTGGCATTATATAAGTCAGTAAGAGACAGGCAAAATTTGGCCATTTGTTTTTCAGGTGAAAGCTGTGGGGTTTTTTTGGAGGAGTCGTTGCTAATCTGAAATTTGATAATTGTCATAGTTGGATTGTAATGAAATTATACATCTTGGGAAATCATGTGGGTTTTTTTGAGTTTATTTTTTGAAACTAAGAAGTGTCTGAGTCTAGAATAAAATAATTGTTGTCAGGTTTTCTTCCTTTGAGACATTTCTAGTGAAATCTCTTACAGGTGGATTGAAATTCCTATGCATTTCTGTAGATAATTTGTGGAAATTCTACAAGTCCTAGTACCAAATTTTAGTTGCTGATAGATGTGTCACAAAAGTTTCTGGATTAGTTTCTAATAAAATTTGTGTACTGAGAGGGTCAAGTGTGATTATACTTTGCAGATCAGTGGCATTGAAATACCACTCCAAATTCCCATGAATTTGTTTATTCATGGGAGTGGGAATAGAGGGTGGTTTACACTGCCACGTTAAAGCATCATTCTTTAATCCAAAAATTAAATTTTATTTCTTCTTTATAAACGTTGAACAATACAGGCATTATTTGTAGAATACAGTAAAGAATTTTTCTTAGAAAATAGTCTAGATCATTCTGGCACTGCAGAATATATCTGGTCATCAAAAAGATAGGCAGTTATCAGCAGATTGTCATTATTAAGACACACAAAAACAAAATAACATTTCTAAACTTCTTGAAATATGTTTTGATATGTCACTGATGGTTTAATCTCGTCTTTGCAGGTATGCTGACATCATAGTACATCGACTTCTGGCAGCAGCCATAGGAGCAGACAGTACTTACCCAGACCTTTTAGATAAACATAAACTAGCAGATACATGTAAAAATCTCAATTACCGACACAAAATGGCTCAGTATGCACAAAGAGCATCTGTTGCATTCCATACACAGGTTAGTAGCTTAGGTAACTATATACCAATGCATGTTTATTTTATAGGAAGGGAGGGGAACATTGAGTTGCCCAAAACCAAGTAGATTTGCAGGAATGATCTCTTAATCATCCCTCTTAATGGGGGCTGCTTCTTCGAGGAGAATCTTCAACATTGCATAGCTGCTTCTGAAAAATTTAGAGTAATGGCATCTTCTTACTATGTGTTTTTTATAAATATGAATGCCTAATACTACAGTAATGTTATAACAGTTTATGGGTTTATTTTTAATTTGATTTGAATATATAGAGTGAATTATCGTTAAGTATATGCATTGGGTTGGATGGGACCTTGTAAGGTCATCCAGTCCCACCTCTTGCAGTAATCAGGGACATCCTGTACTAGATCAGGTTGCTCAGAGCTTCATCAAGCCTGGCCTTGAATGGATGGGACCTCCACCACCTCTCTGGGCAGTCTGTTCCAGTGCCTCACTACCCTCATGGAAAAGAACTTCTTTCTAAAGTCTAATCTAAACCTAAATTGTTTGAATGTTATTTTTAATGTTATTTTTTAAGTGTATTTGTAATCTGAAAGAATGTTCTCATGTTTTTTCTTTTCCTTCTTAATGTATTTTACTTTTATTACAGCTGTTCTTCAAAAGCAAAGGAGTAGTGAATGAAGATGCATATATATTATTTGTAAGAAAAAATGCAGTTGTGGTTCTGATTCCCAAGTACGGCTTAGAAGGAACAGTCTTCTTTGAAGAAAAAGGTAAACCAACACCACGACTGGATTACAATGATGAGGTATGTTTTATAAGCTTGTTCTTGAGAAACGTTTTTTATTTATAAATGAACAGAATGACTAAAATCTATTCTAGTTAGCTTTAGAAGGGTAAGAGATGCTCTTCTAAAGGCACGTTTATTAATCTGTATTGGTGCTACTATGGCCTTTTAAAGTCCAAATAAACAGTAACAGGATTTTGTTTCTCAATAGAAACTGCTAATACCTAATAATCTGAGTAAACATGGCAGATGTGTATGCATCATTAATTGTGACACTGAACAATCAGGACAGTGCCATTTTTATTGGCATGTAACATGAATCATTTCCTACAGAGAGCTGATTTCTGTAAAAACACCAGACTTGGTAAACAGTGAATACTTATACAAAATTTGAAATTTCAGGTACCATCACTCACTGTGGAAGGCACAATATTACATGTATTTGATAAAGTTAAAGTGAATGTTACATTAGATGCTTCCAACATCCAGCATCAGAAAATTCGGATGGCGTTAGTAGAACCAAAGGTAAGATGTAAGATTTCTGATTCAAATTATTTCATTACCCTTCAGTGATCTTAAAAAAATCAATATATGGTAAAATTGCAACTTAACCCATAAGGAAAAAAAAAATCATTTAACAGCAGATTGTAGCAATTGCTTCCTATCTATTCTCACTTAAATACAAGCCTGCTTTTGCTGGCTGTTCAAAAGAATAAAGGGATTTGAATTAAATTTCCTTTATGGGCTCATCAGGAGCATTTCCACTGATGGGAAAGATGTATTTTCTGAAGGAGTAGATTATGAATTTCATGGTTCTGTAATCGAATCTCCCTTCTGAAAAGCTGACAAATCTCAGTAGGATCTTCTTTTTGGTCCAATAAATTATGGTGTAACTGTGATAGGCAGCTCAGAAGGAAATTCTCTATAATTGCTGGATGTAAAGACACCATAAAGGATCACACATACTGAGACAGGTACAGCATTTTCCATGTTGGATGGTATTATGTGGGGACACTTTTCATCCCTTCTCATAACAAGACCGGTTTTAAGCAGGGGGTTTATTAACACCAGGAGTTGCCAGCTGACAGTTTTACACCTGCTTTTAGGGCTGTGCAGTGGACAGGTCAGGCTTGATGAGGCTCAGAGCAACCTGACCTAGTACAAAATGTTCCTGCTTGCTGCAGGGGGACTAGATGGCCTTTGGAGATTCCTTCCAAATCAACACAAATATGACAGTGTCTCATCATCTCATCTGGGTGCTGCTGCATTATTCTTTTTTTTTTTTTTTTAAAATGATGGTTGTTTTTAACAGTGGAATGCTTGAAATTGCTGTGTGGAGTGCTTCGATTACCTGTTGTTCCTTCCTGTTTCAGGTTTTTATTATCAAGTTATCCTTTGTTGGAGGAGCAAGAATTCACTGCCTATCACTTAGAGAATCTTTACTGTCCCCTGTCTCAGTCTTTTAGGCTTACTTGTTTATTCTTAACTTCTATGTTTGGACAGGGTTTTCACTTCTTAAAGGATGTGTGTTGACTTGTAATAAATTAACACTCTACTGACTTATTTTTTTAACTTTTCTCTTGAAATTCTGTTGATAAATTCTTAGTCCAAGTCTCTTAAAATTCCATCTAACCCCTGGAAGCATTTTGCCTTTTTCTGCCCCCTTGATTAAAATCATGATGAAATTCTTTCAAAGCAGCAATAACAGACATTATAGGACTGGGGCTGGTCATTCATCCTGGAGAAAAGAAGACACAGCAGGGGCCTCATAGCAGCTTATCAATACCTGAAGGGGGCCTACAGAAAGGCAGGGGTAGGACTTTTTCATAGGATATGTGATGGAAAGACTAGGAATAATGGATGTAAATTGGAAGAGGGGAGATTCAGGCTGGATATGAGAAAGAAATTCTTTACAGTGAGGGTGGTGAGACACTAGAACAGGTTGCCCAGAGAGGTTGTGGATGCCCTCTCCTTGGAGGTTTTTAAGGCCAGGCTGGACAAGACACTGAGCAGCCTGATCTAGTGGGAGGTGTCCCTGCCTCTGACTGGGGGGCTGGAATTAGATGATCTTTAACAACCCAAACTATTCTATGATTCTAATAAGTTTTGGGATTTTTTACCTTCTACTACAGCAATATATTTTGAGTAATTACGCTGAAATCAGTATCAGAGGTTTGACTTTGTAAATTTTTACGTAGGTCCTCAGGCAAGAGCTGCTTCTCCCTTTTTATGAGTTTTTTGTTCAGTTGCTCCATGAAAATATGCATTAATGACACCTAGAAACCAACCCTTCAGCTTACAGTGGTGGGCTGTATTCACAGAATCACAGAATCACAGAATGACCCGGGTTGGAAGGGACTCTAAGGATCATGTAACTCCAACCCCCCTGTCTAGCAGGGCCACCTAACAAACACATCTACTAGATGAGGTTGCCCAGGGCCTCGTCCAGCATAGGTGTCTCTGGTACTCAAGTACAATGAAGTTACTCTTCTACTGGTCTGTGTTATCACTTTCACATAATTTATAATCTGGTGTTAAAATCCTAGCCATGAGTGTCCTTCCATCAAGCTTCTCAAGTGTTACCTTCTCTAATGAGACATTACACTTGAGTGCAGGGTCAAACTGCAGAGGAGCACAGATGTATCTGGGCTTGGTCTAACTGTTTTATAAACTGTACTTTAATGAACTCTCTTTGACTACCTTTGACAACCTTTGACTAGCCTGTTTCACGTTCCTCTGCTTGAATGCTGCTCATTTCCATATTCTCACAGCAATCACAGCTTGGCGAATAGCCTTTTTCCTTGATGACAGGTCACTCTGCAGGCACGCGGGCTGCTTCCTTCTTGTTCTTGCTTTGGAAGAAGTCTTTTTCTATTCAATTCAGAAGTTTTTTGATGGCTTTTCTACCAATGCCTTCGTGCTGTGCTGTGTGTCCTGAGCCTTACAGGGCTTTACAATGTGGTGCAAATGAACTGTTGGCAATTTAGTCAAGAGGGGTGCTTGCCCTGAGCTTCACCTGTATCCTAGTTTGATTGTTCTAGGGTGGTAAGACCCTCTCCGAGATGAATACTAGCAGTATTTTTGTGATGCTGATCAAGTGTTTGCTTAAAGTGTCTACAACTAAATTTAAGTGTTTCAACTTCTCACTCTTTCCTTACTACAGATACAGGGAACTGATGCACCTGCAGATCTGCCTACAGCAATAAACAGCAAGAATGAACCAGAGAAAAAGAAAAAGAAGCTACAGAAATAGCCAGATGTAAAAGTTAATTAGGAAGTCACAAATTAATTATTTGTATTTACATATTTTTTCCCCATGGGCAAAATGCTACAAACAGATTTTGTTTACTTTTAATTATACATTTTAATATTTGTAAAACTGGCTTTTTAAAAAGTTTTATGACTATGTTTATGCAGAAGAACTATAATTTTAAAACGAGAATGTCTGTGCTTCTGTTTTGTAGGTAAAAATAAATGCCTCTACAAAGGTAAGAGTTGTAGAATTTTATTATCAGTCTTCAGCCATTCCAGAATATCAGCAATCTCTTCAGCACTGGGTGCATTTGCTTTAGCACCTCAGAGCTGAAAGAAGTTACTGTGCTAATTGTTAACAGAATTTACTCTCAAAAGAAAAATTCCAAAGACATTTCCTTTTGGACTTCAGTCCTAACAGCACATAAAACATATTTTGGGACTGTGTGGTAGATGAAAAGGTAAACATGAGCCAACAACTGGATGCTTACAGCCCAGGCAGCCAACTTTATCCTGGGCTGCATCAGAAGAGCTGGGGCCAGCAGCCAGAGAGGTGATTCTGCCCCTTTGCTCAGCTTTCATGAGACCCCAGCTGGAGTACTGTGTCCAGCTCTGATGCCCGCAGCAGGAGGACATGGAGTTGGTGGAGAGAGTTCAGAGGAAGAAAGCAAGGATTACCAGGGGAACAGCTAGAGCAACTCTTCTGCAAGGACAGACAGATTGCAGGCTGTTCAGCCCAGAGAAGGTTCTGGGCAGGCCTCTTAGCACCTTACCACTACCTGAAAGGTCCTACAGAATAGCTGGGGAGGGACTGTGTGTCAGGGCATGGAGTGATAGGACATGGGGCAATGATTTTAAACTAGACTAGGACAGGTTTAGACTGGAAAGTAGGAAGAAGTTCTCCCCCTTGAGGAGGGTGAGACAGTGAAACAGGTTGGCCAGAGAAGTGGTGGAGGCCCCCATCCCTGGAGACATTCAAGACCAGGCTTGATGAGGCTCTGAGCAACCTGATCTAGTACAGGATGTCCCTGCTCGTGGCAGGGGGGTTGACCTTTGAAAGTCCCTTCCAACTGTGCAGGGCACAGGATGTATACCTAGTACTACATTTTTAATTCAGCACCATGTATTACAGTAACTGAACTAATTTTCACTATGTGTGAGCCGAAGCTTGTCAAGCTTGTGAACCCCTTCCCCTGTCCCCTCCCAGATCCAGACAAACACACAGAGAAGCACCGTGGGCAGCACTGAAGTGGAAGATGCTGCAAACTACAGTAAAAACAATACAACACAGTCCAGGTATTAAAAAGACATCTTTATTCTGCTGCATTACTCCAATTACAGTTGTTACATGTGTTAAAGATCCCTCATTAAAACTACCAAAATTCATGTAAACAATGAGCTCTGTGCAAGGCCTGTCAATCACCACACTCAGTACAGCCAGAGAGACGAACACTCAAATGACTACCACAATAATCTGCACAGTGAATTTCTTGTACAAAGCTGTTTTAAAAACTTAATAGTAATTAAAAATAGTGTAATTAAAAATATGTGTGTTTCCATAAAATAAATAATTCTCGTCTAATCAAAGACTCTAAACCGGGATAGAAAACAGAAAATTCATTTGCAGGGATCCTTAATTACTCCTCACACACCCATTTCTGTTGTTACTTCTCCCTTGCCTCTAAGAAAATACAGGGTGCAAGTAAATATTTGAGCGGTTGCTTTATTTATTCACAAATACCTTGAAAGCCCCTAATCATTGACCATATTTCTATTAAAAAATTTTAAAAAATTAGTTAAATAAAGTCATAATTGCACCTAAGTTGAACAGTTCAGAAACAGACCCTAATTCAGACCAATCCTGCTTCTCACCTTCCTCTTTACATTGACAATACCACTGTCTTTAGTAATCACACCTGCAAAAACAAATCCTTTGTACAATCCCCAAGATTTGAAATTCACCCTTTCAATTGTGATTGTAAGGGAATTATTTATGAGAAACCAAAAAGACTGGTGTTAAATAATGGTGATCAATAACTCCTAAATCTCAAGTCATGTCTTGCTTCTGAGCTACAAATCCTGCAAGCAAAAGCCAAGAACATTTTGAAGGCCCTATCCACAAATAATTTTTCTGGAAGTCTAATTATTACAAATGTGTAAAAGTCTGTTTCCCGCTTTCTTGTAGGGCACTACTTCCAGATCACGACAGATGATTCAGGATTGTAACTTCAATTACAGTCTGATATGCATCACAAAAATATTGATTAAATTGCAACATGAGTAAAAATAACACTTCATGTTTGCTGGTGAGAAATCTAAAGTGATTTTTTTCCTATTACTATTTTTGCAACATGAGAACTAAAACCAAATGCTTTATTGATAGTATAGACCTTTTTCTCTATTTTCCAGAAAGCCCTCAGTCATGAATTGATGGAAGCACTTGATAGGTGGGTCTCAGGTCTAATGCTTTGCTTTTTAATGCTATGCAATTCCTTTCATACCTCTCCTATTTGAGATTTCAAAAAAACAAATACCAAAAGCTGCTTTCAAATTTAGCTGCTTAAGGGTAAGTGTGCCAACAGAGCCTTGCCAGCCTCTATCTGCCACTTTGGAACAAGCCCTTCCATAGGGTGAGGAATAGAATCTGAAGCAGAACTTCCATCCAGTATACCAGGATGGGATATCCTTGCTATAAGAAGGGAGAAAACCTGCTTCAACTGGAGCACATACTGGAATGGACTTCTTTTTTAGATTAATCCAAAGCTTAGAGCAGAATTCTACAATCAGACAGCCCTGAAATCTCAGCATTTCCCTTATCTCTTCCTTCCCCCTTTATGAGCAGGTCTACTTTATTTGCTGCATATTTACCATCCAGGTTCTTTCAAACAAGTCCAATCCAAACAAGTTTAACCAAATCTGATTTCATCCAAGGGACTTCTGGGCTTCCAGACCCTCCTCATTCTGTTGCTTTTGTTCATTGATTGTTTTCTTAGAAGTATCAAGAGTTTATTTTAATACTTTTCATATTAAGTGGTATGCAAAAATTGTATTTCTAAATGTTTAAGTATTTCGGTAATTTCTGTAAGCAGACACAATAGTATGTGAATTAAACATCAGAGGGAAGTAGAAATGTCATGGTTTAAGAGAAGGAAAGCTGCACCATTCTCTTAATGACCTACTTAGACCAATTAACCTTATTGCACCTTCCTTTCCTTCAAAAGGAAATGCTGGTGCAGTCAGGCAACCAACTTCAACATTAGTGCTATGCTAATTAACAACACTACTATTTAATTTAAAATAACCAACAGTACATCTTAAACAATTCAAATTGTATATACTGATGTAAGGGGAATAAGGTTCTATTTTCCTATTGAGAGATTTCCTTCACTTTCCTTAATTTCCATCAAACCAAGGGAGGAACTGAGCAAAGAATTGATGAAAGACTTCTTTCAACTTCTAACTTATTTTATTAGTATGAGAACTGACTTTTTAGAAAAAAATGTGGTAAAGTTTCTATTCTTCATAACTGCAATGAAGTTTCCATGCAACTATTCACATGAAAAACTTGATTAGAAAGACTAGCTTGTAATTAGGCACACGTTTTTAACAGTTTGCAGCCTCCTATAAATCACAGATGCATTCCAGGGACCCATTTCTGGAATGCTATAGTTTTAGTTTCTCCTTTTGAAAGTCATTACTTCATTTTATCCCTGTTATTTTAGACTGATAGTTACAAGACACTCACCCCCCCTCCAGGTTCCCTAGTCCTGGTCTCACTGTGCCTCCTGTAGTTCATTTCACTTTTCCTGGCAGGAGCACTAGTATTCCTGAAGTCACATAATAAATCCAACAGGGGAAACTCAATCCAAATCAAAACTAACATATCCTTTCCTTTCTCGCTCATGCTTTTAGGAGTTGTGTCTTAAAATACAGGGTGGTTTTGCAGTTACATTGGTTCCTATGTGAGTTACTCAGGTGTGCTCTGTCTAAAATATTCCTCTTGAAGCTGAAGATACAGCCAGACTTTCAAAACAAGCCTCATCATGGCATCTGCCCTGATCACAGAAGGAATGCAATTTTGAAAGAAAAAACTGTATTTTTTTTTTCCTATAGCAAGTGTAGATGGCTTATTTTTCAAAGGATCGCTTAAAGACACCAATCAATCTGTTAACGAGTCCTGGAAAAACCTTAGATTATTTTAAAACTTCCTTAATACATATGACATTACATTTGCATTAAAAAAAAGGGCAAAATAGTATGTATAATCCAGGTAACTGAGATCAAATATAGAAAGATTTATTAGACAAGACAAAGTTCTCCATCAGAAAACTACATACCATTTTTGTGAAATCCCTGAGCTTGAGTTTCATTGTTGTGATTCCAGGCAGAAATACTGCAGGTTGCATTTTGACCAAATCCCGCGCTATGTGTTTCTGTTTTTTGGAAACGGGATTGCTTCTCTGGAGATCTTGCTCTCAGCAACTGAGTGTCCTTAAGGTTTAACACAGAACACTCCTATGTGAAATAAAGAAAAGGTTATTCTAAAACCATTTTCCTGAAATTCCCCAAAAGAAATGAGATCCAAACTAGCTGTCTGAAAATTTGTCCCTCAGCTTCCCATCTCTCTCCTTGTGACATGAAAAAGAATGCTTTCCTTGCACAAATCTTTGAGATATGCTGTCAGCAAGAACCTCTTTCCAGAGCACTCATACTCTGAATAAGCCAAAGAGGGTTCTTCCAGCCAGCAATATCCATGCTTTTTCTCTTTTCATTCTCTGTTGTAAGGGCTGAATGAGGTACTTGATGACTCCACACTCCCATCCCAATCTAAAACACAAAGCTGGGCATAACTGGGAACTGGTAATTGAAAGACTAACAGTGGGAGAAGACAGCTGCATGACATGGGCGAGTCTCTAAGACAGGTTTGATACAAGACAATTAATTCTGATGAATACATTGAAATGTATAATCTGTGTCTAAACCCATGGATCTGGGGCAAGACCTCAGCCTAGATGGGTATTTTTAGAGATTAAAGATAAAATATGCATCTATTCTTCCAATGAGGGCTATCTGAAGTAAGTTGAGCTTCAAATCTGAAGACAATCTTCTGTAAAACACCAACAATCCACTCCTTACATAGGTGGAGAAGTGGCTTTTGGTATGTCAGGTAGAAAAATAGTGAGAGCTGAGCTTACTTGAGCGTTTTTACAATCTAGAACAACCACTCACTATGTTTCTCCTTCAGACTGTAAAAGATACTAAGTAGTAGACAATAAAGTATTAAGTTTATAAGACCATAACTACTCGGTGACAAAAGCTGATCTTCGCTCTGTCCTCAAAAGAAATTTAACCTTGCTTCCCATTCTCTGGAAGAAGTAGAACTATCCCATTAGTCACAAGATTAAGAGCTTGGGAGTTCTGCTCAATTGATATTGCCTTTTGTGGTTTGGTTTTATGACAGGTCAAAGGGCTTGTATTCAATAAAGTGTACCCAAGCAGAAAGTTTCCCACCATGTAAGCATGCCAGGTACAGCCCAGAAAACTTCAGGCTATTTTATGAAATAAACTGGTAGACAGTTTTTCCCCAAAGTATTTCTTCTCCACAAACATTTAAAAACTTAGCAATAAAACAAACAGCAAGAGTAACAGAAACAAAAGTAAGAGACTGACTAAAATCCATCAGAAATCACAAGCAGCCTCCCAGCTACCTCTTACGCATATACCATTTCTTTTCGCTTTGTCATAGAACATAATATTAATTTTTTTCCCAACTTTTACAGTAATTGTTCTGCCTTTAGTCCTTGTTTACGACATAATACTCAAAATGATGCTACATAAACATGTTATTATTTCCCGAAAATCTCTCCTCTCAACTTGCCTGAAACTGGCTACCATTGGGAATGGATGCTTTAGAAAGGAAGCCTATCACTTTTGTATCACAATCCAACTCCTACCTTTGCTCTAAGCAGCTGCGATTTATTCTGAAACACGTTGGTATTCACATCATTTTCTCTGCAATTGGATTCAGCCCCTGCAGTATCCATCATGCTGCTTCCACAAGTCTGCGTATTATAACCACTGTCCACCTGAAATCAAGATACAGCTTTAATAATGTGCTGCAATTTATTACCAATAAACCCTTCAGATTCTCATAACTGATACAACTGTATTTAGCACAACTTAATTAAAAAAAATACCAACCACCATCAGTGATTAACAAAAGTAAAGAGTAAAGGGATCAGTCAGAATTAGTTTTGGATTAAGTTAAACACATTACTGTATATAGTAATATTAAAATAATTTTATAAATTATTATAAATTATTGCTATGCTAATGCCACCAAGAGGAAAAAGGTGATGTGGAGGAAATAAAAGTCACAATAGCACCTGCATGCCACATCCAATAAGACAAAATGGACAATTACTTCAAGAATGGTATACATATTAAAAGTTAGTATTGCGAGCTCTGTTCTACAGAGAAGCAAAACCAGATTTTACCTGGATACTACTGTTGTCACAAGGAATTACGCTGCTTTCTGCAAGAGGTGACATGCACATGCGAGAGCTTTCAATGCTGAAAGTAATCCCTGTCATAAAGCTGGTCATCGGTGCATTGCTATTGCCAATTGTTTCTTTAATCCAGGTGTTTCCCTCTGACACTTCAGCTGCATCAGCCATATCTACAGTGTTATTTTCCTTTAAGCCTTCTATATCCTGAAATGATGACAGCCTTTGATGACAAGCTTCTGAACGATTTGGTGCAATAGAAACAGTTGCTACCACAAGATGCGTTCCATGTGCAAAAGTGTCACCATCTTGCTGACATAAGTTCATTCTATTATCCATCTCTGGGAACCGAGCTTCTGCTGGAGAAACATTTTCCTTGTCTTCCTCATCCTCACCAAGATTCTCAACTGCAATCGGTATTCTAATGACAGATGTCTGATACTGGGCAGTTCCTCTACATGCTCCAAACCTCATAGGAGAGCAATTTTTAATTGGAGAACAACCATCTATATAAGGACTTCTTGTAGGTGGGGGTGTCGCTCTATTTGAGGAAGAAGGAATATCTGGAGAGCGAAATGTAAATTTTCTTTGGTCTGTGAAAAACAAAATAACTCTATCAGGTGAAGTTAAAATCATCACCCTCAAAGCCCTGCAAGACCTTTGAATAATTACAGCCAACTACCTAGTCGGTCGGTGACCACTATCCCCAGCTATGAGGCCTTCTTAAATAAAAACGAAAATGAATAAATCAAAACAAAGAAAAAATTCACTAGTCAGTTTCATTCCAAGTAATTTTCGCAACCCTATAATGTGAAAACTAAAGTTAAACATTCCTTGTCCATTTAAAATACTTCAGGTTGCATGTGGTTAGAAGTGTGACCTAACCTTGTTCAGGCACATGGCTTTAAACCACCTTCTCATATTAGATTAATGCTTGATGTTTTGGGGTTTTTTTTTCATTCCTAAGGTCTCAATTCCATCTAAAATATTTTCCCTAGATGATCTTTTGCAAGCAGACACATGTCACAATTTCACATCATTAAGGTATTTCACTGCCAACCAGATGTGTCACGTGGAAGGAGACTGCTGGTCTGCCTAAGCTCAGTAACTTGTCTCCAAACAGAAACAAGTTCCAGCAAGAATGCAGTTTTTATTATAAAATCAAGAAAGAATAACACATATACAACTGAACCATACCTGACAGTGGTGTCTTTCGTATGTGAAAAGCGATGGGTGAAAAAGTAGGTGAGCCATTATGTGCAGGAGACCCTTCTGGAAAGGTGGGACTGGTTATACTTCCCAGGCTATAAGCCCTTGCTCCTCCCTGAATAGGACTTGATGAAAACTGACCCTGGAGTTTCAAAATAATTTAAAAGTTAAAAAGAGACCATATTTTCATAAAGTTAACTTTGAAAAGCATCATGACTAAAAAGCTTCCTATGGCAGCACTGAGGGAAACTAACCCTGTATAATAATGATCTCTATCATTAGTATATCTTACATACGGCAGTCGCAGCTCTTCACTTGACTTGATACCTACATGTAGGAAAAGAGCAATGGACTCAAGCTGTCACATAATACCAACTAAGAGGATAATATTGTTAGATTTAAGAATTATTAGAAGCTTAATCCTAGAGCTGATGCTGTGTATACAGTCAAGTATTTAATCTCAATTTCATACTCACATGCAGATGAAAGCCAGCCACTATTTATAATGTAATAGAATCCATATTATTTGCATTATTTAACTCAGCAGCAGACAAAATACTTCCCCTCAAAAGAGAAAAAGAGGCTGTGATTTTGCTTAAAAGCATGGTCTGAAAAGTCACTTCCAGCAGTGTAATTATTTTGTACAAATTCTTCACTAGGCTACGATAGTGAAGACTTTTCTTTATTTAAACCCTACTCTTGTTAGGGTAGGTTTTTTTCCCAACCCTCCTAACCCTGTTCAGCTGTGTAATGTCCACCTGGGAATAAGTTTCATCTTGCTTAATTTAAAAAACAGACC
This sequence comes from Turnix velox, assembly GCA_013400935.1. NCBI lineage: Eukaryota > Metazoa > Chordata > Aves > Charadriiformes > Turnicidae > Turnix > Turnix velox. Next base: position 450,778 of record VZTY01031000.1, read on the forward strand.
TTATGTTCTGTGCCCTAAAAGATGTCTACTCATCTGAAATCTCTAATCCATGCAAAAGAAAGAAGCATACTTAGCACTACATTCAAAGATTACTTTTTCCACATAAATGAGTTTAGGAGCTATGATGGAAATAATTATATCATCTCTTCATATCAACTAGTATTTTAGACAGCAGTTTGTGGATTTAAACAAGCTGGTTTCTTGGAATATATTTTTAATGGGGGAAAAAAATTACTTCAACATAGTTTCAATGAGTCTTGTATAGGTACCAATTCCTACTTCCTTCTCATAACCTGAATTTAAATCTAAAATTTTCCTTTTATACACAAGAATAGCACAACATTATAATTTGTTATAATAAAAAGTCAGCAATGTGTTCTTTCAAGACTTTTTTTTGTCTAGATTTTTTTTTTTAATTTGGAAAAAATAAAATAACACAAACCCAAACCTATCCTTTGGTCTAACACCTTCTCTCTTATAAAGCAATTGCAACTCATTAAAAACATGGTGCTTCTCTTCATGTTCTCAGTTAAAACACAGAATTGCTACAGCCTTGCTTTAAGAACTACTCCTGTGCCAGGTTAAGTCCCATCCCATGCAGTCCCCAAAACAGGCTACTTACTGAACTAGATGTCTCCAGAGGGCTTCTGCACCGGACTGGAGATATGTCTATTGAACAAAGCACTCCAAGTGCACTCCCACTACTGCACGGGCTGTGCAGAGCAGGAGACAAACACTCAGATACAGAGCCATTTTCTTCTAAAAACAGCTTTCTTCTAAGAGATGAAGAGCTCAGATTTTCCTGAGATTGATCTGCATATTCATCAGGTCTAAAATATTCACCTAGAAATGAGAGGGAAAAATAATTTCCAGTAAGAATGCAAGAAAAAACAATAGTATCATCTTCCACTACAGAGACATACATAATAAATTTAAAACATTTAATCCAGTACAGTAAAACATTTAACAATCTAATTTAGATACTTATCCCAAAGGATCACTTGCTATTACAAGAAGTCCACTGTCTACTAAAGTTTCACTTCTGCTTTTAATAATAAAGTCTGCATTTTTGAAAAAAAAAATACAAATATTGGCTAGCATCTACTTACTGGCTTTTTCCCAAAGTTATGTTATTCTCCAAATTGAGCTGTGAAAGTGAAATTGTACTACTCAAGCAAAACAAGACCCCTTTTCAGGTCTCCCACATGCTTTGATGGCCATTGCGATACATCCAAAGAGAATGAGATTCAACTCTCAGACAGTCAACACAGCTAGCAGCTTACAGGAACAACATCTACAGATGTTACTGAAGACTCATTATAAGTATACTGAGATTATTTAAGGTTTTTGCTCTTACTCAATTCTAACTGGATATTTCTTGTAGAAGGTTAGATTTTTTTTCATGAATTGACAAACCATGCATTGACAGAAGCATTCGTTAAGGTGAAATATGAAAAGCAACACATATGGTTCTGGTTTTCTGTTCTAATTTTGATGGCCTAAAATCAAGAGCTGTGAACTTCAATACTGGGATAGGAGCAAGGAGTCAAACGTCTCTGTGCTAGTTATACTTACATGAGTTCTCCACACACATGAGCTCCAAGAGGCCTTTCCAGACCCCTGCCTGAGAAGTTGACAGCAATTGCTTGATAGAGCAGTTATAATCAGTTAATTTGAGCTCTTGCCATCACTCAGATGTTATGGCTTTTTTGTCACCAAAAAATTTCTAGTCACCACCATGGCTTCAGCTACATGAAAAGCACAAAATTATAGCACAGCTTTGCTCAGTGCAAGGAAGGATGATGAACCACACGGCCAGCAACCTCTAAGTCCAACAGCTCTGCTAAGTTAAATCACTGCTCTCTTTTGGGAGAGGGAGGGGTTGTCTTGGGCTTACTACCTTACATGCATTCAGAACTGTTAGTCAATTTCCAATTGTCCACATCCCTCCTTTTCTATCTTCATCTCTACACTCAATCATAATATTTATGCTAGATGTTCCATGCAATACACAGTAACTGTCTGTTCGGAACTCATCCCTTCAACTGGTATTCACACATTAGTTTTCTGATATCCCATAAGACAAAAAGGAGCAAATAGCATAAAACTCAGTGTTGTATTTAGGCAGTCATAATCAGATTAGGTATTACACAACATACCTAGAATTTTCCCTAAATCAAAATCCACCGGCAAAGACAGTACCGTCTGACAAGCAGCTGCAACAAACAGAATCAACAAAATTAGTTTCCAGTGACGTTTTTCTGAAACTATAGAAGCAAAATTCACTTTCAAATTCCACCGCAACAGAGCTATTTAAGTTACAGTTTCAATAAAGAAAAGTGTTAATTAATGCTAGGATGCTGATGTGACACTATATGCATCACACTCAGGTCCAGATACAAAAAAAATACAGCTCGTGACATAAAAGCCTCTAGAAAAGGTCTGTGGAGACAAGGATTCAAAAGGAAAAAGATTATCAAGACATTCTGGGGAAAACACTACTAATCTAAAATGCAAAAAGTGTAAAAAATACCTTTAAGATTTCTGTTTATTTGGCAGAGGAAATAATCAAGATCATCTAACACAAAACAAGCCAATTAAAGAAAACATTAATGTTCTCTTGAAATTGCAATTTACCCATAAACCTGAGGCTTATGGTTCATTCAGAAGTTCATACACTGAGTATGAAAAAATACACTCTGGTTTACAGAGGACTTCAATTTCTACCTTGAAAAAAAAATGAGTCAAACAGAATTAAATTACTATGAGAAATTAGTATTAAAATTATTAGCACCATACAATAAATAAAAATAAATTCTATAGGAACATTAACATAAAAATAATTAATTCTCTTCTGAAATTAAACAATAATTTTAAAATGGGTTATTTTGTTTCAGAGAAAGCCTGTCATTTCAGACATTGCCTTTACCCACCATTGCTTTTTCCAGGCTGCAAAGCAAGCTGTCCTCCAATTGGAGAAATGTTATTTAGATCTATGGCTGTAAAAAGATAAGAAAAATGTAAGCATGCTTTGCACAGAAAGCTTTGAAACCTTGCAGCAGTAAGTTAGAATATTTATTACTACTAAACAAAATTTCTGCATTAAAGTTGGGAAGAGATTAGAAAGAGGTACTGAAAAAGTTACCATTGTAGCTGGTTAAGAATTCCAGCACCTTTCGACTCAAAAAAAGCAAAGCAGGATCAATTTTGCCCAGATCTTTCTCTCCTGCAAGTTCTTCTATGATACAGAAATTTAAAACAAACTCAGTTTATGCTTAGCCAAACAGGTAATGTTTAAGTAAAACACTTTTCCAGAAAATCATGCAGTTTGGACTTGAAGATAAAATGAAGAATCTACCACTCCACCTCTTTTTCTATCCCTAAAGAATGCATTTACTTTCCCTGCTCACTTTCCCAGATTTAGGATCATGGCTTAACACCTTACAAATGACAAATAAAAATGCACTTTCCACAACCTATATCTCCTTGATAAATTTTTAACAGTTTAGCCTTTTACATCTCTTGCCAAGACCATAGTAGCTTATCAACACCTGAAGGGGGCCTACAGAAAGGCAGGGGTAGGACTTTTTCATAGGATATGTGATGGCAGGACTAGGAACAACAGATGTAAATTGAAAGAGGGGAGATTGAGGCTAGATATAAGAAAGAAACTCTTCACGGTGAGGGCAGTGAAACGCTGGAACAGGTTGCCCAGAGAGGCTGTGGATGCCCCTTCTCGAGAGGTTTGTAAGGCAAGGCTGGATGAGGCACTGAGCAATATGATCTAGAGGGAGGTGTCCCTGCCTATGGCAGGGGGGTTGGAACAAGATGATCTTATAGTTCCCTTCCAATCCAAACTATTCTATGATTGTAATAAATTTACTATGTATTCCTTTGGTAATATGTGAACTGCAATAGCAGCGGAATTAATAATAAAAATTAGTAATGGTGTTAGTACTAGTGTAAACTAACTAAACTTAGAAAACCCACAACCCTACAAGCCAGCACAACACTAAGAGGGCAATGGGTATTTACACAGCAAGTACTGTAACAGGTGTATTAGCAAGGTTGTGTGTAAGTTGAACTGTTGAAGACAGGTTACAAAAGGAGAAAATACAGGAACAAGAACCAAAAATGACAAAATAGAAAATATCACTGGAAATCTTGGATTGATAAATAATTTCTAAAGAAAGACAGCTCTTGGAAAGAATAAATAAAAATGTATCAGTTTTGCCATCTTTCATCACTGGCTCTAAAAATTTAAACTGTGGCTGAAAAAAAATTATGCTTGATAATTTCTCTGAAACCAAGATAACTTTGAGTAGAGACACCAAAGCAACTTACATTTAGTTGAACAGAACTGAGAAACTTGTTTGCCTTCATGTTCAGTCCAAGGAGAAGGAACTATGAGTCTCTTTGTGAAAAACTAGAGTAGAATAGAAATACACCATCTTAGCACTATTAAAAGCTGGAGACTCCTGCATTTAGATTTAGAACAAGAAAAGCCGTATCTTTTGCTACTAACAGATATCTAATTTAAGAATTTTAACTCTTCCTTCTCCCAGAACATATAATAGTTACCCTTTATCCCCAAAATATATTTCATTATTTCAGGTCCAGAGACCGGAGGTTCTTTTTCTCAGGCAAAAGAAAAAACAGCTTGATTTGAAGAAGACTCTGTGTTTTGACACATGACACTGCAGATCTTCCATTTCTGCAGAATGAAAATTTTTGAAAACTTTAATACTTTAATTATTAATTTAAAATGTGAATTGCCTCTACTATACCTGTTGCACGGTAGTTAAACATAATTCTTTTCAAATTTTCAGCTTGTTAAATTGTTGTGTTTTGACAATTGAGCAATTTTGCACAAGTGCTAAAGAGACACTGCATTAACAGTAAAAAAAGCAGACAATAAAGGCCTTTTGGCAGTATTATTAGTCTGTCTGGCTAAACTGCTCAGCAGTGAAACATTCATGAGTATTTATACTTCTGTCTTTTCCTTCAAATCAGAAAATGTATCTACTGTCACAGTTGCACTCTAGAACACCCTGATGCTGAGGAGATGAACACTATTACACAGCTTCAAGGAATATATAGCAAACCCAATTCATACAAGAAAAGCAAGAGTGAAAGCAAATGAAAACAACTCAGCTTGAAACATCCAACTATAAAAGGCAAAATTTTTATCAGAGACGTCGCTTCAAGCTGTTCAGCAGCATAATCCATTAGCTTATGCCTGACAAAGAAGAGCTATCCTTTATAATGCAGAATTAGAGCAAAATATCTTAGCTGTGGGTCAATGACATAGTCTTCATGGAATTACAACACATTTCTTGTTTATAGACATAGAAGCTTATAACAGCATGATACAGAATATAAAATGTAAGTAACACAAAGGAAGACTTGCCTATCAGAGCCTTATTTTAAGTTTTTAAATTGAATATTGCCATTTTCTACAGTGAAAATTTGAAATTCTTTGCTTTCTCTGCCAGACAAATGAATAGTAAAAAAATATATTAAAAATGGAATTACAAAGTACAAGATCAGAAGAAAGTCTTGCCTTCAACTTAACAGGGTATGAGAGAAACAAAAAAACCCCTGAGGTTCTGTTTAAAAATGCAAAAGAAACTAGGCTACCCAAAACAAACAGTTATTGTTTAAATACTAAACAATTATTTTTTAAGCTTCAATTAACTTTTTATTAGAGTTATCTCACAGCAACATTCCCACTATCAACCAACATGAAAGAAAAAATCTGCTTGCATGCTTGTTCCACAGATGTGTGAAAAAAGATGGTAAGAAAAAGGCCACATGGATCCCAGCTTCAACCACAAGGCATGGCGATACAGAATTACATTCTTACAGAGGAGTAAATATAATAAGCTCCTGTGTTTTGTAATCATATAATAGCTGTGGATCTTTTTGGTAGGTAAAACCAAATCAAAAATTGATAACACAGAAAGCTTCATTACCTCCTCAATGGCTTTCTGTCTTCTGTCTTCTGCCTCCTTGTCAATTCTAAATAACAAATGAAAAACAAATCAATTATAAGTACATAGTTGCAAATTTATACTTCAAATCTCACAGTTACTATGTGATTTATAAGCTTCAAAAAATTATACGGTGAATATTCATCATCTTTGCTGAATCACATAATACTGAAACATGCAGTATTACTCTTGAATAATTTTGGAAATCAGTTTAGAATAAGACAAAATTAACTACACAAGCGCATGTAGATGTACCTAATCTTCCCCTTCCAGCCCTCTTTCTTTGATGCTAGTAGGACTTCTAATAGATCTGCAATGCTTGAACATGCCATGTTCAACTATGTCTGCCTAGATGGTGCCAAAATGACAGTTCTATGAAGACACTCACACAAAATTCAGTCATTGCACCAAAAAAAAAAAGCATACTATAATTGTATAATTATATACAGTGGATCATGAGTAATAGGTATCTTTACTAACCAGATTTCCAAGAAAAAACAGCAAGAGGGAAAACAGCCCCTACTAAGAGTACTGGTTAGTGCAGATGAGGGTGTTTTTTTCTTTAGTCTGTAACTCCAGTGAAACAAAGCAAAAACATCATATGAATTTAACAAGAATAAAAACCAGCCAGTCTCATATGCAACTTCAAGCAATAGAGCACTTCCATCTGTGACAGTGTGGAAGATGCAGAACAGATTTTAAAAAATTATTTAACATATAATAGTGCAGCATCCAATTTAGAAAACATTCAGTTTTTTTCAGAAGAAATAAAAATAAAAAAAAAAAAAAGAAAAAAACCACAAGAAACTTTATGACCAAGACAGTGGCACTGTGTATGATGAGTTAGGGGCAGGCACTTTTTCATCAACAATAAAAAAAGTTCACCTAATTATTTTACAAGTAGTGGAATCAACTCACAGCATGTAAAACAATGCCTAGTTTATGGAAAGGGTAGCATTGCACAAAGTCAGATTTACACATGATACACATGATACTCGGACTTCAGAGTGCCCATGATCTTTTACAGCGTGCTGCAACACCAACTTTTCACTGTGTAACAGAAAGTTAACAGCTTAAAATAGTTAAACGCCAGATTTCTTAAGGTTTTGGTTCTTGGCAACTAATTCATAAAATTACTTGTTGACAAGTTTGTATCTGAGAAAAATACAAGAGCACCTACAGGATCTGACATTTTGACCTTCCATTCACTGCCTTCACTTGGCATGCTGCTCTGTGCTACCACTGTGTAAGACTGTCCCTCAGGATCAGTTGTGAATAACAAGCCTGTTTCCCTTACTCATTTGTCTTCCCCACATAAGTTATTTCCAGGGAAAGGAAAATGTTGAGATTGCCACATCTCAATTATTTTAAATACCTATCTCTCTCTCCTCAAAGATGGCAAGCTTACTGGTCTTCACATTAAGTCAAATCTACACCTTTCAAAAGCTTACCTGGCTAGCTTTTCCAACTTTACCCTTCTACAGGAGTCCCAGAGGCCAAATAAGCCTACATTTCATAGGTCTTAGTATGGAACACTCCAAAAAGATAAGCTGCTTTGTGACAAGGAGGAGGGCAGTAGGGGAAGCAGCTTAGTGACAACCCCTAGCAAGGCATCTACTTGCTTCCATTAACCACTTTTATCTGGCTGTCTTCCAAACTGCAGAGTGAATCAGCATTTTGTAACATGAAGAAGAGCAACAGAGGCAGCCTTACCTAAATAACATAGCCACATCAGGAACACATATAACTTTATGGTAAAAGATTTGAATAAAAAGGTTTTAATGCCACGTTGAAACATCAATATACAGTGTTCTATTACTTAAGCAAAGTTAACTGCATAAAAATAGGTAAGTTACCTAGCACAGCTCAAATACATTGCTTGGCGACGAACATCTTCTGAGTCAATTTCCACAGGATTTATCAGAGCAAGCTGATCAATAGACCATCTGAATTTTCCTGGTGTCTGAAAAAAAAAGAAATGGACCTGTTAATGCCTGGTAGTCTAAAAAGATACAGATAAAACTGCAGGAAAAAAAAATCTAAGTGGAACAATACAATCATATGTTCCAAATCGTTTCTGTCAAAGTCAACCTATAGAGTTCTTAAGTGAGTAAACTCAGTGCCCACATCTAACCCAAGTTAGATGCCTTCCTTTCACCTCTCACTTTCAAGATAACTTAGGAGTGGAAACCTCACACGCATCCCATGAAATCTCCCTCATAATGCCACACATAATTTACAACAAAACACAGTTAAGATGTAAAGAAGCTTCACCCCTCTATTTAACAATTAATCACAAAATTCTGCTCAAATAACTGTTTTAAAAAGGACTATCAAATGAGCTTTTCTACTTCTATTAGCAAAATATCCCCTCTGTTTATCAGGTAATATTTCCAGCTGCAAACCAGAAGGGAATTTGCAGGCAGAAAAAAGTCATGCATATACCAGTTCATTACCTTGATTCTGTGAATACAACTGCAATTAAGTTTTACTTGCATCCATCCAGCTTAGCATTTGAGAACTGGTGGGGTTTTTTTACTTTAAGTGGAACAAGACCAACAAATCCAGCAAATATGCTTTATCCATTTTCCATTTTGATACTTAAAAAGTATATGCTAATCTACTGATACAGCTAAATAAAAAAAAAATCAGGAAAGCAGAAGTGACAACACTAGTATTAAAGGCAGCATACTCATGTAATTGGAAGAACCATAAAATGCCTTCAAAATCCTTTGCCTTAGTATATAAATTAAAGTACACTAAAAAGAATATGCTTTTCAAAATACCAGCAATACATCTGTAGTTACACAACTGAAGACTGTATCTTACAGATGAGGAATTCGTCGATTTAAAGATTGAAGGACTGGAAACAATCTGATCCTGAAGAGTGTAATAATCATTGGGACTTTCAAAAGGATTCAGTATTGGGACTCGTCCTGGAGTTTCTGGTGTTATCTGCATTTTAGCTTCATTTGTATCACCCATAACACTAAACTATACCTGGCAAAAAGAAAGAAAAAAATAAGGAAAAAAAAATTTAAATTTTAGGGTCATCCTGAAGGTTTCGGGAAGAGATGGTCAACCATTTTCAAGTCTTCAGAAACAGAACAGTAACAAAAACAAAGTTAGTTTTGGCTTGAGGTTACTAATATGCAGAGATGATAAACAAGGCTGATACACAAGATGACAGCCAAAAATTAAACATAACCTATGAAAACGAGACAACGACACTAAAAAGGAGATTTTTGAAAGGAAAAACCTCAATAAGCAAAACACCAAACAAATGCGGGGGGAAAAAAACCCCAAAAAATGAAAACGAAAAATCCAAAAAGACAACTAAGCCAAACATATTTCTGGAGGACAGCTCACATACAAAACCCAGGGAATTCCCTTAAAAGCTTCAGAAATAAAGAGTCTGGGGTGTGGGTATGGCAGAAACTACCTCTCTAGGTGCACTGGACAAGTCGGGAAACAGAAGACCACAAGGGCTAGAGTGGGCTGCCGGCAAGCCAGCCATCGTCCAGACCGGACAGCCCCAGAAGCTTCTGGAAGCAGGCAGCTGTTGAGACGACCCGCGGGGATATCCTGCCCTCTCCACCATTCCCCTCTCCATTAACACCAGGCTAAGTCCAACCCATGAGAGACTCTGGAGGCGCCGCCATGCCCTTCCACAACAGAACCAGAGAGAAGGGCCGGCGGGGCCTGCTGTCTCCCCCTCAGGCCTGAGGCAGTGAAGAGAGAAGTTGCTACACAGCAACCCCCCTCAAAGGCGACTTTTTCTCCCAAGTACCCCCCGCAAGACGGTATCACCCAGCCACTCTTCCGACGCCAGAAGCCCGAGATCGTCGCAGCAGCTACCTGTTACCGTTGCTGACAGGCCGTCGGCTCATGCTCCTCCTCAGATCACAGCTCCCGCCTCCGCCGCGCCGGGCGTCTCTTTAACTAGTCCCGCCCCCCTCCCGGAGCAATGACCAATCACCACGGGCGGGCTCCACGGCCAGGCCAATAGCAGGCGGCAAGGAGCGCGCGCCCTCCTCCTTCAGCTCCATTGGCCAATGGCCGGGTGAGCCGCCGCACGAATTCGAAAGAAAGTCCGCCTCTGTCTCTTTCTTTACGGCCGTTGGGCGAGCGGCTTCCGTGCGGAGCGGGAGCATTTGAACGGCGTTTGGGGGGGAGGGGGGAAGGAGAGAAATGTGGGAAGGCGCTTCCTTTCCGCTTCCGGGTGGGAGGTGAAGGCGGTGCGGGGTCGTCATGGCGAGCAACGCCGCCAGCCTCAATGCAGTGCGGGAGACCATGGACGGTGTGTAGTGGAGGAGCTGGGCCAAGCTGGGGGTGTCCCTGTGGGAAGGCGGCAAGCAGGGCTTATGGGGGGGAGTCCTGCTCTCGGCTCTCTGTGGGGCTTTGAGTAGGCTCTTGACTAACACATCACCGGGAGACGGTCACTCTTTGCAGTCGCATAGTGGTTTTGCGCTTAGCGGATTCGATTCATGTGATGCGTAATGTCGCTTACCTCTCCTACGAGGATGGGCTGAGAGAGGGAGCTGTTCAGGCCTCAGAAGGGAATGCTCCGGGAAGACCTCGTAGGGGCCTAACAGTACCTGAAGGTGGTCTATGGGAAAGCTAGGGAAGGGCTTGTTTGTCAGAGCATGTAGAGGCCTGGTGAGGAGTGATGTTTTTAAGCTAGAGAAGGACAAGTTTAGATTAAACGTTAGGAAGAAGTTCTTCACCATGAGGGTGGTGAGGCACTGGAACATGTTGCCCACAGAGGTAGTGGAGGCCCCATTCCGGGAGACATTCAGGAGTTGGCTTGCTGAGGCTCTGAGCCACCTCCTCTAATGCAGGATGTCCGTGCTCGCTGCACGGGCGTTGGACTAGATGATCTTTGAAGGTCCTTTCCAGGTATAGGACTCAAATATCTGTGTGGTGCTGGTGTGTTTTGACCATAGGTGATAATTATTGTTTGTGTTTTTTTTAAAATTGATTCTTAAGTGAACTAGCTGAGTATCACCTGACAGCATGCTCAGGTGGCCAAGAAGGCAAATGTCATCCTGGCCAGCAGAACAAGGGAAGCGATGGTCCCACTCTCCTCAATACTGCTGAGGCCCCACCTCAAGTACTGTGCCCAGTTTTGGGCTCCTTGCTACAGGAAAGGTATTTGAGTCTGGAGAAGGACAACAAAGCTGGTGATGTGTCTGGAGCATGAATCTTAGAGGAGCAGCTGAGGGAACAGTAATTTTTCACCAGTAGAAAAAGAGGCTGAGGGGAGATGTTGCTGCTTTTTACAACTACCTATAAGGAGATAGTAGAGAGGTGGGGGCCTGTCTGTTCTCTTAAGTAACAGATGATAGGACAAGAGGAAATGGCTTCAAGTTGCACCGGAGTGTATTAGTCTGGATATTAGGAAAAATTTCTTTACTGGAAAGTTTTTTAAGTATTAGAACAGGCTTGCTAGGGAAGTAGTGAAATTGCCATATCTGCGGGTAATTAAAAAACAGGAAGATGTATTACTTAGAGATACAGTTTAGTGATGATTTTTGTCAGAGTTAAGTTGGTGATTGACTTGGTGATCTGAAAGGTTCCTTCCCACCTAAACAGTTATCTGATTCTGTGATTTAACTTAGAGTGACATTATTTTTTAATATCTATAAACATGTTAATTTGCTATATTTTCTTGCTATCTGAAATAGATAGTAAGAGTTAATGTTGCCTGTATCTTGGATTTAAACTGATTGGAAGGAGGTGTGTGGAAAGAAGAGGAAAAGACCAGCCCTGTGATGCTGTTAGTGGCAGCACCTAGACAGCAGCTTAACCCCTAGTATTTTGTTCCTGTTGATGTCAGAAAACTGAAGTAAATTGCTAAAAAAAATCCCAAACACAACGAAAAAGTTTTGAGAAGGACAGTCAGTGTTACAGAATTAGAATAGTTTTTGATACAAAAAGATGCATTCATTTGGAATAGATAGTATGAGGGAAGTGAAGGGAAAAATTTCAGAGATTTATAAGCTATCAGAAATGTGCACAGGGTGAATAAAAAATCAGCTTCTCATTTTTTCTCCCAGCCTGAGTATGAGGGATTAAAGTTGATAGCTTCGGAAGGTGTTTCTGAGCAATATGTAGTTTAAATCTATGGAATTCCATGGAACAGCTATGTCAAAAACTTGTAAGGATCTCAGGTAAAGTGGAAAGCTTTCAGGAAATCATTGGAAGATTGTTAAATATGAAGGCTTTCTCTTGAAATGCCTTAGTGAGGGGTGAGATATTGGAGTATTCAGGAGTGCTGGAGCGTTCGAGATGGGAGGAATGATGTGCAGAATTAAAGATTTAAGTAAGACTTTTTAGAACTGATAGGGAAAGTGCACTAGTTTTTTTAAAATTCCCTCATGTTTGAACTTTGAACTCAACAAAGAAATTGATTTGGGTTGGTTTACTGCTTAAAACATCATTTATCTTTAGAAATTTCCATTATAAGAATATTTGTTTTATGTGTTTTGATAAAGTAGCTAAAATATCAAGCATTATGGTAGCTGTGTCCATGTAATTAGATTTTTCTTGATGAGGGATTATAGTATCTGTAGAAAAAAAATTGTGGGATAGCTTTTTAGACCTTTTAAAGTAGAATGTGAAATCTGTGTTGCATCATAACTTAGAGCACTAAAAATAAGCACCAAATGGTTGGTGTTAAATGTTTTCTTTTTTATCTTTAATAGTTTAAGGAAGTAAAGTGGTTTGTTTAAAGTTCAGATTTTTTTTNTAGCTTTTTAGACCTTTTAATGTGAAATCTGTGTTGCATCTTAACTTAGAGCACTAAAAATAAGCACCAAATGGTTGGTGTTAAATGTTTTCTTTTTTATCTTTAATAGTTTAAGGAAGTAAAGTGGTTTGTTTAAAGTTCAGATTTTTTTTGGGGGGGGGGATCTGCTATTTATCTCTCCCAAAGATGCTGCCGCAACAGCAGTTGAGCACAACTTTTCATGACATAAGAAATTGAAACTGAACTTCAATTAGATTTACTGCTCTGGCTTCACATACATTGCATGCTTAGTAAATTTTATGATTAAATGGTTAGAGAAAGTAAGAAATGTTTATGTCTGGGAAGTTGTCAGTCTTTCTTTGTTCTGCAGCTCTTAATGTTCAATGGCATGTTATTGCAAATGCATCAATTTGTTGTTGCTTTATCTGGCTGTCGGAAGTGCTTTTGTGTGGGCAGGCTGTGCAGGTGTAATGCGTTTGGAGCAGTTTGCTTTCAAGCCAGTGGGAACAGAAAGCCTTGTTGCAGGGGAGGAAAATCCCCTTGTGGCTTGTAGATAAAGCTTTAGTCTGCCAAACTGCTTTCAAGTCTTAAACTGGTGCTTGTTGTTTTTCTATCTTATGTGTGTGGGCTTCAAGGGTATTTCTACACCTAGAGGTTTGTTTCATAGCATCTGACATTACCTTGTGACTTCAGTGAGCTTGACATTAGGCCTTTAATGTCTTGCCTCAGGTGAGTGGAATTCTGAGGATGTGCTGCAGTATGTCTTTGGGATACCAAAGTAGAATATTTTCACAGCTTTCAAGTGGACAGTAGTCACTTGCCACGCTGCTTTTATGTGGTGAGAAAAACCTTCTACTTCACTTTCTTCTGGCTTGAGAGATGTTTGATTACAGAAAGTGTGAATAACATCTGTACAAAATCAATCAGCATTGCTAGGGGCATAGCTTTAGGTTGAAAATACAATCTCAAAGTTGTTTTGTTATATATATAATAAAATCTTTATGATTCAAAGTTGAAGGAGGAACAAGAGGTGTCTTTGTTTCAGCGTAAGGCTGACTGGGGCCGCCTCCTCCTAAAGGTTTCATACTGATGTATGTTGCTGGTCTTGATTCTGGTCATGTAAAAATCCTTGAACCCTTATCCTTAAACCAGTGTTAATGTTAGACCTAAAGCCAGGCTTAGCTATGGAAGGAGATGACTAAAAATCTCTGGATATTCTCTGTAAAAGCTTTAAGAATTTGCGTCCAGTCCATTTTAGTAGGACTCTGCTTATGAACCCCTGGTACTGTCACCCATTGTTCTTACCTTTTACATAGTTGGCAAGCATGTTAATTATTGTATTTTCTTATTTTTTAATTTTTCAAAACACATTATGCAGTACTAAGTTTGCTGAAGCATGGTATTTGTTTGAAGCTGTGGCTTTTAACTTATGATGGAAAGCTCACTAAGTATGCTGCTGTTGAGGTTTAGAGCTTTACAGAGCTGCAATCTTCACAGACTACTGTAGAAATTAAATGCTGATGAATAGCACTTGATCATTGAAATTTTATGTTCTGTGTGGACTGAAGTGCTTTCCATTTTTCTGCTGCAGTTCTGTTTGAGATTTCAAGACTATTAAATACTGGCTTGGATATGGAGACATTATCTATTTGTGTGCGGCTTTGTGAACAGGGAATAAATCCAGAAGCATTATCATCTGTTATTAAAGAACTGCGTAAAGCTACAGAAGCTCTAAAGGTAATGATTTTTCTTAAACATACACATTTATTTTTAAGAATTGCTGTACTTGAATTTGTAGGTTGTCCTTTGAGGTGTCCTTTGATAAATAGATTAACTCTTCTGAAAGTAAAAAAAAAAAAAAAATCAAAAAAAGTCCACAGATTTTTTTACTGGCATTTGTAGCCGCTATCTATTTGCCCCTTTTACCTGTATCATATTTCAAATTGATTGCTATTTCCTCCTTTAGCCCATATCACCATGTTTCTACAGGCTCAGGCCTAATGGTATGCAGCAGTTCTTGTGAACATGTACATGCAGCTTGATAATGTAATTTTCACATAATACTTTTAGCATTCCTTTCAAAGGCAAGTGAGAGGGGATTTCATGATTTGTATGTGTGTACATGTAAGGCTTTTCATAGTTTAGCATTCGTCTTCACTAGAGAAGGCAAGTATGCTTTAAAACAAATCCTCACTTGCTTTTTAAAGCATTTTCATTCTTTGCTGTCTACTTAAGCATCAGGATTTCTTTTTTGCTGTACCGTGTGTCTATTTATTTCTGGGGTGATAGGCTTGATATGTTTCCCTTCCATCTTGGTTCTGTAAGATTGTATTCTAATTCTTGGAGATTTGACTTGAACGTTTTTGGCGAGAGGAATGCTAGTTGGGACTATTTTTCACTTGTTTTCAGGGTTTTTTTCCTAGACTTCTAACTTTTTTATGCACTCCTACAATTTTTGTATTTGTGTATGTGCTTAAATGTGTGCATACAGATATGTTTTACTATGTGTGTGGAAGTGACTGAGGGCTGATTTACTACTTCCTGTGCTTTTTACTGATTTATCATTCCCAGTGATACCCTTTGCCTGTTTGTCCCATAACTCGCTTAAAATTTACCCATGTCAGTCTCCAACAACTGTACCCTGCTGACTGGGTTCAATAAAGTAATAAAAATTAGTTATGACCATGATCAAATAATCCACAGTATGATTTATGAAGTAAGGATTAGTGTCATTTCAAGTTTTGTGTCAATTTATCTGTATGAGTGGGAGAAATAATTATTACAAACTGTGTGAAGTAGTAAGCTCCAGAGGGGAAAAAAATTATGCATTTGAGCACTTCTTTATAACATTAGGGCAAAAAGCATACAAGCTGCTCAGATACAGAATATACAATTTAACACCAAGAAACAGTAATGACTGTATTAATAATGGCTGATGGTAACTGGCAGTAATTTTTTTTTTTTAAGATGGAAGTATTAGAGAACAACACTACACATCTTAATTTTCATAAACAAATTGGATTTAGACTTTTATCTAGGTAAATTAAAATAGTTACAAGAAAGTCTTTAATTTAACCTGCATGATGTCTGCTTCTGGTGGCTAGCAGTAAATGTTTTTTCTGTTTCTAGGCTGCTGAAAATATGACAGGCTGACATAGGAGAAGATATCTGTGTGAGAAGAATGCAAGTTAAAGTTAACAGTCTTTGAAGATGGTCACTATTCATAATAATAAGTGTGCGTGTGAAGGTTTCAGAATATATATTACCTTCTTGAAAAGGATCATGCCTAGAATAGCTTTGAATTTTTTTTAAATTAGTTCACCAGTAACCTCATTACTTCTTGTTTTTGTGAACTATGAGTGAATATAGTGTAATTTCTCTTCTTTGGCACCCAGGTTTTTTTAAACCATGTGATATACTGCACACTTCTGAACTTACTGGTGTGTAGCAACAAATATTGTTAAAGTGATTATAGCTTGTTAATGTATCCTTTGGAAATACTAATATATCCTGATTTTTATCTTTTACATTGATGAAAAACTACGTGTATGATTTCAGTTTTGCTTTATGGACCAGAGAGGAATAAAGCCCATCCTGACTTTATTGTAATTAGAGTAAGGGTAATGGCTTAAGTCTGAATCTGAAAGTAAGAAATAAAGCACTTTTGATAATACAGATTATGAACTGGTTTTTTTTATGCAGATGGCTTGAAAAATTGTTTTTTAACTTGGCTAACAAAGAAACTTTGGCTGTCCATGAATGTGAATTTGAGATCTAAATGACGTAGAATGTTTCATTTGGCTTAGATGCTGTATTTGTTCTAACTATTGGACCTACAGATATCAAGGCTATATTGTGACTGCCTAGTCAAAGCATATATGAGAAGCATCCAATTTGGTTGATGGAAATCTGTGGTCCTGAAACAGCCATTTGGTATGAGAATGTCTTTTCATTCAGCACTAGGAATCTTTGCTGATGCCAAAACAAATGTTTGCAGTATATGCATTAAACTATTTATTACTTTCCAATAAGTATCCTTCATAAGGGAATGGTTTTATGTGTATTCTTCATTAGCTGCTGTTTAAGCTTTTTTTGATTTTGTTGGGGTTTTTTTTGTTAACACAGTTTTAAAGTTTGGTGTGAATGCAACGTAAAGTAACCCCCAAGGTTAACAGGGTAGAGTGCTTTTGTTAATGAACCTGGAGTCTTAGTTAAGCCAAATGTTTGATCTTTGAAGTCAAAAAAACTCACTCTTCTTTAAGAGTTTACATTGCATGTGCTGTAGGTCATAGCTCTACAGAAAGTGATCAAGGAGGTGAAATAGTTTATATTGTTGGTAGAGAGAACATAGAAATATTTATATTGCACTAAAGTCACTTAACAGTACTTCCAATTTGCCTGGCCAAAAGAATCATTCTAGGAGGAATGCTATAAAAACTTCTGGATAATCAGAATAAATAACCAGTAAGTTGAGGGACTTCTAAGTGATATCATTTTGCAGACTTGCCAATCCCTAAAATCCTACGTAAATTGGTACTGTAACTCCAAATTTGTAACTTTTGAATACTGTGTGGAATGTTTTTTGAAAACATTGTTATTCCTAGTATAAAAAGATACTAACCATGAAATTTATCGTAGGAATGAAAAGTAAGTAAGACATCATGAAAGCACTGTGTGTGATGAACCCAAATTAGCCTTTTTAGCTCTTTTACTTAATTTTATCTAGATGCAGTGCTACATCTCAAAAATTATAAAAGGCTGGGGAACATTCTTGACATTTTCAGGTGTCACATCAGTGTTCTCACTTGTGAAATCGAAACTCAGGAATTTTCTGTAGTCTCTCACAAGTATGTCCAAGATACTGAATCCTACTAGAGCACACCTTTCTGTTAGTGCTTTTCCTTTCCTCCATTGCCAGATCTTTGTGCAATAACAGGAATTCTAATGACTTCCCTTGAATGTCACTCTCTTGATGACAACTTTGCAGTTACGTATTTCCAGTTTTTTTTCTGGCTTGCTTGATTTTGGCTTTGTTTCTGTCCTTAGAGTGCTTGAAGCCAACTTGCAAATGCTCTATTTAAGTCTCAATCTGTGCAGAAGTGGCACCTACCATTTTACCATCAATAAACTTAACGGTTTTATGCACTCAGACATTTGCTGGTACACAATTTATCATGCACAATTACAGAAGCAGGGTGTGGTTTTGGCATTGGAAAACTAGATGTAAAACTAGAAATGAATCATTTTCATTATTGCATGTAATTATGTGGTAATGTTGATTATATTTAATAGTTCATATTTACAAATCGGAATGCAAATTTTAAGGTTGAATATTCTGCATGTTTGGACTGAAAGCAGGAAAGCGATGCTTTTTAAAACTGTCAGGTTTGTGGTTACTTAGTCCATGGACTTCTGCATGTTGGGTACAGCTTCTTTTGAAATACAAGGAACAACTGTGCTTAGGAATTGGCATAACAGAACTCTTCATCGCTTTTGATTTGGAGTATGATCCAGGATAAATACAAGAAATACTTTCTATTCCTGGTAAGAAATGAAAAAGAAAATCCTTCTATGAGGAAGTTGCATACTGCAACTGTTTCTGTGCTGTAGAATGTGAATCTGTTACAGTATGAACCATCCCTATGTGAACATGAGTGTTTAGACTTGGCACCGATACCTGGTAAGCCTTGGCTGCATTTGTAGTGTTCCGTCTTCTCTGTGAAGCTATAAGAAGCCAAGCAAATGACACGTGCCTTTCTTCTGGGCTCCTTACTTACATGCTCCTGAAAAGATAAACATAGGAATAGCTAATTCAGGTCCTGAACACAGGGTTTTTTCCTAACACAATAGCCTCTTTTGTAGTCAAAAGCAGATGGCTTAGGAAGGATAAGAACAATGCAAGCACATTTGGTTCTTTTCCTCCTGTGTTCTCCCAGCTTCTAAGTATCTTCTATTCTAGGCTTTCCTGAATCGCATATGGTTTTTCTGTTTATTAATCCCCAGTGCTTCTTTTTCTAGTACTTGTGCAGTTTCCCTTGGACTATATTTGCTTCCTGAATAACAACAGCTTTTATCAATTGATGCTAGTTGCATAAACAATTACCACTTCTTGTTTGTGTGGAACCTGATTTTTACTAGCCTAATGTCCCCTGTGCAGTAAACCTTTACTGTAGATGTAGCATATTCACTTTTAAATTTCCTCTATTCTATACCGAAATATGTTAATAAACATACTCCTTCAAACTATTCTAAGTCTGATTCATATTCTGTGAACAAAACTGCACAAAGCATTACCTGTGTAGTTAAACACCAGCCAGTTTGTTTACTTTGTTCTTTATTCCTTTCCTAGTAATTCATAATACTCAACTTTTTTTTTAATTTGCACTAAGCAGTTTTCATGGCATTACATATAGCCACAGGATCTCACTCCTGAGTGGTGATGGTAAGCTCATAGGTTTTTTTATCTCCATATGCTGAATCTGCCATTTTGTTTCCTAATGTCTTTCCTGTCTTTCTGCAGTTCTTCAGTTTGACAGTAGACTTAATATCCTCACTTCATCAGTTGCAAATTTTGCCCCTCTGCCCCTTTTTTGAGATTAATTACGAATAGATTGTGGACCGCATTGCCTTGCAAAGACTGCAGGGTGCCACTGGTGACCTATGGCAGGAACTGTTGATTCTCATTTCTTCTGAGTGATTGTGAATAAAATACAGTCCTGCCTACCACTTAGTTTCTCATTCTTATAGAGTATCTTTAGTGTCACACATAGCATAGCTCTGAGAGCACAATGAATCATGAATGCTGTCCTGCAGAGGCCATGGCATTCTGGGTAACTTTCAGATTCTCTGACACTTGTATAACTACATTTTAGAAATATAACTAAAAAAAAAAAGACTGTGTAGGAGATTTTAGAGTACCAGAACAAGAAGACAAACCATATAGTTCTGAAGTCTTCATCTTAACATAAGGGATTTTTGAGGTTTGTTTTTTTCCTTTATTTTTAGGCAATCAATATTTTTTAAAATCTGTGAAAAGCAGGGTGTGGTGATCAGGCTAAGACATTCAGTCTAGTAGATCTGCACCCACAAGAAGTGCATATTCTGATTAAATCTTCGTCTTGCTCTTTGAATTAGTCAACCAGTTCCCTCTGTGATGAACTGGAATGCTGTTGTGGGCATGCTTCACTTTGGCAGGCTGCACCGTGTTGTGCCCTTTCCAGACTGTGTCCTTTCATTCTTCCCCAATAGTTTTCACCTTCAGACATTTCCATCTACCTTTCCATGCTTATAGCTTCAAGCAACAGAAAACCTGCAGCCGTTGTTATTTGAATATATTTTTAATTAAAAGAAAAAGCATCAACAACATAAGAATTGGCAGTGACCCAAGACAAAATGCTGTGGAATGTGGTAATGGACTACCTGCTTTGGCATGAGCTCTCTTTAAACAGTGGAGTTTTACATTATTGCGCATGACCTGAGCTAGAGACTTAGGCATGCCTTCAGTAGTGGAGACCCAAATCTTTGAACCACAAATAGTACTTCAATTAAAGTTTAGAAAACAGAGTTCCAAAGGATGAAAGGTGTGCCAAAGTAATTTTGACCTTTAAAAGAACGAGGGTAATAACAGAGTCAAAGCCCAGTCACTTTACAATGTTAGCAAGCAGTGAGCCAAGTGAACTCTAGATTTTATCACAAAACGAAAAACAGAAAAATGTATTGGGTTCCACTTAAACATTGCTGTGTGGAAGTGTTAGAGGGCTAACTTCTTATTGTTTAAGGGTCTATATGCAAGATGTAGTGTAGTATATTTTGATTTATGCAGGACAATTTTGACTTAAAGGACACCATTGGTATCATTCAATAAAAGCTCTAATGTACCTGTTTTGCTGTCTTGTTACACTGGGACTAAAACCCAAAACATTTAGAAGTTTAAAAAAAAAATCTCAGTTCTGGCAGAAAGTTGAGAAAGATTGTTTTAAGAACACCTGCTTCTCTGTGAGGGGCTTGTGGAGTTGTAGGAAGAGATAGATTAGATACTACCTATTAGAGCAAATAGATTTATGAACTAGAAATAGTGAAATGAAACCAATGGTTCCAGGCCCACTATAAAAAGATACTTTCAGAAAGTTGTAGACACAAGGATAATTTAAGTGGAAGCCTTAAAACTATTTTTGAGACAGGAGAACAAGCCCGATGAAGATGGAAAGAACTTGAGAGCATGCAGGTTCTCCAAGAGAAGTTGTAAGAGGTGTTATGACTGTGAGTGTGCCCTTAAATGTAGCAGGAGTCTTGTGGCTATATCTTTTTGACTTGAGAGAGAACAAGAATATGAGATTCAGTAGCTGGTATTAGACAAATTGCACCTTAAAAGTGAGATGCAACTTCCCAGTTGTGAAGGTATGTAAAAATGACATGCTAGGGAAATGGCAAATTGACTACAGCTTGATGTTAAAATGAAATTAAAGATACTTTTAAAAGACACAGTTTAATCCAGTTTCTTGGGTCAAGTCTACAGTACCCTTCTGCAGGGTGTCAGGCATGCTGGCTGTAGCAGGTCCTTCTGACTGCAGAGCTCATGAAGGACAGTGTAAACAGTTCTAAGTAACGTGAAGAAAATTAGGAATATTTAGGATGAGTATCAGTGATGTTTCTGTCAGTAAGATAAATGGAAGCCTGTTTTCTGAGACATTTCAATGTTACCTGATAGAAAAAATCCAAGCAACACAAACTATTAATTATCTGAACTGGCAATCTGGAATATATTGAGTCTGAACACTTTTATTATCACTTTATAAATATTCCTGTTTTCTCACCTCCAATTCTTGCATGTAAGAAGAGAACAGCTCATGAAAATGGATCTCTGAAAAGAGCCTGAAAGTTTCATTATATGGTCCAGGGGGACTTCAACGTTGGAATGTAACTTTCAGTGAAGGAGATGGAAGAAGTGAGAGTGGAAGAGTCAGCACAACGATTCCCTGAGGGAGCCTCTGGGGGGACCCCGGGAAGTGGAGAAGGAGGCCAAGGGAGGGTGATGAGGCTGAAGGACATCCCAGCTTGGTTTTATTTGTTTTATCTGTGTACCAGATCCAAAATTGGTATGTCTGAAAATATTTCTTCCTATTCAAAAGGCAGGAGGTGCGGGAAAGAGATGAGGGTCAATAGGTGATCTAGGTGATTATAACGGTGGTCTCCCCATCCAGGGGCTCAATCCCTTTAACAGCAGCATATTTTTTTAATCAAATGGGACTGTTCATTAACCACTTTTAGGTCCATCAGGGCAGAACCTGATAGCCCACCTCATCTCACCGCCCCAGACAGGGAGTATGACTAGACCCAGTGGGGAAACTGGGGTGAGAGGCAGGCCTGACCTGGCCACGCTGAAACATTTTGAAGCATTCCAGTGGGTTTTTGAGCCCTCAAACTGGGAGTGGTACAGCAATGGAGGCTGGCAACCCTTTCTGCCATCACTGCCCAATTGTCATTACGGCCCATCTTGTCAGCTATATCACTCCATCCCACTTCTCCATGACTTTTCCTGTTTCCTTCACTTCTTTTTATTATTCATAAGCTAGTTTATAAGGGCAGATGATTGTGAAGAGTATGAGTCACAATTTTGGGAGGGGACAGCTAATCAAGGATAGGGAAACAGGCTCATTCCAGCAAACGTGTGTTGAACTCAAAGCATAGGGTCAGCAGCAGGTAATTATTTACTATTTGTGATTTAAAGCTGGGATTAAAAAAGGGATGTTAAATTAGTTTGCACTTTCCACATAAAGGTCAAGACGTTAGGATATAAAAGTTACGAGAACAATTTTAGGAAGAATATTAATCACTTGCTAGTAATTTTTACTTTGGTAAAATTGAAGGATTTAAAGGAGAAAGGATACAAACAAAATTACCTAGACAAACATTTCCTAGGACATGTGAAAGGAAGCCTCACTATTTGCTTAGGGAACATTTGAGATACAATCCGAATTATGTAGAACATTGCATATGCAAGGATATAGGTTAAAGTAAAACTTGGATTCTCTTCAGATCAAGTGCTTCTCTAATTAAAAAATGGTTTAGCTTCACTATTCAGGTGAAACCAATCTCAGCCATAGGAACAACACAGAGAGATACATAGAATCGAATCATAGAATGCATTGAATTGGAAGGGACATTCAAAGCTCACCTAGTCCTGCCCCCCTCCAGTGAGTAGGGATTCTTGTATTAGATCAGATTGCTCAGAGCCTTGAATGTCTCCAGGGATGGGGCCTCCACCACCTCTCTGGGCAACATGTTCCCCCTCATGGTGAAGAACTTAAACCTAATTTAAACCTACCCTGCTCTAGTTTGAAGGCATTGTCCCCTTTTATTGCATCAGTAATAAAGCTGCCAGTCCCTGCCAATCAGCAGCCATTCCATTTTTAGGTGCATTGGGCCAAGTTCAGTAATGACTTTCACTTTGTGAAATTTTATTCAAGTTAGTGAAACAGCAATACAGACCATGAATAAATAGTGTGTGTGGATATTGTTCATCTCAACTGTAACTAAATGGAGAGAAAAAAGGCATGATTTTGTTTTGGTACATCCTTTTACTCTAGTTAAATGAAGTTGTTCTCCTTCATCAGAATACTAAAAAACAGCAAAAACCAAAACAAAAATTAAAATAATTTTACTAAAGCTCCAACATTTTCATTCGGTGTAGTGTTGTAATTTGTCATTCTGCCTCTTGTGCTCCCATTTCGCTTCTGTGAGCTTGGTTTTCTACCAGCTGCATCTGCAGCAATTCACCATTTTCTTCTCTCTCCTCCCCTCAATTTTAATACTCTCATTACAGGGGGTCAGGCTTCAATGTTTCCCAATTTTTCAGCAGTCATGTCTACAATATTTCCCCTAGATAATCAGGCACTATTCACTGAAGAGTTTTCTTGGGTTCTCATTTTTCTCCTGGACAGGGTTTTAAGACAATTACTTTGATCCTTCCTAATATGTGAGGTGCACAACTATCAGAGAGACTGGAGTCACACGATATTCTGCATGGCCAAACCTACTCCCTGTCCTGGTGCAGAAACTTAAGTATGTGTGTATCCCTAAAATACCTTTAGCATGTTAAATAGAGTGTGGGTATCAAATGGATTGCTGCATTTTTGTCAATATTATATGCAGAGTTACTGCAGAAACATTATTCTTATAAAACACAACTTTTATTTGCTTTTTGTTACTACTGTCTTTGTGGTGTGTGAAGCACGAGGTGTCCAAGTTACATTTGGCCTCTGTTTATAAGTTTAGGCTTGACAAAAAAGCATCCCTAGGCAGAAAGAAAAACAAACACAGAGCTCTTCCCTTTTTTCAGCATACTTGTCTTTTTCTATTCCAGCTTCTGTGATAATCATCTGACCCAACCTAATTTGTGTTACATACCTTTGTATCTACAGAGATGACTACTTTGTCCTTGCAGCAATTAAAGAAGCTTCATTCTTTTCATGCTTACTTCTGTAATTATTTTCTAAGAACTTCTAATATTTGTAAAACCTAAAGCTGGAGGATAAATTTAAAAATTCCTGAAAACTGTTGCATATTCCACTAGATGGCAGGCAAACATTTGTAACCACTGCTTCAGCTTTGTGAAACAGCCCTCTGTTAGTTTTGCATGGATTCTAATACATAGTATGTTAGGATCAATTTCCCGTTTAATGAAGGATTGGTGCAATTTAACCTTTTGATTTATTTGTGTTAAATTTTAAAGCTAGAAAGAAGAATTAAAAAGCATGGTATTGATTGCATGACTTTGGTTCACAAAAGAGAGAACTGTGTTTTAAGCACTTAACTTTTTCTGGTTTATGCATTTTTTACTTAAATGGGATATACCAGTAGTGAAACAGCCACAACAGGAGAGGTCTCAGGGTAGAAAATCTTTAGTGATATCTTTTTCCTTTCATTCAGAGTAATAAAAGGTACACAAACTCTATTAGAAAGGAAATTCTGTGACCCTCTGTAGTTCACTTTAGATTTTCCCTTTTGGTGTTTATGTACTTTCTGGCAGTTAGTCAGCAACCTACAGTGTTTAAGACAAGCAGGCACAATCAAGATAAGGATGGCATATAGGCTGACCCTGGGGTAGGAAAATTTGCCTTCTTGGTAAGAAATATACCAATGGATGTATTGGTTGATGTACCAACTATAGCAGCATCACAATTTACAATTAATACCAAATAAATAGCCACATTAATTAGGTGTGGTGGTTAAGAATTAAGTCAACTCTTGCCATTTTTATTAGTGGGAAGAGAAAGGAGAGGCAGAGGGAATTCTTTCACCTGCCTCTGGCCAGGAGCTCATTTCTGCTCACCAAATCTGTTTGTGGATCTGTTGCTTGTCTGTGGTCTCCAAAATGAGAAGGGAATGCAGGGAGGAAGGAGATGTTCTCCAGTAGGATATTTAAGAAGATGGGAAAGAAGTGGTATATTAATCTTCAGTCTCTCACCATAGATGATGATTTCTCAAGGATTTGCTATAGCTCCTAATATAATCAGATTAGGTTATTAAGGGTTTATTAGCAAAAAGAGAAGTGTCCCCATCTCCATTCCTTTCCTCCCTACTGTTCATCCAGTAAACCCTTTGTCAAGTATTTAGTAATATTGTAATTTTAGACGTTAGAGTTGGTGGTATTTTAGTGAAAACCCCAGTGATTTCAACTGTCCTTACACCTCTGTTTTCCTCCAGTCAGTGGAGAGAGGCAGGCTCTCAGTGGAAAAGGGCAAAGCAAAGCACTGAAGTTATTCTTCATCTCTGAATTGCTCTCTAAAGGAAAGTCTCTACTGACTGAAGAGGTAACCCAAGGAGACTACTATCCCGAGGCAAAGATTAGTCTTTGCAAATATTCCCATTAGATCATCTGCTCCGACTTCCTGTATTTCACAAGCCTTTGAATTTCACCCAACAGCCTCTCTATTGAGTTCAATAACTTGTGTTTAGATAAAGCATATCCAAAAAGACATTTGTTCTTGAGCTGAAGACATTAATAGAGATAGTATATCCACTGCTTACTTTGTTGGCTTGTTCCATAGTTAATCATCTCCACTGTTAAACTTTCTGTGCCTTATTTCTTGTTTTAATTTATCTGGCTTAAGCTCAGTACACAGCTGCTTGTTATGCTTTTTCCTTCTTAACTAAAGAACCCTTTAGTCTCTGGGATTTTCTCCTGAGGGAGCTATTATAATCAAGTCACCACACTGTCTTCTTTTTGATAAGCTGAGAGGATTTTCTGTTCTGTAATGCATTTTTTGTCTTCTCTCCTGTACTCATTCTGGGTCTTCTCTGTAGTCTGTGGGGCTTTTTTGCCTTCCCTTCCATCTGATAGCAATCTCACCCGCACTCTGTGGAGATAACATTTTTCTGCCTCATCTGCTCTTTTGCTCCAGTATCATGTTCATGGTTCCCTTTAAATTATACTTTCTCAGAGACCCCTTAAATCATTTTCTGGAGTTACTCTTTTGCAGAATGTGGTCCTCTGATTTTGAAGTATGACCCAACCTATGCCCAAGCATTTTAACTTCTCATCTGCCTGCATTAAAATGCCATTAAAATTACTTTGAACTGGTCCAATTTATTGTGCTGTTTAAAATCCCTCTTTCTGTCTGTCTTGTCTTTACCACTCTGTCAACTGTTGTGTCACCTACCAATGGTACCAGCAGCAATTTTTTCAGATGGTTCCAGGCTGTCATTGACAGTGTCAGCTCAGCTATTGAACCTTGCAGCACCCTGTAAAATTAGGATGGGTGCTCTTGCTTATGTACGCCCTTGTATTATATGTACTAAATACATTGCATGCATTTATATATATATCTCATTAGGTATATGTCCTGCCCTTAATCAAGTCTTGGCAATGTCTTTGCTTTTGAAAACTGAATTTTGGAAGATTTATCCATTACTGACTCCTGTGAAAGGATTTTTTACCGAGATTTTTTTAGGCCAAAAAAGCCCTAAAAAACCTAATACTGTCTGGTATTCTAAAGACAAAACTTCCTCCAAAAGTATGCAGTTACAGATAGAGTGGTGATTTGATTATAAATTGAATTAATAATCCATCAAAGAATGAAGTAAGTTTTATTTAACAAGACCTATTTTCTACAAAACCATGTTGACCATCATTAATTACATTCATTCCTTTAATTTTGTATTAATTGAATCCCACATCAGCTTATTAGCTTTTCCATTAATTTTCCACCATTTTTTTGTGGTGCTTACCGTCCTGAAGTTACCTGGGTCATTACAATCGCCCTTTCAAAAAAATGGTACAATTTTAGTGCTAATTCAAGATTTAATTCTATGGATTTTTAAATATATAGTATTATACTGAAGATCTTCTGTTGAAATTTTCTTTCATCCCACTGTTTTGCTTAACTATATGCATTTAGCTCCTCTATAGTTACACATATTTGTATATTTGTATATTAATATATGATGTAATGCTTTAATATTTTTTATTTTCTATCATTTTGTCTTACTCATTTATCCACTGTTTATAAATACAGGAAATAATCAGACCACTTCCTGACCTCAGACCAACAGTCAGTAGCCAAAATGAAAATTAATTTGTTTTCTACTGTTTAAAATGAAATTTAAGACACTGTTAACGATTGTGGGTATCTTTTGTGCTACAAACTTAGGAACTATTGAAAATGAATCATGTAGTTACTGCTGACTCTGTGGAGGTCACAAGATGGCACTGTTGCAAGTGTCTTGTCGATTCTTTTGTCTAGGGGAGTCTATATAAAAATTGGCCTTGAAAGATGTACTTAGTTGTTGTTTGTTTATTTTTCCCTTACAGGAGCATAGCCCAAATCTATTGCAAGCTAAATATTTTCTCACAGGCATTGTAGTCTGAAGGTTTTGTCTATGAACAAGTATATGCTCAGACTATGATCCTCACAAGAACTAGGCAGCCTAAGTGGTGGCCAGGACTGTGACGTTCTTCAATTGTCCAAAATGTTTTTGGAAATTAAGAGTCATTCTTTGGAGGGTGAGTAGTTTAAGCAGCTCCCACACAGCCTGGCAATATTCAAAGCATCTTGAACTGCAAAAATACAAAGGAAAACCTTCTGGGTTTTGCTACTCAGACAGAAACATTTACAATGTTTTGTTATCAAATGTGAGAAGAAAAAGTAGGAGTGATAAAGTAATTTTAATGTAATACAGCTTCTTATGAAGTTATGAGAAGGTTCACAAGCTGGTTTCCAAACTGAAACACAGAGAAGAGAAGCAGGATGGAGAAGTGATGGAGACAGTGGCAGTAAAAATACATGTTAGTGTAACCTAGCTCGAAACAGGTTTTATGCTGGTTTACTTATCAAACTGCTCATTGCTATAAACTAATATAAACATAAAATTTGCAGGAGAACATGCAATATGTTTGCAAATATACATGCTACTTTGGTGGAGTTTGAATTACATACTTCCTATGAAATTATTTCTACGTGTTAATAAAGCTGTGTGTCTAGATCCACTTTAAATCCTGTACACTTAAGCCTAATTTATTTATCTGTTTGCTACTCAGTACAAAATTTGTGCCTGGTTTTGTACATGTGAAGTATACCTGCTTCATCTGTATTTTGCAACATACATATTAGAGGTGTAGAGCTTAATATTTGACACTTAGCACCTGGTTAAACACCATTAAACTACTTGACACTGCAATAATATTTTCTCAATTAAGATACCTGTTGGCATTCAGTAGAATAAGGGCAATAAGTTTTGAGGGGAATGTCCCCATAAGGCACCTGTCCAGGTGTAACTTATCAGTAAAGCCAAAAAGAATTTATATCCATGTTTATCAAAATACAAAAGCTTTGTATTTTATACATGGTATTCCTATTGTTGTTTAAATTAGACTCATACTATGTCTAACATAATTCCCCAAGGAAATATTAGGTGCATCAGCATTCTGCGAATCCTTGAAGCACTAATTTGTATTAGTATATACATTTAACGTAACCTTCAGATTTTAGGGTCATATCCAAAATAATTGCCCTGTAAGTGATATACTGTTTTCCTTCACTTAGAAGATGGAGGCCTCATCAACGCTGCTGGACTTTTACAAGTGTTTCCTAGAGTGTAAATGTTTAAGATGAACCATTAAACAAATATTTTAATTACATTTGTAAACTTATTCATGACCACTTCAAATCCAGGTTCACTGGCTTGCTGTACTCTCATTGTGACTTATTTTTCAATGGCCAGCTGCACTATACACCATTGATTTTTGCTACATCTCCTTTTGCAGACCATGATGTCTATGCAAAGAGGTAAGTGACAGTGTCAAACTATATATGAAAAAAAAAAAAGCCATTGTTCAAGTCAGGAGTGAAGGCAGGGGAAATAACTCCCTCTGAGGCCACAGCAGCTACCTAGGCACCCAGGAGAGTTTCAAGAGGCAGCACTTCCCATAGCACTGCAAGTAGTAGGACTCAGTCTCTTACTAGGCATCAACTAGAGATTTGTGGCCTTCCTGGATGTATCTCAAATTGCCAGCTTAAATGTACTGATTATAAGGGCCCTCAGATACAAAGGTGTTTCAGAATCTCTGGAGATAAAAGCCACATATAAGTACTTCAATAGATTCCTTGTGTTCTTTGTCTGTAGCCCCATTTTTCCCTGTGTCCCTTGCCAGAGATAATCACAGTCATCTTGCTCTTTGTGTTCTTTAGTGGTTGTTTACATGCCATCCCCGATAGACTTCTTGCTCACTTATGTGCTTGCTGTTGCTGAGTTGAGGATAATATTTTCTCAGGCCACAGCTGAAATGCTAATCCATATAGTACTTCTGTCACCTCCAAGGTGGATTATTGTAATTCCTTCCTGGTGTCTACCTGATTGTAAAACTTCACAAGTTCTGTTTTACATAAAATGCTGCAGCTGACATGCTTATTCATCTTAAACCAAATTAGCATATCATTCTAGTCTTTTGATCCATGTTACGGCTGCCAGTTAGAGTAGTGATTCCTTCCTACATGACCTGGAATGCATTGATGCATGATGATGGGTTCTGACCACAAGTATTAACACAAGCTCATAGTTCAGATGGTAAAATGTTGCCTTGCCCCCTCCACTCACTTTAAATTGCCTTTTTCTTTGCTTTACATTGATGTCCTAGCACTTTTAATAGCCATGTTTGAGAATAAGTGGTACATTCCTAGATATAAGGAGTGGGAGCAAACTCAGGCAGTCTAGTTGAAGTGATGTGGTCTCTGGCTGCAGAAAGTCATGCTGTGGTGGGCTCTTTTAAATGAGGTTTTCACTAAAATGGGATGCTACTGTTTTGATACTAGCTTGAAGTATTTTCCTGAATTAGCACATATTAAATATGGGACTATTTAAGCACATGTCTGCATGACTTTTTATGGAACAGTGAGGCATGGAATTCACAGGCGGCTTTCTCCAGACTCTATCCAATATTTGGAAGTCCTTAGCAAAAGAGTGAAAGAAGCCCAAGTATCATTTCCCCTGAAACAGAAATATTTCTGTGCTGAACATCACCACTGAAGCACAATACACTTTCTATTTTATATCTACGGGTAAACAAATATGAATTTTACTGTTGAGAATGTAATTAACAAATTATTTGAAGTGAACCTATTTAGGAAAGGTTGACGATAAGCGACAAATGGCTCAAAAAGGGTTAGTGGATTCTTTCACACTTATGTAGCTCAGGAGAGCTTTCATGTTGTTCCTGGTTTGGATTCAAGAAATCCTCTATTGAATGATTTTATTTTTGCCTTATGATTTACAGAAGAATTCACATGCACTTGAAGAATTTGCAATGAAGACCTGTTATCCTCATGCTAGAACCTGATTTTGAGGACGCTTAACTCAGAGATTCACCAGTTCTAACCTCACTTTTGCCTCAGTGAGGTCTATTACTGAGCTAATTTCCTTAAGCATGTTTTTTGGTGGAGAGCCGCATTTTGAGGGCACAGTCTGACTTGTTTTAGACTACTGTTATGAATAAATCACATTATATTAATCTGCTAATTATCTAGATTGAATTAGACACAGTCTTTTATTATTGATCAGACAAATTCCATTCTCAGAGGCACAGCTACCATTATTCATGTAGTGTTTTTGCTGAGTGCAGTGGGACCGGTCATACGTATAAATGTTCACAGGCTGAAGGCCTTATATTACAAATGTCTGAAAGTTGTCTGATCTGGAAGGTGTCAATATATCACACAGTAACAAAAAGACACCAGAGGAAATTCTCAATTATGATAATTATTTGATGGGTATTCAATGCTTTCACCCTTACTAGTGAATTACACCTATATGAGGCAATAAACCCCCAAAGCACAGTTCATATATACACAGTGCATATTAATACACACTAAAAGTACATATTACCCACATAGATAGGTCTACTTATTTTTTTATTCCAGTCTATAGACTGTAAAAACCCACAGTACAGAGGGATGTAGCAACTTGCTATATAATATGGGTCACATTCTCCTTGTCTTACATGAATATGCACATAGATAATGAGACACAATTTTTTGGCCTTCTCTAGTAGGAAAACTAAAATTAAAGAGAAGAGCTTCTTGAATTCCTTCCAATATAACACTGTTCATCTCAGAAGACTTCAGAAATCATACTAAAGCAAACATTTTTATACTTATTTTAGGTATAATTATTTGAAAAATTAAATATGGAATATAACTTGTAAAATACTAAAATATACCCATTACTTTTTAAGCTTGCTTACATGCTTTGCTATTTAGTGATGAAAGCAGCAAAATATTTTAAAAAATAAGTATTATGCACTTACTGAACCATCACTTTGAATTCCTGAAAAGTCAAATATAAACAGGTATCTGTTATTAAGTATTTTTTCTTGAATTAGCACACGCACATATATATGCTTAAATATTCACCAGATCATTTGATGTCCTTGTACTGTAGCATAAAGATTATAGTGGACTGAACCATCTGAAATGTAGCCTGTTTTCCACAAATATTGAATCTTGATTTATTCATAGAACTGCAATCCAACACAAACATGTATGCACACATATGTACCACCATTTATAAAAGCATTTATAAATACTCTGATGGGTTGGTCCTCTGTTTATTCTTAAAATTCTTTCCCTCAGGCTCAATTTCTTCTACTCTACCATCTCAAGTTCATTTGAATTTGAAAGTGTTCTCTAGTTTTGAATGTTAATGGATGTCATTGCACTATGGCTCTACAAGAAGGAAGGCTATTACTATTAAATGAAAACACTACAAGTTTTGAAGAAGATGGTTTTCAAGTCACAGCTCTGATAAAATAAGGATACTGTCATTTTTGCACATGAAAACAAATTAATCTGCCTGTACAAGTAAAGGAAATTTATTTATTAATGCAGAAAATGTACTAAAGTGTGTTTAAATGTGAACAGCAAAGTAATGGAAATAAATTATTATTGGCAAGAAATGATAATTTATATTATGCTAACACCCTGAACAAGGTCAAGACCTATTCTGGCTTCTGTATAGTCAAGTGAAAGAAAATCATTCTGGTGTTTCTTAAAAGTTGACTCAGGCTAGTAATGAATAAAAAAAAAATATGAATACCTAGCCAATAATCCATCCTCAGCAAAGATTTCACTAGACCTTATAACACAAATTGCTATCTGGTTCACTCTATTTATTTTAAATCTAGAATTATCTTGGGTTTTTATAATAAAATAATTTTTAATGAAGATTTCAGAGTAATAGATGAAATGCTAGTGGTATTTATTTACATAGGATTTAGTAGAAGGAAGACATCTAAGTTCATACCAAAAATATCAGCTAGATATATGTCGTACTGTAAATCATGCTCTACACATTCAAAGCTCTCATGTATCCAAATGAAATTTGCCTTAAGTTACATTCAGAGACCAGTCACTCTGGGAGTATAGCATGTAGATCATTCATTTTCACTTTCTTTTCTTTTCTTTTCTTTCCTTTTCTTTTCTTTTCTTTTCTTTTCTTTTCTTTTCTTTTCTTTTCTTTTTTTTCTTTTCTTTTCTTTTCTTTTTCTTCTCTTCTCATGTTTTTCCATGTTTGCACTTTTATTCATTTTTTTTTCAATTTTTTGAATTTGTTATTAAAAGGTAATGTAAGTTAGTAACCACCTTGCATTTCAAGAATGTGGGATCAGGATATCTCAGCCCTTTGCTTTTCTGAACACTTTTTATTCACACAAACAGGCCTACTGGCATCTGCAAAATTATTAATGTTGATATCATTCCTTTTTTGAAAAGGTGTAAGAATTGGTTCTTTGGATCTGGCAAATAGAAAAACTAAACTTTAAGGGGAATTGATATAAATCGAATTTTCTGCAAGTTTTCAAAAACCTGTCAGGAAAAAAAAGCAAGATCCAGTGCAGTGCTCACTAAGATGAGAGAAGTAACAATGGAATGAGATCTTTGTAAGCACCTTGGCATTCTCATGTAGTGAATTAATGCTAGAATGCATAAAATATTTTGTTCTGATTATTTGCTGGTAATAGCCCTGGCAGCCGATGGTTCAGTTATTCAATATATTAAATAAGAAGTTACATAAGTATGGTTTTCCAGCTCTCTCTTTCTCTCCTTGATCTTTGAAGTGTGTCACTCTTTCATTTTGCCATTCAACAGCCTGACATGCAAAAGCTTTGTTCAGACAGTTTAATTTAATCACTGCCACTGGTTCAACAAGATGATAAAATCCCCTGTGCTGTACAACATCCAACATCCAGCTCACTGTTATCTGATACTGTTTGAAGCTCCTCTCATGAATGTATGCTGATAACACAAGAACTCCAAACATGTCATAAACAATATATTAATACCCTTGATTGAATTCCATTAGAATAAGAACGAGATGAAGTTTAGGCCGGCTGAGCAGGCCAATGTAATAAAATGTAATTTGGACTAATCTTTCCAAAGAATGCCTCGTGTTTGAAGCTGACAGTCTCCCATCACAAGCAGAAGTAATTGCTTGTTGCATACACTGGGAACTCCTTTGAATTCTGGCCTTTGTACTTTGTGCACCTTTCCAGGTGTCTCCTGCAGCAGACAGTCTGCCCTTTTGTTTCAGCAAAGAGATGGCAGGACTGCAAATAATAAAATAGGCAGTGTTTGTTTTAATGAATGGTGGAGGGCCAGATGGAATTTCTAGAATCTTAAGAACAGGACCTGGGATGTTTCAGGCAAAAACAAAGCGAAGGACTTAATAAGTAATGTTGATTCAGGTATCTCTTCCCTTAACCTAGGAAAAGGTAGGAAGTTATTTCAGCCAATGCATAGCTACAGAAAACAGCGTGTGGATTAATGTGTCTCTGACATAGACTTTTTCACAATGGAGGAGCAACACCAAAAACTTGTTTAGCCAAAGAATTTAACTTGTTTAAACAGGAATTTTGACATTGTATAATTGGTTAAATTGGTATGGCTTGCATATAAAATATTTCTGTTTTGTTAAGTAGAAATAATTTTTTGGGTTATTTCAGAAGCAGTAAACCATAAAATGGCAGAACTATGAATTTGTTATTGAATTGTTATTAATTTGTTTGTTGTAGCAATTAATACATTTTATTAAAGGCTTGCCAAGCATTGATAATATTCTTTCTGATTTAGAAAACCTACAAAGGCAGGTGTTTGTCTTAGAAATTAAATATTTAAAGAAAAAAGGACACTGCTTAGAAAAGGAAAGAGCTTTGTTTTGTTTTGCCTGTTTTCTATTAAGTACTGCTTGGTCACTTCTAAATCTTGGAAACAACCCAAATCCTGGAACATAGGAAACTGGTTTTCTGAACAGAAGTCAGGGACAAAAGGTAGCAAATTTGTCCACAGATTGGGTCTGTGAACATTCCTACTAAACTCATGGTGCTTTACAGTCGGCCCCAGATTTCTCTAAAAGGCTAGATTTATGTCATCATGATTATGTGTGGAGACTGTTTGTCCAATTCCCAATAAATGTTTAAATTCAGATAAGAAAGATTATGTTCCCACTGTGGGAAGCACTTAGTTTCAGTATGGACTTTACCCTTTTAGAAATCAGACTGATGGCACAGGAGCTCTACAAATTATGTATTTGTAGCCCAAATACAGAATTTTGGATCTGATGCTTGCACAATTATTCTTTCATGCACATGCAGTTTTGCTCCTCCAAATCCACTGCTGTACTTAAAAATTAAGTTGGCACCATTTCCCCATTCATTTTCCCCATTTATTTTTTTTAACATTAACTGAGCTCTTATCTCTGTTACATGACCACCAAAATGCCAGCTGAAACTACTGAGGTTGCACTTGTGAAAATACTTGACCTAACCAGCGAAATTCAAAAGCATCTCAGCACCTTGAAACCCTGCCTTCCTCTTAGTAGTTTGTACAGGTTGAGTAAATTAACTTATTTTTTTCTCTCTCCCTCTCCCATAACTGAGGAGATGCAATATTGTCTTTGGCAGAAGAATAGATTCAAGGCTGTTCTGTGTGTCTCTGTAAATACGTGCAGTTCTTCAGCCCTATCATGACAGCAATTTCACCATTTCCTGTTCCTTTTCCAAGAGGTTGCAAAATAGAGCTACTTGAGGAAGGGGATTAATTAAACTGCAATCTTAATTTGGAGCAATTTAAGATAAATACAGCTGGCATCACACGCAGATAAACCCTGATCATGACAGAATTGTTTTCTGTAATATCTCGGCTCCTTGTAGGCTGGGATCTGCAAACACATATGCTTAACTTAAAATCTGTGAAATCAGCTGTGCCTCGCTGAGTGCTGTGGAGCTGCTTGTACGTTTGGAGGAAGCAAATGCTTGGGGGGAAGCAAGAGCAAACACCTTCAACACTGCATTTTGGGTGTTTGTGTTATGCACAACATGCATACATCAACAGCCATTAAAATACGTTTCAGGAAAGAACTCTAGAGATTGATTGTTTCTTCAAAAATTACTCAAAAAATCAATGGGAGCTGTTTTAGAAATATGCCTACTATGCATCAAGATCTAGTTCTCTTTTTCTTGTAGCAAAATTTATCAATCCATTAAAGAGGAGACAAGTAAACAAAAAATGAATTGCCATTTGTGTTATTTTATTAGTGTCACATGGCATTATGGCATAATATTGACTTTAAGAATATTTTACCCAAGGAGGCTTGTTCTAACATGCACAAATCAGTATCAGTACTGGATATTGCTTAATTTTCATAAAAAGATACAAGGCTTTTTTTTTTTTTACAAATCCCATGATTATACTTACAGTTCTATAAAAAATTATCATTGTGACCTAGCTAAGAATTCATTATTTAAGAATGGATTATTATTTGCATTGTTGCTCACTTTCCCAGGTGTATTATTTACTGACCAAATGTAATTTATGTGCTCACCCAGTTATAGAGTGAAGTTGGATCGCCTGCGCAATTTTTGCTGACTTTGCTGCCTTACCTCGCTTTATCAATTCCTTTTTTCCCCCCTTTTTTCATTAGAGATCACATATAGTTTAAGAGCTGTAATCTGAAACCTCACAGCTCTAGTGGATGCTTAAAAGACTCATTGATACACTTTGAAACCTAGTCAATTGAACAGCATTAGCAGCAGCAGCATCTAGCCATTAGGCTATTAGGATCATTTGCCGAGGCACTAAAATTAAATATAGGGACTCTAGCAATTCCCCAATTATATTGTGTTAGTATAATGGCAGTGAAAAGGATATTATTTTAGGCAGCTCAGTGCCACTATCACAAGAATCAAGATGCTTTCCATTTTCTGGATGTAGATATGTATTGGCTAGGAGACTTTGACATTAATTTAATTCCCTTTGCAGGCAGAATGTATCAACACCATGGACAAGATTCAAATCCTGCTAGTCAATGGCAGCTTTGCACAGTCCTCACATTTAATAATATTTTATAGGGGTTTTTTTTCAGCATTAAAATGATATACGTAGGTTAAAATATCCATCTTGAAAAATATTAATATTGAGGAGTCAGAGTAAATGGTGCTGTGCCAAGGGAAGGAAATGCTTTGCCTCCATTAGCTGTCTTCTACAGCTTTGACCCTTTTGGTTCATCTTCCCACATGAAGCTTGTGTCTTCACAGATCCCTGGAGAGATGGCTTCCAGGGAAATGAGAAAATCTTATCCAGAATAGAAATAGGGGGAATTCTGGTGTGGAAATTCTGCCTAGGAGTTTCATGCAGTTTGAATTGTATGCAATCCTCTACTGCAGTAAGAGAGAAGGAACCTATTAGAAGTACAGTCATTTTGGGTTATTACTATTTCCTAAAATACACAAAAGCCAAGCTGTAGAAAAACTGAGCGTTGCAAATAGCAATATGGGTATGACTGTATGGTGCTGAAGCAGAAATCCCATTAGCCCACTTCCACCACAACCAAGAGGAAGTGCTTGGAGAATGACTTGTGGTGATACATACCCAGCACATCTTTCTGTTATTAACAGCTCAGAGAATTTTAAATATAATGGTCATGTTTTCATACTTTTGAGACTTCGATTTTTATCTTCATTAGTTTTTCCTTTGGCTTTTTGAACCAATGAAACCGTTAAAACATCTACAAACTTATTGGGATTAAGTGTTCTGCAGTTTAACCATGAATTATGGGAAAAAAATGTCCTTTGTTTGACAGTGTGATCTGCTGATTTCACATAAGACTCTTTCTGTCTTTTATTAAGAAGAGCAATGTGGGACTGTTTTATTTCTCCATGCTACTCAGGATTTACAGACTCCATTGCATATCTTTTCACTGCTGAACTATCCTATTTTATTTAGCTGCAGAGGAACTCTTCTATACATTCTCATCTCCGTTATTCTTCTCTTTCTTTAGTGCTTCTAGATCCCTTTTGACATGGATGTCCAGAAATATGTGTACTATCTGGGATGTGCATCTATCAGTGTCTCAGCAATGTTTCATTTCTGTATTTTCCATGCTAAAGCTTATGAGTCCAGAAATCTTATCCTTTTCTTTATTCATCCCTTCCATCCTTTCCCAGCTGTACTAGTTACACTATTACAAAACCAGATCATGACCACAAGAGTGCTATTAGTAATTTCTAACATGTATTTATCTGAGCATGAGATCATATTTTAATAAGTATAATACTCTATTTAGATTCTTACTGCTATATTTACAGAATCAAGAAATGATAATTTGATTAAAATTGAATGAAATTGATGGCAAAGCTTAGTATATCTGTAGCTGGGCATCTTAATTTAAAAATAAAAATCAATCTTGAATAATCTCAATTGAGATAGTAAAGTCAGTTTCATCTGACTTCTCCAGGCAGGAAATTCTCAATTTCCTTTGAGAATGTACAGAAATTTTCTGGAATTTGTACACAAAAACATCCTAATCTGACAGGAAAGATCTTAGAAAGAAAAAAAACTGGGAAAAACAGAAACAGCAAATGACCGGTAAAAGAAATTTTCAATTAAAAAAGCACAAAATTAAAGTGAATTCTGAAACCATGAAGCCGTATTCCCAGCTCCAATTACCTACAGGTGGCATAGCAGAAACTGGACTTCAAGAAGTCCTGTCACTCCTTCAAGTACTGTTTTCCTTACTGGTGCTGTCATTCCTACTTTTCTCTAATGCCATTTCTCCTGTACAACTTCGCATCTCTGTGGCACTGTTTCTGTGGTGTTTAATGCTCTAGACACCCGTACTGAGTTTTGACAAGGAATTTAGTTTCTTCTTTCTGCCTAAAATATTCCTTTGCTATCTTGTAGTTCTGTGTCTTTTCATTCTTCCTCCTATCCTTTGTCACTGCTATAATTCATCAGCTTATGAAAATGTCCTCTTATCTTGCCCCACTTTGGTCTCTCATGTAGTCCTTTTGGTCATGTTGGTTACAATTAATTTCAACATTACTGTAGTCAACAACTATTTTGATCCAGGGTTTCAGGGTTGGTTTTTTCTCAGATTTTTTTAACAGAAGAATCATTTGCCTCTTTCCTTTTTCTCTTTTTTTCTTGTCTTAAAAAAGAAAAAAAAAAGAAAGAAGAGAAAGGCAGCTTTAAGGAGGATTTTTTTTCTAGCTAAATTAACTGCTTATAGAAAGAATCTCCAAAGGGCTGTGCCTCCATGGGAAGTCCTGGAGAAAGAGCAAGGTGAAAAGGGAGACTGGCAATAGTGAGACAACCCACTGTAAGAATTTACTGCCATTCCCAGTTTACCTGTGCTTGAAACTAGGCACAGGCTGCTTAGCTGAAATTGATGAGGTGCAAGAGTTACACCAGGGACTAAGTCTTTTTAAAGACTAGTGCTTTTTAAAGGAAACGAATATCTTGGATAACAGAAAATATCTTGAACAACAAGAAAAATCCAGATTTTCACCTTGGTCCTTCCAGCACTTCATGGCACTTTTTGAAAAAGGACTCTTCTTATTACTAAAATAACTGGTTGTTTTTCCAGTTTGAGATCACATCGTTACTTCTACTTTGTACTTACATTGTATTGCATCTTGAGGTTACTTAATATTTTGATCTGTCCCAAGGCTGTGAATGGAAATGGCCTGTGGCAAAGCTATGAGGCAAGTGGAAATGCCATTCTGCTGCAGTGTGGACAAGTGGTATGTTATCTCTCCTTTGAAAATTTACAATAGCTCTGAGTTTTCATGAAGTATGGCATCAACCTGTGGAGCAAGGAAGCAATAGAAATGTCTGGATCAATGTTTCTGAGTTTAGCAAGGGGTTTTGGAAAATGAACATGGATCTTTTCTGTCAGGAGAGAAATATTGCCCCTGTAACAGACAGCTTTTCATGACATTTTACAGCTTTATTTTTCTTTTCTTCTTCTCCACACTGTAAAAATAATATTTCTTTCTACAAACACAGCTCGAACATGTTCTCTAAACAAAAGCTAAATTAAAAACCTTAAAAAGTAGAGAGAAAATGAAATCGATGTTAATGTTGATATACAATGTACAAATTGTTTCTGTCCACATTTAATGAGCTTGCCAAATCTTCAAGAGCAACCATTGCAGTCCTTGGAATTATGAAATTAGTTTGGAATAGATCAATGCACTGTGGTAACTGCAGTGGATTTTTCTTCATCAGCAGCTGAATCACATTGCCCATAGCATTTGCTGGACATAGTGCTCATGAGGGAGATTGCTGTTTCACAATCATGCACTATTAACTTTTGCTGTAAATGTGGTTTTGCCACTTGGTAATTGGCTTAAAAAAAATCTAGCAAACCCTTATTGAGGTTTTTGAATCCTGCAGAGAATAGTGAGATTCCCTTCCACTAACTTATAGTATGGCATCGCTGAAATCAGTAAAGTGTGCAGAACTGCAGCTATAATAATTTTGTAAGGAAGTATTTAGCAAGCATAAGACCTTACAGTAGATATTTTGATTCCATCATGCCCCAAAATATAGTGGTACTGAGTCACAGCAAATTGTGCCATCCACTGATAATATTACAATTGCATCAACCTGCAAGCTAAAGTCACACTACATGGCAAATGAACAGCAGGATGTTGGCAATTTCTGCAAATGAATGTGAATCTGTTTTGTTCTATTGTGACATAGTTGCCACAATACCTATATATTTCATGGAAGCCAATAATGTTGCAGTAAAAGTCTGCTTGCTGGTTGATTTTTGCAGAAGTCTGTGATTTTGCTGCACAGTCATGGATAGCATAAATGGATCCACACACAAAAAGACATCTCAGAAAAACACCCAAACATTCTGTTGAAATATTTGTGGCATTTTCCTACTTTTGCTTTTTGACTAGTTTTGTAAAATGTAGGAGAGGCAATACAGAGTAGAGGCTGTATTAGGTACCTCTATTTTAATCCAGGTTTCATACTAAGGAACAGCAGCTGAGGCTGATTTCTCTGAAAAACATATGAAAAATGTGTTTTGGTATTTATTATTTTTTGTTTTCTAAGTGTTAGGAACAGGATTCTGAATGTAATCTTGTAAAAGATATTGCCTAACAGTGCTTTCTCTGAATCAAAGAATCTCCTTTTACTTTTTTTTGGAAACAGTCTAGTACATAGCCTATATGAACATGGACCCCCAAAGAAATTTTTATGTATTGTAGTAACATAAACTGTAACAATTTAGTGATGGCTTGTTTTCCAGATGTGCAGCATTATTTAATGAAGTACATCCTGAAAAGGTGTCTCTGACCTTAAAAATTAAATCTTATTCATCTGTGTTCTGTTGAGTTGTACTGAGAACTACATATCCATTACTGAAGATAGAATCTTTCTCTCTCCTTATGTCTCTCTGCAATGTGAGGACATGTAGTGACAGGACAAGGGACAACGGTTTTAAACAGGGCAGGTTTAGATTAGACACTAGGAAGAAGTTCTTTACAATGGGAGGGGTTAGGCATAGGTTGCCCAGAGAGTTGGTGGAAGCCCCATCCCTGGAGACATTCAAGGCCAGGCTTGATGAGGCTCTGAGCAATATGATCTATTTAAAGGTGTCTCTGCTCACTGCAAGGAGGTTGGACTTGATGACCTTTAAAGGTCCCTTCCAGCTCAACATGTTCTATGATTCTGTGTAAATAATGGAATAACCGGTTCCATCTCTCTTTATTCCAAGTATGTATCCATGTTGGGCCTGTATTCAG
Organism: Turnix velox; assembly: GCA_013400935.1. Classification (NCBI taxonomy): domain Eukaryota; kingdom Metazoa; phylum Chordata; class Aves; order Charadriiformes; family Turnicidae; genus Turnix; species Turnix velox. Next base: position 492,107 of record VZTY01031000.1, read on the forward strand.
TCAATTAAATCACGTGCCCAATTGTTGTAGCACACTATTAATTATTAAGAGAAGGGGAAATTAAGTAACACTTCACCCTTCTGAATAATTTATAAGCCCACCTAGCCTTAATGACGAATTTGAGTAGGATGCGATGTGTTAGACAGATTTAATGCAGTGCAGGATTTACACTTGGCTGCTGCTAAAGCAAGTTAGTGCTAACCAGACGTGGGCAGGGTGGGGCAGATTATGTGAACCCTTCATGGCCAGGAGAAACTCATCTAGAGAGAGAGCTAAGGCAGTTCCAGCCTGATTCTTTTTAATGTCACAGTTCATTTGCAGAACCATAACTGGAATCAAGAATTAAAAAGCCTTGTATAAAAGTCAGTAACATTAAACCTTTAAGACTCATGTTTCATGTGTCATAAAAAGTCTATGAAAGGATTTTATATTCTGTACAGTGTTTTAGCACTTTCAATCATTTTTTTTCCAACATAACTTTTGTGAACACTTTTATAGCCTCTAAATGAAAAACTAAACTATGTGTCATTCAAAAAAAGGTTTTATGGATCACAGAATTTAATATCAGTTCTGCACCATAACAAGGAACTGATAAACCTATATTAGAATTAATTTAAAATGTTGGAAACTATTTTAGAAAACTGTGCATCACACATTGTGGTAAACAACAGATATTGTGGTAAAAAATTGCTCTTTGACAATGAACTGCAATGACTTAAAATAACAGAAATGTTAGTGGTTAAAAAATTATGTTTATGGCATGTACATTAAAATCACAAATTTTCATGTAAATGAAAATGTTTTCCATAAGTGGAATGGAATTGCTCTCAAAAAAATCATCAGATGTACATGATAATAAAAACCAGGTGGAAACTGTGTACAAGAATATGAAACATGATAGAAGGTCTAATCTTTCTCCAGGGAAAAGACTGTTAACTCCCTGGTGTCATTAACATTTATGAATTAGGACTTCTTTATGAAATGGTAAAATTAAAGTTATATTCTTCAGGTACTAACCCTATATTATCCATCTGTTTTATACTAATGGGGAGTCTCTTCTTCTTTTAATACATGATGGTAATATGAAGGAAGAAGGTATCATAGGAAATATGAATAAAAATAACAATTTGCACATTTCATCCCCTGTAATGCTGCACAGACTCACAGTAATTTTCCAAAGACTTCTGCAAAGTGGGTCAGTATAATTTCACTGATATACAGACAATATCTTACTGATTTTGTCCAGTTTCTCAAGCTGTTTCTGTTCAGGTCTCTCTGTGCTGTTAGAGGGCCAAAAGAGACTTCTCTTCTACACTTTCTGTTCAGAGGGACTTTCTTTTCTGTGTCTTGTTTTCTGCCACTGAGCATGACTATAGCTTCATGGAAACAGATCAGGAATATAAACTATAACAATATTTTATGAGTGACAGCGAAGTGCATAAAATTAAGCACCACAATCATTCCTCCTAGCTTTTGCTGTTCAGGGCTTTGTTGTGGTTAATGAGGAAGCAGTTGTTCATTAGGGCTGAAATTGAGACTATCCATTCGTGATTCCTGCCTGGGGTTTGAAGTTCTGGGTATTTACAGCTGGAGTCAGTTGATTTGGAGGCAATTATTTATAAGTGATGAACAGCTTAGTCTTGGTTAACTAGGTCTTTCCAAAGAAATAGGAAGTGTGGGACTTACCTTAAGACTCTGCTACCTAAATGCATATGCCTACATTGCCGACATCTGTATGAAATGCAAATGCTTAAGATCACAGTATTGTCAGTTGCCCCATTCTTCCCCACACATACATGCCCAGCTCCATTTCNGTATTCTCAGTTGCCCTATTCTTCCCCACACATACATGCCCAGCTCCATTTCAGGTGAGACCTTCTGAAGTATTGGCATGGGAATGCTCTCAAGTGACTCAGATGACAACAGAGATTTCCAAGTAAGCAATTGGATTGGGCCCCGGATCTTTTTGCTGACTGTAATTGGAACTTGGACACCCAGCTTTCAAGTAGACACCTGCATTGGATGTGGCTAAATGTTAGTGAATGAATAGGAAGTAACATGGCACTCACTCCTACAGAGTATCAGTGGGAGGAAGGTCAGCCATACAAAGAGGAATATACCAAAAGACCAGGACTGTGTGCCATATTATTAGCATTGCGTGATGGTGGTCACAGTGCAACAACAAACCATCTACTGCCTTAATAAGAAGTTTCCTATAGTTAAGAGTCAAAACCTTGCAGGTTGTGTCAACTACAGATGGATGCATGTTTTTTTGAGCTGGCATGATCTACCCCATTCCTGAGCTTCCTTTTTCTATCTTTGAGAAGGTCATGGACTCTTCCTATTTTTTATGAGTTATATAAAGTACAGTTCAGTGCAAGGCATTTGACACTGTCCTGCATGACATCCTGGTCTCCAAACTGGAAAAGA
>VZTY01031000.1:495386-628792 GCA_013400935.1 Turnix velox
CTTCCAACCCAAACTATTCTATGATTCTATGATTCTATGATTCTATGATTTTGCCACTTGCATAGCTTATAGCTGCTTCATATTTTGAAGACAGGAATAATAGGCACAGATCGGTTGAAAGCAGTGGCTCCTCAGGTCTACTTCTTGTCCTTAGCTTTGCTGTCAACCTGTGCAAGCTGTGATATAGTAAATCAGGTCACATATTATCTTTATCAGACTTTGCAAGGCTGCTCCATACTTTTTTGTGCTTGTCCTCTCATTGATGCAGCAGCGTGCTAAAGGAATCTCAGGTCCAGTCATAATAGCATGTGAATTCTGGTATCTGTTTCTTCATTTTTGTCCACTAATCCTGTTTGCATTAATATTATTAGGAAACACCTATTCAACCTAACCCCTCAGTATCTTACATTAAGCATTTAAACATGTGCTTAAATTGAAACATTATGTCTATGACTTTTCTGTGCATCAAGGTATTTAAACACGTTTAACTTTTGGACTTTACAGAATTTGTGCCTAAATGAACTGTTTTGCTAGTTTTAGCTTCTTGTTTTGTTTACTCCACATCAATAGCAGTAATTTCAATTTGCTATGTATCAAGCTCCTGCTAGCTAGTTTTAATTCACTGGCATTTCATTAGATGTGGGTTGACTTTAAAAGGAATAGCCTTTATGATGGCTTAATATGGCTTTATGAATCTTCTAGAGAATTTAAGTAACAGGCTTTTTGGCAGTGTGTTACTTCTCTCAGAAGTCAACCTTGTAACTTGTGTAACTAACTATGCCTAACCTTTGCAATACTTGCAAAATTACTTGTACACACATCAGTTTCCCCACATGTTTTGACAAATGACACATTTCCTTTGGTGCTTTTTTGTGGGTAACAGCGTGTGAGGATATGGTAGCGGCAAAATTTATTACAGTTATTTTGTAGTTGATATTAAAGAACATGATGTATTATATCAGGTGTCTGACCTTTAAAGATCTTAGGACCCAATTCATTACAACATAAAATTTACATATTATTCAGCATTCTACAGTCCTTTTATGAAGGAGTCATGATGCACACGTTCATGAGATTTAAGGCATACAACTATCCCTGCACATTGAAGGCTGAGACTGAAGACAATGTGAAGTAAAAATGTAGATTGGAAAAGATTCACTTTTTTAACCCATGAAAGGCAGTCATGCACTTTTTTTGTACAGTCTTAGGAAAAATAAATTGAGTGTTTAGAGGCAATGCTGTATTGGATATGAACTGTATTCCAATATCTTCTGTAAATGCTGACAATACCTACCTGTCTTTATTCCTGTATTTGATGAAGATTTCTACTGACCTGATATATGTAGAATCATCCCTGGGGGATTTCATCAGCCAGAAATTGATGAGTATTTCTGTACACTGTGTTTGCACATACTCAGCTGGAACCCGCTGTGAATGCAGTGATACCAGCTTTCCTGCCTTTTGTGCTCTGCTCTAGTATTCTAATTTGGGTGGTACGAGTATGCATTCTTTGCCACAGGAGATGGCAGCAGCTGCAGTCTACCACTTGCTGTAGCTGACCCACCTCAGGTGTGTAGCTGCTGACAGTGTGCACCTGGTTGTTGTGCAGTTGGTTGTGGATATCTGGGGATGCACCAGGTGTTAGACTGGCATAACTGTGCCTGCTTCTATGCTCCCTCTGTGCCAGTGCATTGAGACCTTATTGTTGGAGAGCATCCTATCACCTTATACTTGTAAAAGTACCAAGGCAACATATGGAGTTGGTTAAGACACTTGATGCAGCAACTATAAATTCTTCAAGCTGCAAAATCATAGAATCATAGAGTTGAAAGGGACCTTCAAAGGTCATCTAATACAGCCTCTCTTCAGTGACCATGGACACCCCACACTAGACCAAGTTGCTCAGAGCCTCATCAAGCCTGGCCTTGAACATCTCCAGGCATGGGGCCTCCACCACCTCTTTGGGCAGCCTGTCCAAGAACCTCACCATTCTCATTACAAAGAACTTTTTTCTGATGTCTAATCTAAACCTGCACTGCTTATTTTAAAACGATTGCTCCGCATTCCATCACTACATGCCTTTGTAAACAGTCCCTTCCCAGCTTTTTTTATAGGTGGCACTCAGGTACTGGAAGGCTGCTATGAGCCTTCTCTGGAGCCTTCTTTTCTCCAGAATGAACAGCCCCAGTCCATACCGAGGAGAGATAATGACAAATAAGGAGTACACATTCACTTTTGATTGAAGTTGGATAGCTCTTTCATTCCAACCTTTCAAGTGTAATCTCTGCCTTCTCCATTGACTTTTTGTGACTTTGTTGGCATTTATGGTATCCTGAGACAGCCTTTTCCAAAGAACCAGCATTTATTGACAAATTCCAATGCTGTGTCTATATCATATTCTCAATACAATTTTCACTTGGAGAAAGCTGCTGTCAACCACATTAGGTTTTTTTTTTTATTCTGCATGTCACACCTGGTGTGGAATAAGATCCAGATGCCTACATTTAGGTAGGCAGGCAGAGTTTTATTTCTTTAAAACTACCTGCACCATCTTCTTCTCTACATCAGTTGTGCAGAGAACACGGTTACTCATGATAGAACTAATTTTTTAGCTGCCCTCCAAATTTGGATTAAAGCTCAGTGATCAGGCCGTCCTGTGGACTGTCTTCTTAGAGGATTACTGATCATATGGCATTTAGCAAAGAGTTGGACCTGGACTTAGAATTTGAGTGGGTTCTCTGTGTATTGAAAATTCCACCCTCTGTTACAATAGATAGTGCAGGTTCCTTTATTGCTATCACAAAATGTGACAATTCAGGCAGTAATGTGCATAAGAGATGACAAGGACAATTGAGACAAGGACATGCTCTTTCTGAGTTAAATAGGGTTTTACTTGCAAAACCACTGCTGAAAGAATGTGTCTAAAGTACTTTCAGAAGCCATATAGACTGATACAAGGCTGGGACTGTGGTTTAATTTAATAGTCTTGCTGGACATAAGCATTATGAGACTATTTTTATTTATATGAACCTGGGCAATGGATATTTATCAGGTTTTTGTGTGGGATGATGCCTTCTATTTACTTCCCTAAAGAAAAGAAAGCTATGCTGGGAAGGACTTATTTTCCCCTAAGTTAACCTTCTAAATTCTGGATGTTTCTTCCGAACTAGTCTAGGATCAATCTGTAGCNAGTCTGGGACTATGGTTTAATTTAATAGTTTTGCTGGACTAGTCTAGGATCAATCTGTAGCTGGTGGGAAAAGACAGGCACCTATTCTCCCATCTGATTTCTCCTCACAGAGGCTGAGTGATTCTGCCTTTCTTACTATTGTCAACAGAGAGGCATGATGATCAGCTCTGGGTTAACTTCTAGGTGGTTATAATTTGATGAAATAATCCCCGTGCACAGTGGCCAAGACAGGACATTGCAGAAAAAAAGAAAAGAGGGTGTCATGGTTAAAGGAGCCAAATGCAGCCACAGGGAATTTTACTCTATCTGTGCATCTGTCAGGGAATTCCTGGGGGATGCTTGGCAAGTCACTGAACAGGTGGTCAATAATTGTGTGTTTCTTGTGTTATGGGTGTCTGGAGTCTGATTTACAGAAGCAATAAGCACTCACAACAGAAATTGAAGTAAATTGTAATTTTATTGTAGAATGCTACATGCTCATAAATACTTGGTCCTGTTGTTCTCAAACCAAACATCCCAAACTAGAGAATACTTTGGGCGCCACAGTCTTTGTGCCGTTATTCCCAGCTGTAAAATGGGAACAAGAACCCTCATCTACAAAGGGGTTGTGAAAGTGAACTCAGTGCTGTCTAGAAATATTTAAGAAAGTTTTACAAAGAAGCCCTTAGGGAAATTAATAATTTTTTCTTCAGAGCAGGATTTGAATGTTATGCAGTAAGACCTTGGGCCATATACTGAACAGTGAGGACAGTACAATATCAAATACTTTCTAACTGAGCATCAGCCTTAACATGAATTGAATGAAGCAAGGAAACAGATAGTATGTGATGATGCAAATTTAAAGATTTCTTTAAAATATGACATAGGGATAAATTAGAGTTCTCAGGGGCAGTGCTAATTGTGATGTTTCAAAATCTCTGACTTTTGTGAAGTCCTTCCACCATGTTTACATTTATTTCCAAGACAATAAACCTGAAAAAAATCCCACCCAGAAATGTCATTTTTATGTCAAATAAACAGCCATCAGTAGTGCTTTCTGGATGGTGGACATCAATCACAAAAGCATTAGCCACTTGAGTTAATGGATAGGAATACTAGATTACTGTGTTTGTCTTGTTAGCTCAGCAGGTTCATTCTCTTCCCTGAATACATCCAGAGTTATGTGGGGCATATCAATAAAGATAGTTCCTAAATGCAGATAAGCTGTGGGGGCAATGTGATGGATTTCATAGCTGTTGGCTCTCAGCAGACCTAGGAGCACTCTGTTTCCTTCCACTCTCTAAGAAGGGTATCTTTTTGGCACAAACTGCATGTCTTCATCTCTAGCCTGGCCGTCTTCTTTCAAACTGTACTTTTCTACATAATTTTAGCATCTACTCCACATTCAGCTCCCTGTTTTCTCACCAAATTGTGGTCTCTTCCATTCAAGCTTTTCTACAAGCTGAGTGAATTCCATTTTCTCATGTTCTAGCTTCTTATAATCATACTCTCCTATAAGGATTTCTGGCACAGTCTCAGAGATTTCTGAATAAATCAAATTTGAGGTAGGCTTACTGTGAATGAAAATCCCTGCTCCAGCAGTAAACTGGAGTTTAGTTCTAATCAAATGCTGCCATTCAAGCCCTGCACAGCCCTCTTGTCTGGAGAAGGACTGTATTTCTGATGTTCCTTAAGAATATGTGTCTCATTCAGAAGACAATGAGTTTCCTCACAACCCCCCAGAGCTGTGCTTCTGCATGTGGGGATAAAAGGAGAGGGATAAAGCACAGTGAAGAACCAAAGCAGATGCTTCTTGCAAAACTTTTCACCCTAAAATATTAATTTTGTTCTCACAAGCAGAATGGTGTTGTGGATGGAGAAGTTTTAGGTGGCTTTCTTACTAGATAGTGCCACTATGCTGCCTAAAAAGTCCCCATCTCATCAGGAAGTTATGCTTGTAATCAATACTTATAAAATTATTTCATATCCTTCAGTGAAAGACACTAAGAATGTTTTATGCAAATGGATTAAAAATATCAACACTAGCCCTGTGAAAATGACACCAAACAACAAAGATATGTTCCCTCTGTATGTATGTCTGCTGATCTTTGCAAGTTGAGCATTTGGCACACATTTTTTTTCAACTATTGTAGATTTTACATTTGAGAAAAATGAGCACCTAAACAACAAGAAAATTAAATGATGGACCATTTAAGCACAAGAGAATACAAAATATCATTACAAGGTTTTTAAAAAATAATTTAAACTGTTTACAAAGCTCACAGTACAAGCCTGCAAGGTATCTTAGTATAACATGTAAGTATTACAGAAACTCTACCAATAGTACAAGACATTATTTTCCTTAACCAGGGGAATAAATTGTCACACAGAACCCATTTCAGGTTTTGATGCATTAGCTATGGTGTGAGGACTGTGTATGAGCAGGCATTTTATAGATGAAATGTCCATTTATGTCCTATTACAGACTCTCATAATCTAAGGAACTTCGCTTTTAAGACCCCTGCACAACTTGTGATTCAGTAACCTTCATCCCAGCCACCAAGGTGTTTCCTGACATTGAGCTGGTCACCATGTTGTGAGTACAAAGATTGCTTCAGCTGAGATTCTTTTTATCCCTGGACAATATTGTCTGGTACTCTGATTTCACTTCAGTCAGAATAGCACCAGTGTGGCTGTACTAATTCAGAGCACTGTCTCTGACTGTAGAAATGTACAGGAAAATCATTCCTGTGAAACTAAGTCAGGGAAAATGAAGGAAATTAATATTCAAAATAAATGAGGGGGGAAAGGTTTATTATTTGAGAAAAGGATTGATGAAATTACATGAATGTAAACCACTTATTCAGCTACTGACTATACCTTTGCTAGGACAGAGACCTAGAAATTCATGTCCTTTTGTAAGTAAAACATTTCTTTCAATCTGTCTTCTGTCAATCTAGTTCCACATCAGCTTGGGGAACTGTGTGGATTTACAGGGACAGCCTTTGATCTGGATCTCATCAACCTGCTGCTCACCTATGCGAGGATCTCTCTCCTTGAGCGAATGACTTTTCTTTGAAGTTCGACCAGGAATCTGTGTCTCTGTGCCAGCAAAAGTATGCATGGATCTAATCACAGGATCTACCCTGGATGAATGGGAACAAAACTCAGAAAGCTTCACTAAACTTCAGCTAAGTGATGAACCAGAATCACTGGCTGTGAACAAGTTTAACTTGTGAGTCCTAGAAGGAAAGATGAAATAAATACACAAAAAAAGGGCCCTGCTGGGCAAAATTAACAAATAAGAGAAAAATTAAACAGTTGTTTCTCAGCAGTGGCAGCTGCTAGGATTTTTAATCACTGTTTTATCACAGCAGTTTTAAAGGAAAACTTGTTTCACAGAATTACTTCTAAAGTCTGCATGTACAGAGGAAATAATAGTAGACCTTCTGAGTCACTGATTCCTTCCCCCCCACCTCTCCTAAACCCCTCCTTTCAAGGAAAAAAAAAAGACAATTTGGGTGCTGCGTGTGTGTGCATGCATGTGTGAGTGAAAAGTAGAGTCCTCAAGAGAAGAAAAATTACTCATTACTTTAGCCTTAGAGAAGAAAAAACTTCGAAAGTATCAGCTATTACTGTTGCAGCAGATAATTGCAGTAAAGAAAGGTGAAATCGGGGGGACCAACCAGAATAGCCTGGCCTGCCTGAAGTTTGACATCTCTTCTAGGATCAACCTCTACTGGGATGCTGGTGAGTGCAGAGAGGGGAGCAGCTGTCCTAGCTGCTGTGCTGAGTGGAATGAGGAGCAGCATCTTGCAGAGGATGAGCACATTGCCTGGAACACCCTAGGCACTTTTTTAGTCACAGAAGTTCAACAAAGCAGCGATGACTTAATGGGAGTCAGTGCGTTTTGTTGTATGGGAATATTTGAGAGAAAATACAACTGAAAAAATTGGGACTTTAGAATGTAGGGAAATAATATAGGAATTATGATCTGGTGCCAGATAACTGCTACATTTCAAACCCAAGTCACAACATTGGCCTTGTCCCACTGCCGTCATGTTTTCATGACCCATTGTCTAATTACAGCAAGTTTGTTTTGACCAAGAACCAGTGACTGATTCACTTACTATTTTTTCTTTTGTTAGAAAACCTGGGTGTCCCTATTGAGGCTTGTAGCTTGGGATTTTTTTCCCCCCGAGTGCTTCCAACTAAGTGCTCGAGACTTGATAAAAATAAAACAAAGGCAGGAGAAAAAGAGAAAAGAAAAAAAAAAAGAAAAAAAGAAAAGGCAAATATTATTTCAGAGTCCTGGCTCCTGCTGGGAAGTGGTATCTGGCTGCTGGGAACTGTGTCTGTACCGGGAGAGAGGGTCTGGCCTCGGCAGAGGGTGCTGTCTTCTCACGCTAGCACCGGCGAAACGAGAAGGTCACTCAGCCTATTGATAAATCACTGTGCCGTGATTCCTAACTGACAGCTCAAACTAACATCAAGCTGGATGAGAGAGAACAAAAGGCCATCAAGCAGCCATTTTCTTGACACTTTTATTCAATCACCAGCAGATTGCTTACGACAGCAATAGCAGCTGTTTTGTCTTCATCTTTCCACATTTGATAAAAGGTGTCAACTCAAATTTTTGTAAATAATTCACTTACCCCTACTGCACACACCAGCACTGTTCAGCATATGTATTCTGTGCGAGCAGATCACTGAGGCAGGTCAGGGCTCAATGATATCAGCTGAAGGTCATCTGTGATCTAAAAGGAAGCACTGATAAAGCTACAGTCCCTCAAGGTCAAAGATAAGAACTACACTGAGATATTTGTAATGTGGACAAAAGGTTAAACAGTAGAGAGAAAAGTACGGCGTTGTTTCAGTTTAACACACTAATGATTTTTTTCTATTGTTCCTTGGGAAACACTGTTTCAAAGTGGACACAGATGCTTAACTCTTTCTGAGGAAGGCATATATTTAAGTGCTGGATGTGAGCAATTAGAGGGTATCACTTCTCAAAGTTAGTCATGTTAGGTACTAGATTTCAGCCTTAATGTGCTGCTGCTCATCCATCTGAACTGCAAATGGGAGCGACAGCAATTTTTATTGCAGACATTGAAAAGAGAAAAAAATACCTGGATAGTATCAAACAATAATGGTTAGGAAGATTAATGCATTTAAGTAAAATACTGTTTACCCTGAATTTCTCCTTTAAATAAATTTAGATCTCAGCCCTGGGGAGAATTAGAGAATCTGCCTAATATTTCCTGTTGAAACAGCTTCATTTACTTTAAAGGCTTAGAGAAACTAATAGAGAGATCTTTGAATTATTGCAATGCGACACTCTATCTGATGTTGACAGTAGCCAAAGCACTGGGATTAAAAATGATACATCCTTCAATACTAGGCTGGGGCTTTTTTCACACAGTTATATTGCTCAGAAAATAAATCTAAGCAACGAATAGTCACTGTTTATCACTATTTGGCTTATACTTTCTAATAGGCAAAGTATATGTGCATTTGAGATTCTGTCTGTGCTTGAACAGCAGGGAATTTATTGCACATAATTGATGCACATGAAGATCAGAGAACATTTGCCTTACATTTTCCCATTCTTTGTGCTTTGGTGCTGTGGTAAAATCAACTTTCCTTAGTCCACTGTACTTGTGATAGAGAAATAACAAGATCTGAATAAAAAAAGGTCTCTTATTTTTAGATAAATGAGATAGTACAGGAATACTTTCTAACTGAAAGCAAGAATACAGTCTGCATCAATTCCTTCCCTTATGTACTCAGTTGTATATGAACTAACAGAAACAGACTTAATTAGAATTAAGCAAATTACTTTAGGCATCTCATTTTATTTGTAGACATTGCCTCATCTTCTTCTTGTGGAATATTTACATTGCAGTTACTTCAAAGATACTTTTCTCAACTTGCTTAATATCCTTGGTGATTTGAAAGGTCTTAGTGAATCAATTAGGAAAGATTTTTGGTGGGTTTATTCCTAAAAAAAACTAATTGTGTTTTATTACACATACTAGCCAAGTATTTCTCATCACAGTATTTCCCTCTCTTGACTGCTGTGTCCCAGAAACAAAAGGATATCTTGAAAAAGCCCTCTAGGATTTTGTACCTGTCATCAAGTATGCAGGATTAAAAACTTAGGCAAACTTTGCAGTTCTGGATGTGCTCCTATCTTGCTCAAAGTGTCACTCTTACAAGAAATTAGACCACTAAAAATTAGTGTCTGTCTGCAGAATTAAGATGTGATGTTCTTTCATCACAAAGCCATTGCTCGTGAATGCACACTCATAGCAGTGAAGGCTGCTGTTACATTATTTAATTGCCATTGTGGAAAAGCACTAGTAAAGATTTATGGGGACACTGATCATTTGTTTCAAGTTGTATTATGCTATGTAAAAGCAATCAATGTATTCCATTTTCTAATTCTGCGTTTAGCAGTCTATGGCTCTTGACACATAATAACCATAGAGAATAATCAGTGTACTTTAAATGTGTGCATCCTTAATATTAGCTTTAACCTCTTCTTCATTAAGCATTAGCACAGGCAAACCTGCATTAGTCTTGTTAACTCATGTTTACTTTCCAGGAACACGTAAGAAATATGTGTTTATATGAAATAAATTCCTGCTATATATAATTTTGCAAATAGCCACAGAATTATATTTCTGACATTTGCCTCTGGAGCCAGCCGTGTGTTCTGAAACTGCAGTCAGTGTGAGTATCAATGCCAAAATTATTCTCCTGTCCAAGAACATTGTCACTGCCTATATCCCATCTTGACCAGTGCCTGTCAGAATCCCAGTAATTTCATATGCTGTCTGTTATAGTAAGTCCAGAGGAAAAAAAAAAATCACAGGAACAATTTTAACATTCTGAGGCTAGTTTCTTAGCTTGTACAGATCAGCATATGTCATTTCAAGGTAAAAGAAGGAAGAGGGTGAAGTTCTGCTATTGAATCTTGCACTTAAGTGTGAGGAGGGAAAACATGAAGAGACATAGCAAGAGACAACAAGAGAGCTGAAAAGTGAAGGAAAGAAACACGTAAGGAGCAGAAGCAGCAAAATGAGTGTGGAAGATGCTATGGGACATGAACCATGGCATAGGACATGAGGCTGTGGCCAAAAGAGTAGGGCACAGCAGAGGACAGAGTAAGATGGAATCTTCCTTCAAGGAACTGAAATTTAACTCTTCCTTTTTTCTAAATCTTAAACTATAGGCACTTAAAAAGAATTGCCAACTATTGTTAATTTATTGCAAGTAATGTGATTTTGGCCATGACTGTGGAAGCATTTGCGGTAATTGATTCTGGATGAAAACGTCTCTTTCTCATTTTTTAACTCGCACCCAAGGTTAAGACTTACACTGAGCTCCAAGCCAAGCGATTTTTTTACTCAATTCTATGTCCTCCATACCATAATCTTTATTACAAAATACCTCTCTAGGTAACTATCACTCACCCATTTGCCAAATAAGAAACATAAGAGCTTGACAATGTCACTGTATTAAATCTATAAACAGAACTTGTCTTGTAGTATAGCAGACCCAAATGCCATTTACTGTACTGCAACTAATATCAAAAGGAATAAAGTAAATGATGAGCTTGCATAGCACATACTGTTGGTGTAGTTTTCTATTAACAGAGTGGATTATGGTGCCTACAAAGTACCATCACTGCTTATGTTTTTAAATCCAAAGCTCCAAGTTTTATCCTTACAGAAGGTCAAGCTTGCCAATGATTTCTGCAGTTCTTAGTCTTCAGTTCTCTTCCTAAATAAAACAGAAATGTTCCATATTTATTCTGCAGCTTTTAAAATACTCTTGCAACCCAAAAAAGAAGTCTCTTTTTCCAAGACCAGATCTAAAATGGCCAGTTTTAAATATTTCTAGGACTGATCTCTGCACTAAGTCTAACTGACAAAGAATGGCTGTTAAAATCCTTACCCTCTAAAACAAGGTATGCACACATACATCACTGCCACTTAATCACGATCCTTGGTGATTGCTAGCTCCTAAATTATACCTCAAAATATCTGGGAGAAAGTTGGTTGGCCTAGGCCAAAATGGGAGCAAAATCTGTTCAGATGGTTCTGCAACATGAAGAACCAAGATGCATAGCCTGGCAATATTTTTAGATTCCTGAGGAAGCACAATTGTTTGATGATTGCTCTGCTTCCTGGCTCTCCATTCACTCAGAATACTTCTCAAGACTGAAAACAAGAAATCTTCCATGACTGCAAAAATGTCTTGGTGTGGCTGTGTACCAAAAAATACAGAAGTTAATGCTAAGTCCTTGCAAAACTGAATGAAGTTTTAAATTGTGTTGCACATTTAGGAAGGAATTTAAACTAATACTTTTTTGCAGTGCCTGTTTACTACTTAGTGGGAGAAAATCCTTTAGGAAGAGGTTTGAACTATTTTAGTTTAGAATATGTCTGGGACTGAGCGCAGTGTATTCATGAGGTATTACCTTTGTGTCGAGGAGGTGGACAACCTTGCCTGAATGCTCAATAAAGGTCAAAAATTAAATTAATAAGCTTAGTTTTCCAGAAAACAAGCTTCATTCTAGAAGGTATAACATTGGTGCTTACTGGGCTCCCCTAGGGTATCACTGATGATGTACAAAGTTTTCTACCTATAGGTCACTGATTTTAATCCCACGCAGCTCAGCAAAGACTAATTTTTCTTACGAATGCCTTGTGGCTTTTGTGTAAGTTGAGTGGATTTTCCAGAGAGTGAGATGGGAACATACTTATAAGCTTCCAATCTGAAGCATGCTTGCCTTGCATGATAGATCCTTTAAAATTTAACCAAGTGACTTTTACATCTAACCTATACCTTTTGGACAGCTAATGATCATTTTGAGAAAGTGTCTAATTTAAATGTAAAGCTTTCAAGCGAGAGTGTGTCAGCAACATCTCTGAAGAAACAGTGCCATTAGTTAATTAATCTCATTTTTAAAAATGGCTTATTTCTAATTAGAATTGCTTGTGAGAAGGAGGGTTACAAGCTCACAAACCCACTTCCTGTCTTTGATCCGTGCAGCTGGGACACTTTTATCAGGAACCCCAAGAACTCGGTATGACCAGAGACATCTTCAAGTCCCTTCATGCCTCAGTGGTTCTGTGATAATTCCAGCAAAGGTAACATTAATTCAGTGGTAGAGCCGAGAGGTTTAAAGATAGAAGTGAGCCCCACTAGTCTAGTTTCTTAAGAATATTAGTGAGTTTGGGGAAATTTGGCGTACGATTTTTGTAGTTCTGAGCAACAATCTACCCTGGTAAATGCTGGCTAGATATTGTATCAACATGGCAATGGATCTTAGATTGAATAACAAATATTTTGTCACTAATTATTACTATCACATTAAAACAAGCTCCAGCTGATATGGAATTCGAAAACAGCTGCGTAAAAAATTGGGAGTTGAATGGGCAGGATGTAGGAAAAGTAACCCACATTTTCCAAACAAATGCAGTTGATGCTTATTATTAAGACAGAGTGGGAAAAATGTGCTCAGCCAGTGCTGGTGATGTACCTGTGTGCTGTGGTTTAATAGAGCACTTCAGTCTTTGGGGCTGTCAATTTGGTAAAGACTAAATTTACTTTAAAAAATAACTGGCAGATGAATTCAGAGAGCATTTTGTTGCTCTGGCCCTGAAGTGGGGACCAGGAGACCTAGATTCTATTCCCACGTCTGTCACAGACTTCCTGGACCATCATCTTACATCTTTGTTTCTCACTTTCCCCTTGGGCATAATATGGATAATACTTACCCACTTTACAAGGCTTAATTCATTAATGTCTGTAAGGTGCCGTGAGATCTGTGTGCACGAGGCACATTAGCACTGCAAAGCATTTAGTATATTATTTTATTATTTAAGACATCTGGGACCATTTTCACTGATGTGCTCTATCCATTTTGCACTGCTTTGGTGTTGCAAAGCAGCCATATCCCTCTTTAACAGGCCAGTGAGGCTGAGTTTATGACTGGCTTAAAGCACCAGCCATCCAAAGCATCTGAAGCCTACTATCAAACATGGTTCTTCTTTTCCCTGCTCTTTTTCTAAATGATGACTACTCATTTTTTAATTTGAGGGAGTGTGATCTGTGGGGAATTTTGTATGTTTAATGATTAACTTTATCCAAATAGTGGTAGAATATTTTGGCAAAGTGAAACACAGGAATGATGTTGGTGCAAAAATATGTGTGCATACATCCTAGGTAGCTTTTAAAGGTTAGCTTGAAAATCTGATATGGACAAGAATGTAGCTTCTTCTGGCATCCTTGTATTGGCATGACTGGAAAAAACAGTGTAGGCAAAAAACTGGTATAAACCCTGCTAAATTCAATGCACCGTTATTCAATCTCTTTCTACTTGTCCTTTGAAATGTTGATTTTTTTTTCTTCATTGCCTTCATAAATACCATCACAGAAAATTTTTGAATAAACTATTACACAGCAGTTTCCCTTTCGGTAGAATAGCCATTGTGCACCGTAGGGATTATTCTCATTGAAATAATAAATACTAATTTGTATTTATACAAATTCACACACACAAGCACACACATAAGTGTGTGTGAAACAGAAAAAATATCTATTTGCCATTCCTAGGTCCTCTGAATGATAAAAATGTCACATATTTATTTAAAAGGACAATTAAAAGGAATGGTTTAGCAAGGTTTTTACCTTTATGTGGGACATATGGAATGGAGCCCAAGTTACAGCACAGTCTTGGTATTGATCTCTAGGAGACAGAGTTAATTTGTCAATGACTGTAATTTGCCAAGCTTTATGAATCCATTCTTCTTCCTTTGGAAGAATATTTCTCTTCCAGTTCTGTGCTATTACTTTTCTTTTTTCAATGCAGTAAAGATAAAAAATGACATAAATTTCCAAAGTCTTTCACAGACACAGAAAGAGGTACAGAACTGGTAGAAGAGCATGGGACTGGGTGGCATACTGACAGTCCTCTTACCCTTTGGTTTTTAGGGCATTGTGCCATATAACATCAGTTATTATACTATCATTCTCCCATTGGAAACCAGTAAAAAGTTTCGCCTTCACTCCTTCTATAAGAAGGCAACTCTAAAAACATATTATTCAGAAGGACAGGAGAGATCTTTTCACTTCCCCCCCTTCAGTATAAATGAACTCTTATATGATTTACATCCATGCTAGTGCTCCAAATCCTGTTCTTTCCCATGGGTGAGTTCTCAAGGAGTAAAGCTGGTGGTGTCCAGGGGTCCAGGTTCCCTCTGAGGGATGGGCAGGGATATGTAGATAGGAACATTGGATGGCTGGACTGCTGCTAGCAATAGTGATGTGAGCCTGGAACCACATCCGTAGTCTCTTTTCTGCTCTCCTCATTCCCCTGCCAATTTTAACAGTCTTTTTCTTGAACATTTTTCCATTTGAATCCATCCTTCCTGAATAAACAGAGCTGTGCACAATATTCCAGATTAAATGTGATTTGCATATGTTGACATTAAATATTTTCCTATCTCTGCCAGATATGCCTTCCCTTATCTCTAGGAAATGGCTTTTCACAGCTAAAACACGCAGGCACACATAACTGTTCTGTGACTGACTGACATGGCCCCTTCTTTCTCCTCTGTCATTTCCAATTTATAAGCTACCAGTTCATAATTCAAATTCTTGTTTCTAGTTCTCATTTCAGCCTATTTCTTGTACTCCAGTACTGAAGGTTACACCATCCCACCTGTAGGTTACTTCACTGGTTCTTCTCCAGCCTGGTTTTATCTTGTGGAAAGGGCTGAGGTGTTGAGCCAGGAAGGAAAGTGGAGCTCCAGTGGTGCCCACACATTACTGCTAAGAGACATGATTCTGAGGCTTGGCTCTGCAGCTTGGAGGAGATCAGAGCAACTACAACTGCACCCATTGGTCCAAGGCACAATCATGTACTCCTAAAGAAACTCCTAAAGTTGCTATAGCCACCACATTTTGGACAGCTAGGCACACTGAATTTACAGAAATTATCTTCACCTCATGTTTTTGCTAGTTTCTTCACAATGAGAGTCATGAGACATTGGAACCAGTTGCCCAGGGAGGTGGCGGAGGCCCCATTCAAGACCAGGCTTGATGAGGCTCTGAGCAACCTGATCTAGTCAAAGATGTCACTGCTCATTTCAGGAGAGTTGGACTAGATGAGCTTTAAAGGTCTCTTCCAACCCAACACATTCTATGATTCCATTGCATGAATTATTTCTTTATTATTAAAATAATAGTGATTAGACACTTGCATAGAAATTTTCCCCCTAAATGAATACCAATAAAGATTTTGACAGAGCATTTGACCTTACATTTGAAATGTAATTTCTGATTACCAAATCATAAAATCATAAGATTTGTCCTAGCTTGAGCTAAGACCAGATAGGGAATAATCATCAGGTTGCAAGACCAAATAAATTCCACTCATTTAATCTGGTCACTTATTCACATTTTTATGTATAGTGTTGCCAGAGAGTTCTAAGGAATGCAAGAAGCATTTTTTGATGTATTGAGTGACTTATATATGTAAATTAATTTTTTAGTTATATTTGAGTATGATCAGATAGGTAATTTTTGAAAATCAGGTAATACTGAATTTTTGTTGTTAATGTTTGTCAGCCTTTTTTAATCTGGATGCAAGATCATAGATTCTCATCTCTGTCTCTGAAAGATGCTTGTTACTGTTTTAGTCCAAGCACTTCCTTTTCTTCTATTTCCAAATGTCCTTAAAACACTGATCTTCAAAGGCACCTACAACTCCTAAGTCTAATGTCATGTTTGTAAAAACTAAGATAAGCTTCAGCCCTGGTAGGCTGGCCTACATTTCTTTATATTTTCAGAGGCAGATATTAACAAAGAAAAAGTCCATAAATCTACATTATTAGAGCCTGACACTATCTGCAATATTTTCCAGACCTTTGAATGTAGTTGAAGGAGTTTAACAACTGTGAATTTTTCTATTTATGTTACTAGAAGCTATGGGTCTAATCACATCTCAGAGCTTCCATAACAAAAAAGGCTGATTGTCTTCATGTAGGCCATCAGTGCTGAAGGAACAGAGGTACTTAGCAGTCACAGTCATTAGACATAACCTTGAAGTCATGTAGAGGCATTGTCTCTCATTCCCTGGTTTAGAAGAAATGGTAGACAACTTGCGATCTCATAAAATGCTGTTTTATTTTTGAGAACTTTCATGGTACATTGCTCAAAGAAATGCATGAAACTGTTAATACTATTCTAATTCAGCCCTGCAGTTATAAAAACTGCTTTGTGATATATTTAGCTAACATCAGATAATTCTATTCTTTGCCTAAAAGTGCATATTGACAAGGAGACAGAGACATGAGACTGCTCCAGCAGGGGGACTGGACTAGATGATCTCTTGAGGTCCCTTACAATATCCCTGATATTCTGTGATTCTGTGGTTCTGTGACTAAGTGCCTTCCTCCACATAATTTGGCAGCTACACAGTGTAACATCAGTAACACAGATACAACATAATTTTGCAAACCAGAAATGGATGCAAAGGAGATCAGTTGGTAGTACTCAAATCTGCCTGTTGTCCATTATGAGAAGATGAACATCAGCAATCTAATTACATAAAGACAGATTATATATTTGGTAATCATAGTGTTACTGCAATGCTGCTAATGATCAATGTTGATAATGATTTGAGGATCAATATGGAAAGGGGCAGAGCTGATTGTCCCACTGTATGCACGTGCTCTGGTTCGTACCTTTAAGGACTTGTGTGCATGATGCACATTTTGACTGGTGTGTGATGATGCTTTGTTAGAACTACAGAAAAAGCTGGCACTAAAAAGTAAGCACTTAAAGCTGAAATTCTAAAATGGATAGATGCTCTTACAGCAATTTTCAACTTCACTGAAAGCACTACAGCTAATACCTCTTCACCTCCACATCTGAGAGGTGGAGATTTTCTTGAACTCCCATTACCCAGCCTCCCTAATATAATCATATAATCCATGCTGAAGGTGATTCTTAGCTTTAAGATTCAATTCCTCTACTCATATCCTGCCTCTATTCTTGCAGACATTAAAAAAAATGTAAAAAAAGAACCTAACAGCCCAGAATTGCTTAAGAGTGTGCAAATACTGAGGACCACGCTCAGTTGCCCATACATGTATGTGAATTTACCTGACATATCCCTTCTTTTACATGAGAATTTGGAATCTTGCAGCTCTGAAGAAGGATCTGGGGTTCTCACAGGTCCTTTGTCATTTCTTTCAGCCCTGTGTTGATATTCAACATACCTAGGACACCCCAAAACTGACTGGATGCCTATGGAAGTGCAGCTGAGCAATGCCTTTGATGTCCACAGATTGCAGGTCTATGGTACCTCTGTACTCAAAGGCTTATTGTGAAATTCATACCAAAAAATAGATTTATACTACCATTTTAGATACTGTGAGAGATTTAAGCTAATCCCACTTGCTGCCCTGGGTACATACAGGTCTCCCAATAGCTTTGTGTTATCTCACATTCTTGATGAGCTCTGAAATGGCTATAGCTGCCTTTCCTTAGGCAGCTGAATTTCACTTAGCATGTTCTATTTCAGGGCAAGACAAATAGCTTTCTAGTTGTTAAAAACTACACCTAAATTGACTGTAAATTGAGCTCAGACAGCTAGGACTGGAGTCAATTGCAGGAAAAGAGGTGTCTCATGTCATTTGAGACACCCTTGGCCTGCACAGAAGCTGGTAGAAGTGACGCAGGACCCCAGGAGATCTGAGCACCTCTGGAACAGCAGCTGATTCTTCAAAACCTGAGACAGTTCAAAAGACACTGGACATCAACATTTAGACTGAGATGAATTGAGCTCCTAGCTTAGGTGGAGATGCCTGCACATAGAAAATGAGTTATAGAATATCTGATCTCAACTGAATCCTGCCTAACAAGCAAAATGTGGATGCATGAGTGTGAGACCACTGTCACCTGAGGTAACCTGGGTTTTGTGCTGTGTCTCCAACTGTCAATCTGGTCAGGGCTTCCCATAAATTGTGTGTTATACCTATCGGCCCTGTACAACTGAGGTGACTCTTGGTGCCTAACTTGTGTGACTGAAAGGTGTTGAACCTTTGGTGCTGGAACACTTTTTACTTCTGTCTATATAAATCACCAGCTTTATCCTTAATCTTACATTTGTTCTTTTCAAGTCCTGGACCTTTACTATAAACCAGCAGCAAGTTGAAATTGAAATATTAGAGTTCAGTTTTGCAGACATTTTTGCATTTTACATCCTAGCCTTAATGATCTAAATATGAACCACTATGATGCATCTAGGAAGGGAAATACATAAATAAATGCAAACTGAAAGATCCCTTAAATTCTTTATAAGGTTAGCTAATCTTCACAGAAACAAAATAATTCCCTGTTGCTCAAATTGCTCAGCAGAAGGAAATTTAGAAATCTCTTACTACTCTGATTTTGACATACAATCTTGATAAAGGAGAAGCTTTCAAGGAAATGAACCAGGATATCCCTTTCCTCTTTCCACTGAAGATCTCAGGGAAAATATTCTGCTTCTCAATGCAAAAATGAAATGAACCAGGATATCACTTTCCTCTTTCCACTGAAGATCTCAGGGAAAATATTCTGCTTCTCAATGCAAAAATGAAATGAACCAGGATATCACTTTCCTCTTTCCACTGAAGATCTCAGGGAAAATATTCTGCTTCTCAATGCAAAAATGAAATGAACCAGGATATCACTTTCCTCTTTCCACTGAAGATCTCAGGGAAAATATTCTGCTTCTCAATGCAAAAATCGCTTCTTCCATCCTCTGAGACAAGGCAAAAGCCTCTATTCATACCAACTGACTCCATACAAGTGACCAGTCTGCAAAGCTATCAAAAAATTATCCCTTAATTGGTATCAAAAAGAAGCACATAGAAAAGACAGAGACATTTAAGACAGTGTATTAAGGACATGTCAGTATTTTAGAGGTTCATAACTTAACCATAAAAATTTGCTCCAGGCTGAAACTTGGCATGGAAGGCTGCCATATTTGTAAGTAGGTTATTTAATTTTAGGTTACATTACTAATATACTAATGCAATGTGAACTGTTATATTTATTAACCTGCATTGATTTTTTTTCTTAAAAAAAGGAAAAAAGTATTATTTTCCTGACTAGGTAAAAAGGGAATAGATGAAGCTAGAATTTGCCTTCCTCTGTGTCAGCCTAAAAGGAGGAAATAGGAAGAAAAGATTTATTCCTTTCACACAGAAATAAAGAAAAAGCCACTAAGTGCTTGTTTTCCAGTCTGATTCTGGGATACTGCAGATGCATAATGAGACTTTTTACTTTGCATTGTTGATAAACTATCTGCATAAAAACTCAAACCTCATTTTCAAATGATTTTGAGTGCCAGAATCTAATATTATTTTTTGCAAGATATTTTTTCTTGGGAAAAATAAAAAGATATTTTAAAGCACATATCAAAACAAGAATGAGGGGATAGGGGCTTACAGTTATATCATAGTGATCTTTAAACCTTAAAAATCTCAGTTTCGGCTGATTTACTGGGCAATATTCAAATACAATGTCTACAGCAAGAAGAGACAATACCAAAGAAGGTTTGAATTCTCTGAATATACAATCCTCTTCCAAAATGGAGGCCAACTGCCTCTCCTAAAGATTTGTCTGGTGTGGAAGTGTTGCCAGAGTGTAATTTTGGTGAAATTTCTGTCACTGCTCCCTGTCATGAATATTTATTTACTTCCCAATGGAAATCATTGCTCATCTGAAAGGGAGTTAACAGTTCTTAATAGCCCTTTCTGATTTGATTGATGTTTTTGTCACTTCCTCCAGTAAATAGGTTTCTATTAGCATACCAAATATGCTATCTGTCCTTTTGCTTCTGCAGGCATTTAACTGACCACTTACTTAAGATTTAAATTTGCCATCTATGGGTTTTCTGTCAGTTCAGGGTCTGTTTTTCCGCACTGGTGGATGAAGGAGATTTTACAGTGAGTTTGGCTACCTTGCACAGCCAGGTATTGAGTCTGTTCAGATTGGCTACTTGGAAGAATTCTACAAAATGAATAGAAATTTGTCCATACTTTATACTATGGACTTGTGAGAAGGATAATAGTAGCAGGTGAATGATGTTCAGGGACATAAAATCATATATTTATCTTTCATTTGTCTAAACATATAACAGGATTATCTTTCTTAGGCAGAACAGAGGCTGGAATAGGTTTTTCATGGAAATATGCCCCAAACTCATGTATCATTTATATGCCACATGCTAACTTTAAAGACAGAAGTGTTCAGAGCTAGCAATGCAGCATTGCTGCTAACAAATAAACTCATTCCATTATAATCCTCTGCTTTCAGGGCTGCAGGCTCCCAGTTCCAAAACAAATGGCTTGATGTTTCTCAAGTGTTTTTAATAGTACAACTGATGTAAATTTTATGTATCACAGTTGGTGCAACGTAATTGACATTTGAATCTTTTCTCTGTAAAACACCGATTTGCGTGTGGCCCAAATGTGTAAAATGTTAAGTGTTAAGCAGAGGGATCTTCTAGATGCTCCGGATGAACCAAAGTGAAATAATTTCCTTTTGTATTAGGGTGAGTAGTTTCATGAGGAGGGAGAACTTACATCTACAGGTGGTTAAAACTGCGGTTGCCTACTAGTTCATGTAAATATTATTAATATGCTGTAAATCTGCATTCTAGTGAAGACAAAAGAACAGAGGGAAATGATTTATGGCAGCATAAAGTAGGATATACGATTGATAGAGACTCTAATTTTTTTTTGTTCTTACTAGTAATTCTCTGCCTCAGAAATTAATTTCTCAATTGCAAGCTGAGGCCTTGTTCATTCCTGTGAAGAGCAGATAGGGCAACACAAAAAAAGAGTGCCATTCCAAGGGCTGTTATGGAAAGTAGATATTAATCCAAGAAAAGGAGGTACAATACTGTTGTGCAGTGTTTGAAAGTCTGTGTGCACCCAAGCACATACCAATAAAGTTATCTTGTTTCATAAGGGCCAACCTTGTCTGGACTGAGAGCCTGGTTTATAACCAAGGGTTCTCTGCTCAGTGCAGGGGGAGTTGGACTAGATGACCTTAAAGATCCCTTCCAACTCAACACATTCTATGATTTAATAATATTTAATGTCCCTAGGCCTGTCTTTATCAAATCAGTCACAGTGCAAAGCACTTCACTGAGCTAGTCTTAATCTAAAGGAATAGTTAGAAAAACATAATGGGATACCATATGAGCAATGGAAATTCAACTTCACTAAAGCCCAACTAGCCTAAGGAGAAAAAACATTGTTTGGAGTTCATTTTGTTCCTGGAAATGGCAGAAGTGTTTATAATTTTGACTGGATAATTTTAAGCTGCATTGATTCATTTAGTTTTACAACAGAAGCAATGTGAATTTCATGGAATAGAATGGTAAATTAGCACCGGTACTGAATATTGTATCCATGCTACTGCAGTAAATACACTGCGGCCCCTCACATCAACTAGCTTCCTCTGAGATAATTTCTCATGAAGAAGTATAGTTTAAGTGGCCAAACAGCCCTTGGCCTTGGACAAAAACATTGGTTCCGGACCCAAAATTATGTAGTGGGATAGGTATTGTTTCATTCCTCAAGTTAAGGTCAAATTGCCTGAGTTAATCTTGGGCAAGAAAGTACTGCAGGCCTCAATGGCTACTGGCACTTTTCATTACTTATGCTGGTCTAAAATGCTATGTTTGCTGAATCAAGTCTTTAACTACCTTGCAGTCTGCTGCTTTTTGTTCACTTCTGAAAACTGAAAACTTTGCAGAAGTAGAAACAATCTTTGGTAGTTTGCAGCTATGCCAAATTTCAACACAATACAATTTTATTTGGCTAATGTGAAACCAGTGTAGGTCAAATAGTCCTTCACTGTACTGATGCTACAGCAGCACTGTAATGTTTTCTGCATTTTAGCTGCTTTCCAGTGGAAAAGCTGGCAAGAAATACTTAGGCTAAAATATAATCCTATCATTTTAAAATGAAATATTGATAAGGAATAAACACTTAGTATCCCTGGTGTGAATTCACTGGACTTCACAAAACCCCAGTATATGGATTAAGGAAAGTTAACGTAATCCTTTTATGGGAACTAAAATCAATTACATGTCAGCTTTGTAGTATTATAAATGTATTTAGTCAGCATAGAATTTTTCCAGCAGTGCTCATTGCAGATTGAAATTGACTAACCAGATGTTAAATATTAAATAGAACTAATCAAAGTATGGTTCAAGAGATTTTAAAAACAATGATCAAAGAGAGCTATTTATTACCTGATTCATGTTCCTATTCAAACACCGCTCCTATGATGTTATATCTACCTGAATTCAGTTTGCTGCAAGCTCTTAATTTTCTTTAGCTTAACATGAATGAGAAATATAATTCAATAAAAGTATGTTAATGTGGTATCATAGAAAAGCACAAAGCTCAGAGTATTACAAGCAAAATTTGTTGGAGAAAATTGTATGTTAAGGAACATAATGAAGCTTAGGTCTGGTTTGAAGATGACCAAATGCTGAGATATTCTTCTATTGATTATATAGGATTTATCTCAGAACCATTTTGTACTTTATATTACATGATAAAATTCATACACAATTAAGCAATATAGTAATGTTGGTAAGGATAGCCTCTGCCTCTGATATGAAAACAGGGGAGACTCAGTCATTGCAAAAGAAAATAGTTGGTTATGCTCAATTGCAGAATTGTTTTAACACAGGATATGTAACTTTTGGCTCCCAAATCCACAAGGAATCACAGAACTAGCCCTTTTGGGCTTCTCAGTCCATAAGAAGTCACTCAGTAAAGTCAGCCCTTCTCTTTCCTGGGGGCTCAGCTCTTTTCGGTCTCACTGAAGATAGAAATGCAGGTGAGGGGCAGGCTGCTACCCTCTACCCCCCGTCCACCTCTCATCTTGCAAGGACAAAGTAGTTCTTCATGCAGTTGAAGAGCAACATTTAAAATGGATCAAAGGAAACAGTCTTTTACACAATGCATAATTAATATGTGAAACTCATTACTGTAAGAGATGATGGGGGCCAAGAGCCTGTAAGAAAATAACTTATAAGTGTAGCTGCATAAAATGACTTTGTGCCCTGTTGTGGTTGATAAAATAACTTCAACATCTCTGTCCTTATACATTAAATATCAGATTAAAATGCACGTCATCAGAGAGGGCAGAAAAACTTCGTCTCCAGAAGAAATTTTGTAACAGTCTGCTAGTGAGTTTATGTCTTGATTTAACCAGCAGTAGATGCCATTAAAGGCAGATGACTCAAACAGATGGAATATTGAGCTTATTGTGTATGGCTTCTCCTGCACCATAATGATGGGTCACTCCCTAGTTTCCTCACACAGTCACAAACACCACATTAGGAAAAATCACAGCAAATATCAAGCAATTATCTGTCTTTTTTTGTTGTTGTTCTCGGTGCCTCTATTCCCTTTGAAAAGCAGCAGTGAGTCAGGAGTGGCCCAGAGCTTAATCTTTCAGGTCCATAGCCAAAGGCTCCTTTGTACTGCTGAGGAGGAGGAAAATGACTCACAGTTCCCTGAAGGCTTTCTCTTCCTTCTTTTGTATTACAGAGAGCCAGCTAGGCACCCAGCTTGAGGAGACCTAAGCAGAACTGATAGATCTGCCAGCAACCGAGGGACAGATGTAGATCCCAGAGCAGAACAGAACTCAGGCCTGTGGACACGATGGGGTAGGTTCGTTTGGATCCTTGCAGTGCAGACACAATGTTGCAACTGCGCGAAGTTGCATCCAGCATTGTGGTTAATGATCCACCTTCTTGGATTTGCTGGAAATCCTGATGGATGAGCTACAGAGCCAGGTGATTAAGCATGGCAACCTCTCTGAGAAGTGTTTTGCCCCTTTCGGCTCTGGCTTGAGCTGAGCAGGGTCAACTGCTCATGCCAGGGAATTATAGAACCACAGAATTGCCTGGGTTGAAAAGGACCTTTCAGGTAATTGAATCCAGCCATCAGTCTAACTCTGGCAAAACAAGCAAAATATAACCAGCTATGAGGGTGGTGAGACACTGCAAAAGGTTGCCCAGAGAGGTTGTGGATGCCCTCTTTCTGGAGCTGTTTAAGCAAGGCTGGACAAGGCACTGTTCTAGTGGGAGTTGTCCCTTCCCATGGCAGGGGGGTTGGAACTAGCTGGTCTTTAAGGTCCCTTCCAACCCAAACCATTCTATGATTCTTTAAAACATGTAATTTTAATACATTCTGGGGAAAAAATTATTATGTCTTAGGGAGTATATTCTGTGACACTACTTAAAGCAAAAGATCTGAAAAAAAAATATTGCTCCACATTCTGTCTTTCTTGGCTGATTCTCGATTTTCCCCACCATGTCTTTCCACAATGTCATGACTACTTTCCTACACAAATACCATGCAACTCTCCCTGCCCCTCTCATTGGTCTCAGGAAAATCTCCCACTGGCACTTGAAAGGCTGGGCAGCTGCTCCATCCACCCTCCCTGCTTCAAGCAGGTCCTTTGCTTCTTCAAAAGCTTCCCAGTCTACTATGCACATACCTACATCTTCCCATCTTCATCTCCTTCCTTTCTCAGGAAAGAAATTCCATTCTCAGGGAAGGTTTCACTTTAGCGGGAAAGGAGATGCCAGAACAAAATGAACACAAAACTCCTCTCTGCTGCTTGGGCATATCTTTTGTAACAGAAAACAAAAAAAGAAAAAGAAAAGAAAGGATACACATATGCATATATATTCTTAGTATATGAATGCACATATACATATGTGAATGATGTATGCATGTGTATATATATATATATACATGAACGTGCAAAAAAGCAAGCAGAGACAGAGAAAATCAAACACGGTACCACTTCTCACAAAGATACATTTTTCATTCAACACTAGGGGTTATGAAGGTAACTGGAAAGTACAGTTGATGGCCAGCAGTCCTTATCCAAATAAGAAAATTTGTGGAAGATATATGGAGTCAAGGTCAGTTTTCATGAATAAAAAAATTTCTCTTATCTTGTTCTGAAGAACTTTTGAAGTCCTCTGTTGAATTGATGCTGCTTCTCCAACCATCAAGCTACGACCAGGCTCAAGCATAGCAAATTGCAGCTTCATGATTCAGCTCGGTCAAAGTTATGAGCAGCTGAAAACAGTGTTGTATTTATGGAAAATGCTAAACATTTTTGATTCTAGGTGACACTACTTACACCAACAGTGCAGCAGTTCCTTAGCTACCCTTACACAGAAAAGCATTTCCAGTTTTCATTCAACATTACTGTCCAGAAAGGAGAATCCCAGTAAAGTAACATTTTAGATCAAGTTTTTATGGTTAAACAAATAAAATGCACTTTTTGAGGGTATTACTCTCTTTCAGAGTTTAAAAAAATAATATTGTCAAAATTTTTTTCAAATATTGCATAAACCTACCTGAGTCCTCCTTGGGAGGTAAAAAGCAAACTTACTGCTATTCCTAAAAGCTACAATATCATTCATTACCTTTGCACAAAAAGCCCCCAAAGCCTCAGAGCTCTGATTCTCCAAATCACTGCTTCCCAAGCTTGACTGATTGATTTAAAAGCTTGCAAGAGATTTATAATGATTCACTGTGTAAGCCACTGATTTTATATTTAAGTCAGAAGACTGCTTTCAAATGACAGAAAACTTTAGACCTAACACTGGGCTCAGCAGGTGATCTGCTGTTTGCTCAGAACTAAAATGGCAGCATTTCACTGGCACGAGTTTTGAAGCACCAACACACAATGCATTTTATCTAAGATTGTGGCAGAAAGCATTGAAATCTATGCCAGAATTTTCAAAGCTCTCCCCCTCTCTGTGTTTAATGTTGTAGGAATGCAAATAGCTGGATGATCAGTATTTTTTCCACAGATATTCTCAAAGATAATTTTAAGCACCTGCCTTTTGAGATTCTGTACAGATGGCCAGAATTTGAAACAAGATTAATTACTCCAGTAATTTTGTGTTGGTCTAGGAACAGAATTAGTTTCACGGGCTGGTTGGCTGTGGGGTAAAGAAACAAAAGAAGGCTCTGCTGTATGATGAATGTAGCAAATCATGTACACATACAGCATACAGGTCGATGGAAACAGAAAAGAGAGTAGAGGAGGGAGGAATGAAAAGGAGAAGTCCTGCAAAGCAGTTTTAGGGAAATTTTAAAAAATATTTTTAAAAAGGTTATCCTAGAAACTAAAATCACAACAACAGCTTTAAATTGGTTTGCAGAATGAATTGAAACAAGCAGAAATGCCCCAGATTTTTGTGATTAAAACTTGAATTTTCTGTTTTAAATTCATCTGGCTATGGAAAATAACCTACTAAACAAGTGATCTGCAGCACATTTCAGTACCTTGATTTTTCCTCCTGCACAGCATGTGTTTGAGAGATATGTAGTTTGAACACATTGCTTTGCAAGTGCACTGTCAAGTACTCTCAGGAAGCTTAAGATGGAGGTTATTTCTCCACCTCTTCTCAGGCTGAGTTGGGGATACAGTGACTAAGCTCAACTGTAGCGTTGAGGTTGAGGCAAGACAGCAAATTTGCTGAGGTAAGTACAACATCTAGCCATAGACTTGCTAGGGACATGCCATCAAAAAGCCTTCTCCTGTGTGATACAGCCTTTTAGGGGAAGATAATCTGCCACTTAGCCTGCATTTGGGGACATCATCAGGTCCTTATCTCAGGTGTTCCCCATCTTGATCTGGACAAGAATATATTTGATATCGACACTCAGATTCATAGAATCATGGAATGTGTTGAATTGGAAGGGACATTCAAAGGTCATCTAGTCCCTGCAGTGAGCAGGCACATCCTGCACTAGATCAGGTTGCTCAGAGCCTCATCAAGCCTGGCTTTGAACTTCTCCAAGGATGGAGCCTCCACCAACTCTATGGTGAAGAACTTGTTTCTAATGTCTAATCTAACCTGGTCCTGCTCTAATTTAAAACAATTGCTCCTTAATCAATTGCTCCATGGCCTGGTAAAGAGTGCCTCCCCAGCTTTCCTGTAGCACTTTCAGGTACTACGATGCTGCTAAGCGGTCTCCAGGTTTCTCTTCTCCAGGCTGAATAGCCCAAACACAGAACAAATCTCTGCAAATGTACACAATAACTTTCATTAGCTGCAATTCCCAGTTTATTCAGTCTCAACAGCTCTAAATTTATTTTCCCCATTTCAGTTACTGTTTAGCAATTGGAAATTCTTACCAGCACGAATTCTTATTTACTGTCCACCTGCTCCATCTTCTATATTTGTGAAAGTGAATATTGGCAACACCACCAGCCTGGTATGAGAGGCACATTAAACCACATCAATATAATAAAACTAGCATTAAACATCCAAAAGATTTTCCTTGTTATTTCTACAGGATATTCTGCTCATTCTTCCCACTCACTTTCTCTCATGCAGAAGATTTGTCCCAGAGTCCCCAGTGTCTGCAGTTCTGGGTCAAGTGAATTGCTCCCAGAGCCTCCTGGTTATGAACTCCATCACAGACTTTTGCTTGACACCTCTTTCTCCAATATCTATAAGCAAGGTAGGGATTGTCATGCAGGTTTACAGCAGTAAAAGCAGGAGGGAAAGTTAAGCCATGCACTAACTTTTAAAGAAGATTTAAGTGTTTTCAATTAAATTTTTGTCAAAACCGATGTAACTTGTGAAAAATTACTGAATTAAATCTTTTCCAGAAAACAAAAATCTGGGGATATGGACTTCACAAGATGCACATCTGTATGTGATGTATCACTGTTTCCACGTAGATGACTGTCACAGTACAAAGAAACATCTTTTAGACTTGTCTAAAAACAGCAAAAAAAGAGATTCTCTGTAGTATTGATCCCATCACAACAGATCACACATGCTTGGGAATGCTAATGCAATTGTACAGAAGCATGCCCTGCACAGAAGGATGTCCCTTGGTAATTGTGACAAATAGAAAAACATTTATATTTTCTGTTTTCCCAATGCAAAGATTGAGGATCAAGATCTCGGTTTTGGTTTCATTTACTGTGTGAGCTTATTGCAAGAGACTAAGTCAGGTTTGCTCAGGTAATTTCAGGTCTTGTGCCTTCCTATTAGAAGATGAAATTGGCAACTTCTGTTAGCTTCTGGCTAACAGTCTCAACATTGATACTGTATGTGTCCTATAGCAAGGCCTCTGGTCTCTGCAATCTAAGAGGCACAGACCGATGGACTCTAAAGAGCCTTGGAAGGAAAGGACCTTGTTGTAATCTCCTGTGCAACATCAAAAATGAGTCTTTAAATGAAAATGTGTGAACAAAGTGGCAACTTCAAGTACGAGTTCCGAAACAAACCCTAGGCAGAGATCCGCAGCTGGATGAGGCCATGGGTTGCTACAGTAGGCTCCTGGACTATTTGTTTCTTCTATTTAACTCCTCAGCAAATGGCAAAATCCTAGCCATAGTCACCTAATTATTTTGACTATTTCTTCCAGGCATTAACATTTTATAGATTTTTTTCCCAACTATTCTTTTCTGTAGCCCAACCCTTAAAAAAATGCTAGATCTTAGGCTTATTATGGTCATTTGGTGACTTGCTGTAACTGGTAACTCATTTTCACCTGTGGTATCTTCTAACTTGATACATATTTAGTTCTCCGTTTGCCTTATTTTAAGAATATGANATGGTATCTTCTAACTTATAAGATACTGATACATATTTAGTTCTCTGTTTGCCTTATTTTAAGAATATGATGCAACTGCACAGGCTATTAATTTCCCTACAAATTGTCTGCAATACAAATTCCTTAGAAGGCAGAATTTAGTCCTGTTATCCCTTTTTAACCCAGGGAGGAATATTTTTGAAAATTACAAGCTGAAAAAATCAAAACCTAAATTAAAATACTTCTGGAAAATCTGATAAAAACATTTTTTTTCCTAAAGGGCTTTGTATTTTCTGAAATGTCTGTGAAAGATCTGCTACTTGTTTCCCTGCACCCTAAAAGTGAGTTGCTAAAAACTGTTAGTTCTACTTTGCATATACTTGTTTTGAACAAACCAGACTACTATGAAATTTATCTTTTTTGTTGATGTTTTTTCCTTATTGTTTCATGTTGCATGCCTGATAGAAGACACAGATATCTGAAACAATAATAGAGGACCTGCCATAATTTCAGTCAATTTTAATTTTTTTATTTGGGAAATATTTGAGACAGGAAGCCAGTCCTCTTACGTGTCTGATGTGATTATCCTACAGTCACATCCCCATCCTCATTGTTTTTTGAACACTAGGGCAACACAAACAATACAAAGCTTTTTTAAAAATTACAATTCAAGATTTGAGTCACAAATTATTTGCATTATAGCTTGATTTGCAACAAACACATTAAAATAATTAACACTATTCCTAAATACAAATCGATAATTGAAAGTGCCAAATAATGCATTGATTAAGGTAATAAAAAAACCTTAATCTAGTTGAGAGTGGCTGAGTGATGACAAAAACAGTTTTGTGGAGATCAAATGTTTCACACTAGTTAGTCTGCAGAGCGATTTTGTCTTCATTTTGGGACTGTTCCTGTGCCCACCCAGGGTTCAGCTTCCCCCCCAGCTGAGCCAACCTTTCCACATATTGTCGCAACTCTGGAAAAACTGATGGCACAAAGCTGCACAAAAGACTCTGTCCTTGCCGTGTCTTGGATCAATACCTGTTTTTCAGCAAGCTTTGAGGCACACACACCATGATCTGCAGGGCAGGAGAGGGAATAAAGCTGAGTTGTCAGCTACTTGAGGACAAGGATGCCTGTGATAGATGGCATCTGGTTTACTTGTTTGCTTGCTGGTTTTTCATCAAAGCATGTCATCTTCCTTTTAAAGAGGTAGACAAGAAAGGCTGCCAGAAAGGAGGCTCCTGATTCCTGTAGTTTGATGGATGCATTGGAGTTATGGGAAACTGCATAAAGAACAGGAAGAGCTTGGCTCTCCCCTCGGAGTGAGATGGGGATAAACTTTCCCCAGGTGTCTCCCTAGGAAGGTGGGGAGCAAAAGGCACCATGGATATGGAAACCTGTGATGAACTGGAGGCAAGAAGTGTCCACAGAAAGCAGGAGACCGACATACAGACAGAAGTTTGAAAGGGGAGCTCCCTTAACTACTCCCAAGGAACTTGCTTGCTGCAATAGAAAGGCTGTTGGACAAAGTACAAGTCTGAAGAAAATAACATACTCTGACAGCAAGAAAAGGGGATAGGTTGATGCTCGTCAGCCTTGCTTTTTTATTCTCTGACATTTTTGGTGCTTGTATTCCAAAAAACAAAATCAAAACTGTTCTAGAATTAAAAAAACCCCTTTTTTTTCATTTGAGATGGAATAAAAAGGCTGATGAAAATCTGTCTGAAAGGCTCTGGTTGAGCTGGGGCCTTCTTGCTGGGTTGCATCACTAGAAGGGGCAGACAGCCTTTCGTGATGACTTGTCAGCATCTTTTTCCTTTAATGTCAGACTTCTACTTACATGGACGTTTGTGTGAGTTTTGCTGGAGAGTAGCTTGACACAGAATATGCAAGGACAGGAATTTGAGTACATAGATATCGTTACATGTAAAACTCTGATAATGTCACCATGCAGAAGCTGCACTGTCCCATCATGTTGTCCCATCCACATTATCCTTTCTTGCTGCATCCTCTGTGATCCTTTGAGAAAGGACTGCCTTTCCCAAAGCTGGCAATATATTCATGATGCCACTTCAATAAGTGCTGTAAAACTTGGGTTTTGAGCTGCTTCATCCCACAAAAAATGCGAGAGGGACAAGTGAGAATTGCATCTTAATCTTAGCATGAAATAGAAAAGCAAGGCTGAATCCAGATTTACTCTTTCCCCACTGTTTTTTTCCTTTACCTTAAACAGCAACAAATGTAAAGAGTGGACCAGTGTTTTCACTTCTGAACTGTACTCCATTGAGGATTTTTCTCTTCGTTCATTGTGACCTCAAAAAAATTACCCAGCTGGTGTAAATATGTAGTGGTTGATCTGTGGCAACTAAACATCTCAAGATCCAAATCCCTGAAAGGAAGGAGAATTGCTGTGGGAATCTTTCATATCTGCATAGATTCTGGAGGCTGATATGGTGTGATGTGAGCTGGGAGTCAACTTAGCTGTAGGGAAATGCGCCCAGGGAGACTATCCTGGCTTATCTCACCTGTGCAGATGTATGAGTACTTGGAGCAGCTGGTGTCTAGAAGATTTGAGAATGCCTTACACTGTATGATCAAACACACAACAGAAATGACGCTTTTACAGCGCTTTGCAAGCGCCTTTTAGTCCAGAAGGAACTCTGTGAACTGTGGCTGCAACTTTCAGTGATGAAGAACTGTCAAGTTCAACCAAAAGTGTGCATGAAGGAGCTCAGAGACAACTGAAGTTACCAGAATAGGTTATGGTTTCCTTCAACTGTTTAGAAACTCAAACCATGGGATTTGAATGGTTAACAAAAAACATAGATGTGAGCTGTGGTTCTGTGAAAGATGTAGTTTTGAGATTTCTTTCCATGCACATTTCAGGATGCACTTACAATGTAGAACAGAAAATAAAAATTGGTAAATGTTCAAGGTAAAATTTTATCTTATTTTCTGTTTCTTTTTTGCTGCATCTTGTCATCATAACCCCTAGGTGGTATTCAAACTTTATAAATCAGATTTGTTTTATTTGCCATGCATTTGATGTGTAGTGCAATTTTCAGAGATTAAAATGATATATCCCTAATTCTTGGATGTTCTTTGATCGTGTTTATTCCTTTGCTCCTTTAAACATTGCTGAATAATTGTATATGCATTCACTGGCTGACAACTACATTCCCTGTTTGATGGGCTAATTACGAAGAGACACTAGTCTCTTCGTGGTTAAGATTATAACTAGCTTTGAACTGTAAGGCCAGTTTTGATCTCTCTTCTAACTATACTAGAAGAAATCCATGCAATAAAAACTTAAAATATATGGTTCAGCTGAAGAAAAAAAGTTTTGTGATTAACTGTTCATCGTAGCAGACATAGTTTGACATTCTTAGCCTCTCAGAAATAGTGGTTATCTTTGTGCTGGGAAAGTATGTGACCTTAATTTTCATAGAATCATAGAATGCATTGAGTTGGAAAAGACCTTCAAAGGCCATCTAGTCCAGCCCCCCTGCAGCGAGCAGGGGCATCTTGTATAATACTGGGTATGTCTAGCCTTATTCTGAACGAGGAAAGGGAGATTCAGCATATCTCTACTAATCTTTCCAGGATTTTGAACGAGTTTCTGCCAGATAACAAATAGCAAGCACTCTCCACAGGGTGGATTATGCTCCTCCACGACCTCCTTGTCTTCATACAGAGTTATACCTCATAGCTCTGTGAAACAGAAAAAGTAAGCAAACCTTCTAGAAATGAGTTCAGAATAACAGCATCACAGGAAAATGTTCATAAACCCTTGAAATTCTACAAGAGGAGTGTTTTTAAAATGTGGCTGTATGATCAGAGTCATCCCTGTGTATCCACCTGGCAAGAGACGTGCCACTAGGCTAAATGAGGATGCTGAAGCTGTGTTTAACAGCTGTTAATCTCCCTTGGGTAAAACCAGCTACTGCTGCTGGCAAAGTTGGATCTCACCTGAGAATAATAACTTCTAAGGTGGTATATTGTAATAGCCATGCATCCTCAGATAAGTCACAAGGGAATCAGCTGGGGCAGGAGACACAGCAAGACATGAACGATTTAAGGTGCAGAAGCATATTCCCTGTCCTGCTATATATACACATATATATGTATATTCTCAGGATTCACCTGCTGGTGTCCTACAGTGCTGCAGAGCCCTTGGGTCCCTTCCAGCCTCCTCCTACAGCAAAGCTGCCCAAGGTTGCAAGGGAACTCTCATTTGAATGTCAACAAAACCAAATGCTGGAACCTAAGCAGAAAGCAAAAAAGAAAACCAAACCACCAACTCCAAACTACACTGAGCCGTTTGTTGGTATGGGAAAAATCCCTCACACCTGGCAATCAGCCTTTCCATCTGCAGCACAAGAAAGATGGCAATTAGATGCAGGGAGAGGCTGAAGCAGGCAATTGTAAGCAGCAAACCTTCTGAGGATAGAGGCTCCTGTCAGGAAACTCACTGAAGAGGAACCAGTAACCGGCCCAATTACAGGGCAAAGCTGTTTCTGGGAACTTTCATCTCAGCCTAACATTGTAATTCTGGTATTGTACAAGCCACTGCTTCCAGTTGAAATCCGTGTTACTCTTTCTACTTGGTGGAGGGGACATCTTTATTTCACTCTGATATACTGATGCAATTTAATTATGGATGCAGTAATATATGCACACATAATTGTAAATATGTGTGTTTATATGCATGTGTGTATAGAATATAGAGATACACATGTTAAAAAAAAGTTCTGTATCAGGGCAATTTCTTTTCACACTGTAGTGAGCAAAGTTGTGCCAGTATAACATGGACAGAGATATCTCTTCTGATTGCATTCACATTAGGGTGGAGGCTACACTAGAAACTTTGGTTTGTACTTTGCTCTGGCCAGGACATAATTTTACTTTCCTCGGTATTTCCATTTTTATGGAAGGTAAAGTGTGGAGGCAGTGACAACACCAAATGGTGAAGAAGAACCCTGCTTTCACTATCAGAGCTCCTGCTTGAAGAGCTAGCTTAAGAACTTTTACTAAGGCTAGTAGTAGCCTTTTATCAACATAAGCTCTATTTATACTGGAATGGCTTTAGTGGAATAAAAATGTGCAATACATGATCTGGAAACCTCAACAGGGGTTGCACCACTTACATTGGTGTAGCTTTTCTGGGAAGAGAAAACCCCAGTGAGACATTCTTTCATGCCCCTGAACAGGAAGGTTTAATGAAAAGGAGGCATGTTGCTTTAGCACTGAATAAACACCTGCCTAATTAGCCTTAATATACTTTTCCTCAGTATTTTAACTATTTTTGTGTCAAATTATGCGGTTTATTCCACATAATTTCTCTCTGTCTTTGACTATTCTGTTTGCAGACTCTGTAGTTCCTTTCTACTGAGAGCAAATACAAAAAAAATTAATTCAATTTGAGTTTATCAAGTTGCAATGTCACTCTGACACAATGTTCATTAATACAGAGTGTGGTGGTGTGGTAAGAGCTATTAATTCAATTTCTTTCTTGTGATCTCTTTTTCTTTTCCCAGAGAAGCTCAGTCTGTTTCATCTTTTGAAAGTCTAATAAGTATTTTGAACAGGTTAGAACTATAAATCCAGTATTGCTAAATCCTTCAGAAAAAAACTGCTTATGAAATATATTGATTATAACTGATAATGATTTTTTCCCCCTCCCTTCACTGGAGGCAAATAAATAACTAGGGAAGTACAATGGAATTGTCATGGCCAGAGCTTTTGCTTTAGAACAGTATAGAAACCTGTGAATACACTTAGAAATAAGCAATATTTTTCAGTGTGATAAAGTTCATTGTGCTTCTAACTTCTTACTGTACATGATAGCAAATGCAAGTGATTAACAATTACATGTCCTCAGAATTCCTGATTTGCTTCCTATGTCAGGCCTCTGAGTCTATTAAGAAGTGATTAGGGAGGATCTCCTTCAAGTCTCCTTCACATCAAGATTCTCCCTTTTTTGGTTCAGTTAACTTGAAGTGGGAGTTGCCTGTGATATTTTCTACATTTCACCTTCTGAGGTTATGGACACTATTCATATGCCAGATCTCCCTCTGAGATGAATAAGTATGACTTTTATGAATTTTTCTTCACTTGTAGAATTTAATTTACATGAATAATTAGAAAAGGATGAATTAAGACTTCTATTTAAAGAGGTAGCATCCTTTTGTCAGCCTATTGTCCAGCTTTGGAACCCAATTGTTTTAAAAATAATTCAGGCTCTTTTCCATAGGGGTTTTCCTCTTTGTAGTTTTCCCTTGATCTAAATCAGCATGTTGTAAAGCAGTTTTGGGGATGAGATTTGACAAAGAAGAATTGTTATCTGGAGAACTAAAGGGACTTCTAATTTTCCCTCGGAAATGTTAGCTGGCTTCTTTTTCTGATGTGGCTGAGATTTGCCACCAGATTTACGACAATGTTGTTTAATTCATACATCAAAATAAATAAATGAAGCGCTTAACTTCATTTAGTTCTTTGCTCTGTTTCCTGTGCTGTTAAGGCTTTAATGAGCCCAGCTGCTCTGTGGAGCTGCTGAGGGTGGAAGCTGGCCGGGGAGGGGAAGGAACAGCTTTGCTTTGAAGAGCTGCCGTTGTGGCAGCATCACTAAAGCAAGGCTCCCAAGGGGAAATTCCTGTTTCCCTTCCTATCCTGTTTCCACGGGCTTGAGTGCAGCAGTTAAATTTTGGAGCTGCACCACAGCCTTCAGATTCAGCTTCTTGGCCATTTGATGCCTAGCTTCAAAGGAAAACTGAGGGGAGAGAGGAAAGGAAAGAAAAAGAAACTGGAGGGAAGAGCAAGATGTATATTATTACTCTTCTCCTGCACCTGTTCCTCTCATTCTCTCTTTGGTCACCCAAAACTCAGTGGTGGAGTTGAAAATGCCAACACCACCTGTATTTGTCAAGACTTGTTTTTCAAACTACACTGAAAGTGGTTACTCTCCTCAGGCCACGAGAAGAGAGGCAGAACAGCTTTCGATGCGTTAGCTGTGGGAAGAGGAAGGCATTTCCTCATGGTAAATGGTGACTCAATGACATTCAGAGGGCCACACAGTGTTTCATACATGTTCTACAGTCAGGTGTTACTTCCAATTAAATTGTTAGAGCCATTCTTCTTTTCTCCCCTCAGCAATGTATTTGCTGAGAAATTATGGCCAAAGCCATTCACAGTCTTGTATTTGCTGAGTTCAATTAGCTATCCCCTGTGTTTGTATCTACAGATATATTAGTACGTGTGAGTAAAGCAAGTCACATATAGAATACAGAGATAATCTGGGTCACTGCCATCTACCCTTTTCCCCTTCTTCCTTCAAATTTGAGAATTGCCTCTGAGAACATGACATCCAGCTCAACTCAGCAGATGTCCAAAAATTTAGTCCTCACAAAGATGATCTTCAACGGGTCCCTTTCTCTACCTGTCCTATGCATTCATTTTAATCTGACTTATTCTATGAAGATGTTTTTCCTTCTTGTATTTAATGAGGAGATGTTGGATAACCACTTCAGGTAAAAAGTCTTATTTTTAGGTAGCTGAAGTTAGCTGAAATAAATCCCTCTAACAGTTCCAGTCCTGGAGAGACAAGGCTCTAATGGTGAATCAGCTGTACTCAGTGAAGTACCTTCAGAAAGTTGCTTCATCTCAGAACAGAAAAAAATATTCCACTCTTGTGCAGGAAAGGAAGGAAAGTAAAAAAGAGAATGGGGTTGTAGTGATAGTGTTACACATCAGCTTAGAAGCATCAGCAGGTTTTTTCTTTTTCCTCAAGACAGTCATCTTTGCAGGTAGCTGCAAAGCAGATTTGAAGCAATAATGGTGTCTCACTACAGAAAGACTTCTTAAAATTTTAAACTTTAAAATTTAAATTTTTAATGCATTCTAAAATTCTACAGTAGCTATATATCAGAATGCACTTGTTATTATAGATTCTCTATAATTGCGTTCCTTGTTTAAACATTTAGGGCTAAATAAACCACTGGATTTAAGATCAACAAAGGAGTTTCTTTTTTTTTTTAAAGAACAAATGTTTCAAGGTGAGAAGGATTATTTTGTACCACTCTGTGGCGTTTCCTCACCAATTTTCTAAGAGCATGTGGGCAGTTACATTGGCTATGCCCCTGTGGATGGAGAGGCCTATAACTATGATGAATCTCATCCTCTTTCTCATTATAGCTTTGCTTACACTTCAGGTTTATGACATGGAGAAAGGAATTGTTCTGTGCCTTCTTGGAAGCAGTGGATCCAGAGGAGATGCTCAGCTGACCCTCTTAAACAGATCATCTGGTGCAAACAGTTACAGGCACCTAGGCTTGGTGACCCACCTGGTCCCTTCTAGTCCTGTGCTTCTAAAGATAGGACTGCATTTATACTGGACTTATGCCTCTTTCCTGATACATGTATTTGTTCTGTTTAAACACAGACTAATTGTGAACTGTTTTTCAGTTGTCCCATGAGTCTCCTCTATATAAGAAATAGGACTTAGTTTAAATAGCAGCATTC
Organism: Turnix velox; assembly: GCA_013400935.1. NCBI lineage: Eukaryota > Metazoa > Chordata > Aves > Charadriiformes > Turnicidae > Turnix > Turnix velox. Next base: position 532,770 of record VZTY01031000.1, read on the forward strand.
AATAGTGCTCTGAATATTTTCTGCCTGCTTGCATTCTGTAAAACAGTGGAGTAGCTCTGCCAATTCTTGTGCTCTTTCTTAGAACTTTAATCATCAGATGAGCCCTTGAAATGCTTGATTGCATAACCAAGATGGTTAGATAGTCTAAGAAAATTTCCATGATTTCAAACAAAACTTACCTCTTACATGCTTGACTTTGCAAAGCTAGGAGATCTAAAATATTCTTTNTCCTGTGCTTCTAAAGACAGGACTGCATTTATACTGGACTTATGCCTCTTTCCTGATACATGTATTTGTTCTGTTTAAACACAGACTAATTGTGAACTGTTTTTCAGTTGTCCCATGAGTCTCCTCTATATAAGAAATAGGACTTAGTTTAAATAGCTGCATTCAATAGTGCTCTGAATATTTTCTGCCTGCTTGCATTCTGTAAAACAGTGGAGTAGCTCTGCCAATTCTTGTGTTCTTTCTTACGACTTTAATCATCAGATGAGCCCTTGAAATGCTTGATTGCATAACCAAGATGGTTAGATAGTCTAAGAAAATTTCCATGATTTCAAACAAAACTTACCTCTTACATGCTTGACTTTGCAAAGCTAGGAGATCTAAAATATTCTTTTTATCTGAAGCATTTTTTCATTACATCTGTTCATCAGTAAAGTTGGCTTATTTTTTAAGGAGCAACTGTATTACAGATATCAAATTTCTCCCAATAGACTCGTGTTAAAAATGGAAAGACCTAGAGGCATTCTGAAAGCTCAAAGGAGTGAATGGAAGCTCTTTTGCTTTGATTTTTACATATCTATAGTATCAAAAACTACTCATTCTTTATTCATCTAAGTTAGCCCAAGAATCATAGGAGATACCTTAAATATGTTCTTTGACCTGTATTAAAATACAGATAATTCTCTGAAGTACAATATGCTTTACAACTCAGTAGCCAGGTAGCATCGATTTACATAATTTTTCTTACTATACTTGAGCTTTACAAGTGTCTCTCCATTTTTTTGCCTCTAATTCTTTGCTTTTACTGAAACAGTGAATCTGTTATTTTCACATTCTCTTGTGATGCCTACATGTTTTGATAATTTTAACTCATAGTTTCTTCCTGACTCCTTTAGGTTCTTGATACTTTTAAGATAAACAGAAAAAGTAATTTTATGTAATTGTATGGGGTTTTTTCCTCCCTCAGAACATCAAAAAACAGAGCAAAGAAGTTGATAGTTACATTATAAATAGTAGGGAAATTACCCAAAGCAGTTAGATTCTTTTTTTATAGGCTTGATATTTCCTCCCCAGGTGTTTGGTGCCACATCTGTTAGTACAGTAGCCCTCAAAAAAAAAATTCATTGGTATTTGTCAGGATCTTCCTTAATTTTTTTTCCTCTTTTTTTTCTAGCAATGATTCCTGTTTCTTGTTTTTCTTATTTTATGACCTGTTCACATCCTCATTTATAGGATCTTTGGTCATGACCTCATGGACTTGTCATCATCCTTAGAGTCTCCATCTGGCATCTACTAGCCATTTCCATGATTTTCAATTATCCTCATCCCACTGGAAAGAAGGAAGTGTTTCTGAAATCAACTGCCTGTACACCTCTCTCAGCAAACATCTACATGCCTTCTTCATATTTAAACCTGTAGAAATACAAATTTGCAGCTGCTATGTGATCCTTCATTTCTCAACTACAGTCATCTCTTTTTTATTCAGTGAAATGGTTTGCACCTACAACTGTAGCCTTTGATTGTCTTCCCCTTATTGATTGTCTCACCCTTTTTGATCATCTCCCTTTATTTGATCATCTCCATACATTCAGTTTCTGAGTTGTTTCCATACCAGCAGATGTCTGTGCTGCTTCAATCACTGTTGAACACGTCCTCAATTGCAACTTCAGTGCTCTTCATTGACTCTCTTAACTGTTGGTTTATTAATCTACATATGCTGAGACACATTCTTGACTTTCATATCTGAAACAAGTTTTAAAATCTGAAGCCCTTCTCCTTCCTCTTAAGAAAATAATGCAGGTCTCTCTTTTCATGTAGAGATAAGATTCTTGCTTTACAGTACGAAAAAATTCTCTTTGGTGCCTACAAATTTCCAATGCATGGCATTAGATAATCACTGTCACAGCTTTCCATGGATGTGTTATATCTTGAGTTGGTCAGTTTATCTGCAACAGTAGTGTCTAACAGTTCTAAAACACTTATTTTCCATGTTTTTGTGTAATTGCTTAAAAAACTACTTTGTTTCAATATAGTTTTGTTATGATGTACCTTCTGGAACAGGCAAGGTGAACTGTGTGATTAGGTTGAGTGTTATGTGCAAGAATAGTCCCATTTTGGTTTCTTTACTGTTTTGTTGTCTAAAAAAACCATAAACAGATGAAAAATTTGACACTGTGATTAAGCCTAGACAGAAATTGTAAGACTTGCTATGCAATTATGAAGGCCACATTTGTTCAAAAGCTCATAACTTTTTGTACTATTTTGTCTCTTTAAGTCCTTCAAGAGAATATTGCAAGTAATTAGTCCAGTTTAAAATCAGGTGAAAGTGATAATTCATAGACAAGTTATAAAGTTCTTTAAATGAGTCTGACAGAGCATTTACTGCTTCAGGAACTTGTATTATACACCAGTTAACCATTGAATAACTTCAGATGAAAAGGAAGCAGAGTGAGTAATCAGTCATCACACAATGTCAATTGGAACCATTAAAAACTGAAAGTCTTTTGAAATCTTTGTGGTAAAATGACAGTGAGGGTAGAAAAAGCATTTTTTTTAAAAGATTATTTATGAAAAATGTATTCAAAGAGGGAAAAAATGGGGTCACATGTAAATGTATCAAGCGGGAATCCTGATAATGGAAATATCTGTCTGGTAAAATGAAATTTTCTGCTCTTAGGTTTTGTTTGTTTTTAGGCAGATGTATGTGCTTACATCCTTGCAGTTCAGCAGCAAGAGCATTCATTTGATCATTAGTTTCCTATGGTGGTATTACACCAGGTACATTTTCATCAGTTCTGCTGCTAGTATCATCAGCTAATGTGAAGATTAAGATAAACAAATTATTATTTCCTTATGTAGTCAATATGAGTCTTAGTTTCAGGGCAGATGAAGAGCCAAATCCCAAGAGCCTAAGTACCTACACCTCCCATTGATTAATCCTTTTCAGCCACTCTAAGGATCTGGTATAGCAATAATGCCACTAAATTGTTACTTAGTTCTGAAAGCAGTGTGTTAACAGTCTTAATTCATCAGCAAATTTTATTTCTTTTTTTCCCCCTCTCCTTCTTTCTACTCAACCCTTTTTAGTCCTTTCAGTTCATTGCTAAGTCAGGAACATCATTGTCTATTGTATTTCTTCACTGTCTGCTAGTTTTAACTCGTGCATTTAAAAGAAATAGTTACTGATTCACTATAATCATTGACATTTCCTCTGCTTTGATTTGTTTCTCTACCACTAGCTGTTTCCTCAATTTCATTATTATCAAACTGCTCTTCAGTGATAGACTGCTGTTCCTCATCTTCATATTGATAATTTTATTTTCACATGCATCATCCTGATTTTCAGCATCTTCAGTGCAGTCCTCAGAAGATGAGTCATTTTCAAAAGGCAGATTTTCATTAATCAAGCCGTCTTTAGAGTCAAAATGCGTTGGTCTATTCTCAGGGATATTGTTTGCTACTCTGTGCCTTTCATTATCTCTTGGAAGGGATGTGCCTGATGTACTTGCTTGGTCATTATCCAGATAATTAAAATCAAATGTACTTATTTTGTAGATTAAAGAAGAACATTTTTTATTATGATTGTTTGTCTTTAAAGCTTTAAAAACATCTTAGAATAAATGTTGAACTTAATTTCACTGACTATTTAAACATTTAACATAGGAATTACTTTCATCCAATGGGTGAAAAACAGTGTTAATTTTTAATTGATTTACTTCATGGAAATATATATGTTGACATAGCATCATTTTGTAAGAAGTACAGGAAGATACATACATTAGAGTGGCAGCTTCTGTGTGAAGATTGCCATTTGCATGTATTACAGCAGTTACTGCTAAAGACCAGGAATGGTAGATGGTAAGAAAATTAGGTGTATGTGGGTCACATTTCTAACTTGTAGAAAACATAGAAGAAAGGAAATATATGTCATAAATCTGAGCTGGTAGTCTGAGACTTTCACTAAATCTCATCTAACTTGCCCAGCAGAAGCTAGTATGTTGACTCCTTCCATAGTCCGTGGAGAAGACTTCCTTGGGGAATGTCAGTCCACATATTGAATGTGTTCAAGCACAAGATGTTGTCTAGAACTATTTCATCCCATACACTGACTATGGATTGAGTCTCCATGTTAAATTGCTGAAGCTAGAAGTATTGTTTTAAAGACATGTTATTGGCTCTTACTGATGCAGAAGGCCATTATTACTCAAGAGGATTTGAGGAGTATGTTCAGCCACTCATTGCTGAGAGGTTAGCTCTATTGACTATCACTGTTAAATATACTTTTCTGTCTGTGTCACACCAAGCTTTTTTAAGAGGCACTTACTACTTTGACTTCCTCTTCAGCTTTGTTAGTAATTCTGTGTTAATTTGATCTTAATTGTCAGTCAAATAGCTGCTTATTTTGGTGTGGGGTTTTTTATTCTCAAGCATTACAGCAATAATTTCAATTAGGAGATTGCTTTCTCACTTGGTAAGTTTGTCATATACATAGAAATATTTTCTTTAATTTTTGACTCCACAAACATCACAGTGGACTGGAACAAATGACAAGTTATTAGTATCATAGAACAGTTTGGTTTGTAAGGAATCTTTTAAAGGTCATTTAGTCGAACATGCCCTACAATGAGCATGTTCAACTCAAGCTCATTCTACCTGAAGATCAGGTTGATCTCCAGCTATGGCTTCTTGCTAATGGAATTATTCACACTAAATTCTATCAAGAGCCAACAGAAAATTCTGCAACTTTTGCTTTATAGCATGTCTGTCACTTCAGCATGGACCAAGGTACAATGTGCATCAATCAATCAATTAATAATAGTAATAAATTAAAATATGGTAGTGGATTATGAGAAAACTTTTGTATTATCTTGGGCTCTTGTTGCTTTTGTAGACATTTATGAATCTGGAGAAGTAGATACAACCTAAGCAATCTTATGATACTTATCTGTAGCATAGTTACGAAATTTGAATCAGTATGTTCTGTAGTACTTAATTCCCATCATTGCCAGCCTTCCTAAAATCACTGTGCTTATATTTTATTGTGTACATTGAGTCTTCTTAACTTCATATTTTTAATGCTGTTTGTACAAGATGTTCTGTAGGCACAGCCTTATGGTGCTAACTGTACTTGGCTCATTCCCTTGAACTGGATCCAGAACAACCTCATTTTGCACTGGGGTTATCCTCTTTCAAGAGTCATTACATCTGGTGGAGGGATTTAGAATCTCAAAGAATGTGATCTAGCTAAGGACATCCTTCTTCATATTTTTAAAGTAAAATAGGGAGGAAATGACAGCACTGTAAAGTTTCAATTAATGGAAGGACTAGATCAAATAAATTTTGCCAGCATCACCATATTATTTTGCTTTCAGCTATCTTCACAATTTTTTTTCCTTTTGTTCTCTGAATGCTTTTTGAGTGTTTTATCAGACTTTCATAAAAAAGAACAAATATAAAAGCATCTTTAGTTCTCTATAATTTGAGTTAAAACACCACCAAAGATTATCCTGTGTCCCTTAATGTATAGTGCCTTACCAATCTGAATGTCAGGACAAACAAGATTCTGAAAAGGAGTTTTCCTGTCTTGAGGTTACAATATTTATTTTGAAAAAGAATGGGCATTTCAGTGTTCAGATACCAGGTTTTGAGGCAGATTTCTACTAAGTTATCTTGAGTAAATGGGCTTACTCTTCTGAAAAACATATTTAATTTTTCCAACTCAATTTTACTGTCTTTGGCTGGTTGAATACACAAGGGATATCCTGCAATTGGCGTGGGCCTATTCTTGTGGTAGGGCTTTGGGCTCTGAACAGCTAATCCTCACAGCCCTGAGACAGTTGCCTAGTCTCTGGAAAAAAGCAAAACTTCATGCTTAGTATTTATTACTGTTTTGGGAAGTAAAGGCATACTTATAGGTTTATGTATGTCCAGGATGTGAAAGTGAAAAACATAAGGAATTTTGCCCTTTGTGGTACTGTGAAAAATTTATCAGGTGGCTGTTGGTTGTCCTAGAGCAAAAGTCCTGTTACTCAGTAAAGGAGTTCCTGTGTTCAGAAAGTGACCCTGGGGAGGGAAAGCTGTCACATGAAAAGGGGTTTTTGTTTTAATGAGCATTTCTTTCTTCTTGTTCTGCTGCTCTACTAAAGGGACCTGCTCTGACGGCTGGTCCAGCACCTGGGAGCACCTGGGTAAATGCAGCACAACATTAGTGCAAGATATTCAGAGCAGATGACTTTGTGCATCTCCTTCACTATCCTGCAAATCCACACCTCACTGGGGAAAGGAGCTGCTTTTCCTGTGATTGGTGGGATGATTGATTTTCACCTGTGTTTGAAAATTTCATACATTTTTGGGAAATGAAAAATAAAATACTCTCATGATGGTCTGCTGTAAAACATTGCAGCTACTTGCCATGATGTTGACTTTCAATAACTGAAAATTAAAGGTCTACTGAAATCATTTTGCTCCCCAGTGATTTAGAGACCCAGTCTCACCATAATTTAGAGTCAACTTTTCGTCCCTGCATAGTTCCATGATTTGCAAGCTGTTTCTGGCAGCCATCGTTGTCAAACCAATGATATTTCTTCTTCCCCTCCTCACTTTTTGGCCCTTTTCCCTCATAATTAACTTCTTCGTCAGATTTACAGCTATTTAGGTCTACCTTTCTAAGGGATATAAACTTCTGAATGAAAATACTGTGGTATTTTAACTATTTCCTTGCCTGACATAATTGTGTATTCTGTGTACAAAATTCAGAAGGAAAACGCCTTTGCTCACAAGTGCACCATTTTATTTCATAAACACCATGTTTTTAGAAAAAGTTAAACTGAGGGTTTGCATCCCCTAATTTTGAATATATAAACTGCATGTTAGTGAGACTCGGGAATGCAATTAGTTTAAACCATGACACTCATGTTCATCCTTTATTAGCAAATTACTGTTGGTTTATTTGCATAAATGAGAAAGAAAAATATGTTAATGCTGCAGCTTGGATCAAAATGTTTGGGAAACTGCAGTTGATTTTAATCTTGGTGTTACCTGATGCACTTGTTACAAGTAATCATTGTACCCTGTTGCTACTCTCTCTTCTCTCTCTTTCTTGTGTGTAAGAATATTTAGGGCTGCTGCTATCTTAATGGAATTTAGTGTTTCAAAGTGGAAGAAAGACAACAGATCAATCTAGGTTAAAATAGATATTATAATGTGATGAGGAAGGGACCAAGTAAGTAACCTACTGTTATACCCTGCTTTTTCTCTTTGAGCCCTTCAACAAATTTCTGGACCCAAACCTATTGCTCTTTCCTGAACCAAATCACTTACTAATGTGATAACTTTCTTATCTGTTAATTTTTACAGCATTTATATTGCCATCTGTCTGCTTCCTGAGGTCCTATAGGGCCTGCATATGTTTCGTTATACATCCTGATTGAGAAGAAACACCTCCTATGATCATCTCTGAGATTTAATTTTTTTTACTTTCATTACAATTCACAAATGCTCATTTCCATTGAGAGAACTGTGATCTAATCAACTGTGAAATAAACCTGATAATTCCAGTTTAGGTGGTGTTCTAGAACACAGTTTATTTCAGAGAAATCTACTTCTGCAGAGTCTGCTTCCCCACCATACTCAGAAACTGCTGCTCAATTCTATATATCATTCAAGACAGTGCTACTTAATTCTGATGAGGTTGAAATCTTTGAGTTTATTCCTCGATGGCTGATACACTTATTCACTTAAATCAGCTTTTCACCACTTTGTACCTTACAACTTTCAGTAATAGCCCTAAAAATTTGATTAGTAGGGTGGCTTACCAAAACATAAAGCTATATAGAGAGAAAGAAGTTTAAACCTGTTTTCCATTACCAAAGATATTAGCATGTGTGTTCTATAATCTGAAAATAACATGTTTAAAATCTCATGGACAGTGTATGAAATAATACTCAAACCTGTCCTCATAGGCATGAAAACCCTGTGTTGCTCTTTGTTTGAATTACTATACACTGCTTCCAAAAAATTTTACCCTAGTTTTGCTAGGTGCTGGAGAAAATCTGATCAACAAGTTGGTGGTGAATACAACTTTTTCTGAATCAAAACTAAAACAAACAAACAAAAACCAACCAAAAAGCCCCACAGCAGATTGATATAGATAGATGAGGGAGTAGAAGGAAACAATTAAGTCAGTGTGATGAGAAGTGTTGCCAGCACTACCAACCTCACTGCTGTTGGGTCTTTCATAGGCCATGCAGCAAATGCATTTGAAGGTGGATGTTTATGGTGAGCTCCCAAGCATGAAGGGTAACATGAAAATAAAAGTGTTTGAGGATGCAACAAATGAATGATGGGCATGGGCATTGTTCACTGGCTGGTGCTAGGAGGTGTCACTCTGAAAGAGAGTTAAAAAATGGTATGGGGGCTAGACCATGAAGGGCCTGAGTGGTAAAATATGTATTTAGGGGAGGGATTTATAAAAAGAGGTGATACAGTTAAAACAGCAGCCTATGAATTTGGAAGGCTTTCATGTCGCTGAAAATCAAAAAGTGAGAGGATTAAACACTTGGTAAAAAGTCCAAATTGTATGAATATGTAAGAAAGGCTGTGTATAAAGGTGATATGTCTGAAATATCTGCAAAATCTAAGTATGAGCTGCACCTGAATGAAAAGTGTGATCTTTTGGGGGTATGATCACCAGATATCTCTCTTTAATGTTTCACTCGATTATTATAAGAGTAATGGGTGCAAACTGCAAGTGGGTAGATTTAGGCTGGATAGAAGAAAGAAGTTCTTTACTCTAAGGATGGTGAGACAATAGAACAGGCTGTCCAGAGAGGTTGTGGATGCCCACAGCCTGGAAGTGTTTAAGGCTAGGCTGGATGAGGCACCGAGCAGCCTGATCTAGTGGGATGTGTTCCTGTCCATGGCAAGGGGGTTGGAACTAGGTGATCTTTGAGGTCCCTTCCAATCCAAACCATTCTAAGATTCTATGAACTCAAATATTTTCTGAAGAAGTCGAAAAGGAATAGCAGTGAAAGAACAGGAAAGTTCTCACCACATTGAACTGAGATGACTGAAAGACACTTAGGCAATGCTGTTAGAAAGCCAAAAATCAGGTTTGCTGGCAAGATGTGTTGGCTGTGACTTAACTTCATTTGCAAATTCAAATTAGCATTCGTGAGTGAGATTTTCTTAGAGCTAGAGTAGAGAAGGTCCATGTACATTTATAAACCTCCACTGTCCCTGAAATTAAGGGCTGAATGTGAGATTCTGAAGAAAAGCAAAGCAACCATACCAGAGAGAAGAGTAAAGAAGTAAAAAGACTAGGACAAAAAAGTGTCTGGATGATCAAGGGAAGACACAATTTAAGGACTAAACAAAGGTTGAGCCTGAACTTTGACAGCGAGTAAACAGAGGTCATAGAGATAGAAGTTTCAATAGAGAGTGATTTCAGAGGTCTAACATAGATTTGGAAGGAAATTCTCAATGCTGACTGTAAATACCATGTTTGGTGAGTTTAGAGATGAAGAGAAGAGTGATGATGAGATGTGTGGGAGATGAGTGGGAGGGACGCATGAGTTGTGAGAAGTTTCATCACTGGTGGCTACATATTACAGTTCAACAAAAGTAATTGATATGGTCATGTTCAGGTAATGATAATTCTTGTCACAGCAGGTACCAACTGGCTTTACTCTGTTCAGACTCTGATCCCAGGGTAATCCCAAGTGCAATTTATTTGTTTAAGATGCATATGCCTAAGGAAAAAAGGTTTTCTTAACCAAATACTGAAATACTGCAACGTGCTAGCAATTCAATCATAGTAGATTATCCTTTCTCTTTATAGTTCCACCATAGTTATTTTTCAGAGCACTACTGAGAAAAACAGGCTTAATGGGATCATCCATTCTAGTCTTATTTATATTTCACAGTAGATACACTTAAAATTCCCACTTTCCTTAGAACAGCTTAAAAATAAAATCTGAACACTACTAAAAAACCAAGAAACAGTTTTTTTCTTGCATAAAAATTCAGAAAGCCAATTAAAAAAAATCACTATACTGAAGTTACACAATTAGCAACTTTCAGTTTGACATATTTCGTACTTGGAGATGTTTCTTTGAATTTAAAAAAAAAAACATTTTATATAACAAGTTAAAAATAAACCTTCATGGTGATTTAGTAGCATGAACTGAGATTAAAACTTCAAAGACAATTGTAAATGTGATGCAGTTACTGAGCATGTGACTCTTTGAAAACATGATTCTGTAAGATCAGAGTTAAATGTCAGAGTTCTGCATTTACCTTTCAGTGGTATAGTTGGCCCATGTTCAATGACACTGAGGGAACAATGCTACATTGTATCATTTTAAATACATTTTCCCGGTGTTTTTTTCCCCCTTCTCCCTTAAAAATTCAGCACTAAACAGACCTATTACCGTATGGTAAAAGCCTGCTAATGTGAAATGCTCAATGAACTCCCACTCCCAGAAATGGGAACAAAGTCATGAACTATGAAGCTGAGGCAGTGTTCAAGATAAGAGATTTGCTTGTTGAATGACTGGCTTGATAAACTGACACTGAATACATGGACACCAAAGAAAACCTAAAGAGCTAAACATAAATTAAAACAAAAGCTATTTTTCCCCAATAATAGTACCCATGCATGTATATTTTATTATCTACCAGTTGTTCTTGGTTGTTATGTTGGCTTTTTTATTTGTTCTATTAGTGGAGCTGCAATGCTGCTTTTTATCTGGGAACACTGAGTACAGTTTCTACAATGATAATAGATGAGAAATAGACGTGACAACATTTCCTCCAAGGCAGCTCTCGGGGGATCAAATTTATGTGCTTTACTGCTTGCTCTGTTAAGGATTTCTGTGTCCTTCACAACAGCCAAGCTTAGCATGCAAATATTGGGAGCCGCAGGGTCAGAGTAAAAGCTAAGGAGCCTTCCCTTCCTTCCTCCTCATGAAGGAATCCCCTGAACTTCTCTTGGCCTCAGATATTGTCCATTTTCTTTCCATTTGCCATTCCATCTGACAGATTTCTTTTCAGAATTATGTGTTAGCAGAGGGTGATTTAATATTGTGACATTTCTGCTTTACTTGGGAAAAGATGTCCAACTGCAGATGTTCCCTGGTAGGCCACTTCAAGGCTTGAAAAATAGCCAACACAACTTTCTCCTGTGTCATGTCAGCTGAAATACCTGGACTCCAGGGTTGGGTAGAGCCACAGACTGTAAAACTCGCCTGCACCACTGAGCACAAGGCACACATTTGAATTTCATAAACTATAATCGTGGCTATTTCTTCTTTTTTAGCATCTTCATAGTAACACCTCATCAAAACGCCACCCGTCTTCCTAGGTCCAGGCAGGCTTTCCCAGAAGCTGTGCATCAGGTTTATGTGTCAGACATCATGTCTCATGCTGCACCACGTACTCCTGTCTGTACAACAGACAGCATCACAAGGTTTGCAATGTTAGTAATGTGTTTTCTCATCTTCTTCATCCCCCCATAATAAAAGTTATAGATGCTTTATTTGCTTCTTCATCTTTGTTAAGTAGAGGAAATTGAGAAAGGCTATTCCATGGAAACCATGGAGTGAAAAACAAATTGTCTTAAATGCCATATTAATTAGAAGGATTTGATGACTGAAAGGGCTGAGCATTTGTGTTTCCCACAAACATCACTGATACAAATATACAATGAATGCCTCTTTGCCCAGTATCCATGACTCCTATGAAAGGTCACTTTTTATTTAGATCATAGGCACTTTTACTACGTATCATTCTACTCTTATATGAGTGTCTTAAAGAGTGGTCTTGTATAGGTGAAAATAATGAGTAATGAGAATGGAACATAATCCTTTCTGTTAAATGTGTAGCTTCATCCACTTCATCTGCACCTCACTTCCCCACTCATCACTTGCCACTTGCCTAACTATATATCATAATACTAGCCAGTGTAGCCAAGAGAGGGATGACACTTGGGTCCTTCCTTTCCTGCATAAACATGCACCAGGAGCCAGGTACTCATCTGTAATCAGGTTTTTTTTTAAGGAGTGGGGTTTTCTTCTATTATTCTACCTAACAAAGCTGACATTCGTGCATTGAGCACTTCTGAGCTTGCTTGGTGGAGACACAGATGTTACTTTTCTGCTTTTATTCTGTATTTCCTCAGAAGTGGAAATTCTGGAACTGCAACTCTAAAGAGATTTGCCCCAGACAGTGAAGAATTTTAACCTGCCAGTGCAACCTATGTTTTTGGTCAGTGTTTCTTACTTTTCCCAAAAGAATTACAATCTTGCACCATTTCCATCTTACCACAGGTAGACTTCTGCATCAGATTTCTGAAGCTGACGTGAAATCTGTAGTAATTCTGTGACTGTAATAATAGAAGAGGTGACGTCTGCTAAATAGCTGTATCTATTTTTATCATGTGCATATGATCCAGAGATACAGGAGAAGGCACACAGCATGGCAAGGGAAAGAGGATTTCCCTGAGTTTATTCATTTTGCTCTGATCCTACTGCCAGAATCCTAAACCCTACCACCTAGTAGAAATCTCTGCCTGGCAGCTGGATTTACTCAGAAACAGCCCTATGTATCACTCCAGCCACTACTTTAATAAGCTTCTGTGCCATTGATTAGAAAAACTATCCTGCATAGGTTCTTTGTTCAGACTCACCATGAGTTCATTCAGGCAGAGTAAGTGGTGCTGATTAACAAATGTATCACTTTTGCTGTAAACTTTGAGAAAGAAAAGTAAAAAAAAATGGTTTAAAATACTTCATAAGTGTATTCATTTATATCAGAACAACTACATCAGTGGAGGCAATAAACTCACATTTGACCAAAGAAGATGAAATCTGTGCTGTTCTTTCTGTGGATGCTGTTTTACAGTTCTGGAACTCCCTGAAGAATTCTGAAAAGAAAATTTGATTGTGCCAAAGAGGAAAACTGCTTTCATCCTTCTGCTTCTATCTAGTAACTCTGAACATCTGAAACAGGGAGCAGAAATATTTTTGCAGTCATCATTATGATGTATGTAATATGTATTAAGTTGTTACATATTAAGTTGTTACATATCTTCTGGACTTGGGTGCTGAACTTTTTCTGCCCAAGTGTCACATTGCTGTAGTGTGAGCAAAATGTGGCAAATGTGAATAATTGACGGCAGCCACAATTTTCCAGGATGAAATGGAGTCACTGAGCCAGCTGGAAAGGGAATAAAGCATTTTTCATGAGCTTTGCCAGTTAGATTCTATGGAAGATTCCCTGAGGCTGCACTAGAAGCCATAAATGTCTTTACTGGAAGGTAGGTTTTTCAGTATATTGCACCAACCCTTTACAATCACCATCCACACTGCCAACCATCTGCATTAAATATAATTATTAATCAGACTCCTAAACAACTTGAAACTTAACTAAGAAAAACTTGCATTTGTGCATCTTACTGAGCCTTTAACTTGTTTCATGATTCCACTTTAGGGTTCCTTAAGAATCTTGGATTTCACTAAAAGAAAAATAAGAATGGGATTCTTTTCAATGCTCTGAGTTCATGTGAAAGTTCCAGACTTGTGGAGGCTTACTGGTACCACAGAAAGATTCTCACAGGTCTGACCCCTCTGCAATCTAATTAGGTAGTCCTGGAGTGGACAGCCCATGGAGAGAGAAGGCAGAAGTAGAAGAAAGAGAGTGTAGGGAAGCGTGTGATTTGGAGGGCACAAAAATTTCTGTTGCTCTCCATTCACAAATTTTGTCACTGAGTGACCAAGGGTTGAAGAACTGGATCATCATGCTGCAGCATCTCTAAGACATTGACACATGTGCTGCATAGTATGGAACAGACACTGAATTATGTGAAAACTTATTGTCATGACAAAGACCATAAAAAGTGGAAAATGAGACAATTAAAAACCCCATGACAAATTTTATAACGAGTATAGAATATAACACAAAGGTAATCCATAGTATTAGCTTTTCAAGGTTCTTCTTAGATGTTGTAAATAGGGTTTATAGTACTAGCAGTTTTTTTGCTACTTTGCCATCAATCACGCTGAGGCATTGCTAAACTGTTACTTATCTGCTGACAGGTAAAACAAAACTTTAGTGCTGATATTACTGAAGTTTTATTGGTGAGCATCAAGAGCTCAATAGTAACCAAAAGAGAAAAAAAGCAAACTCTGTTAAAATATTATGAGGAGATTTTTAGATTGGTCACTTTTCTTCTCATGGGTTTGTTGTTTTTTTTTTTTTTTCCCTTGAATCATTTGAACTGACAGAAAAGGGAAGAAAATTGACTTTTCTGTTACCAGTCATGGCTGACAATTCTTGTTGTAGTGGGTTAGTTACACTTGATTAAGCAGTTGTACTGTTACCTGATACCGAGAGAAACTTCAGGTTTTGGACTTAAATTTTATTTATACTAATTTATAATGAATATATAATTTTTGCATTTTTATTTTAGATTTTTAGTGTCCAAATTCTGGGTGCAGGAAAACGTTACAGTACTTGACTATTAATAATCTCAAATTATAGCGTGTTAATGTCACATTCTTAATACTAAATCAAGAAATTTCTTCAAGAATTCTAAGTTTCTTCTTCATGCTACTTTAATAACAACTTACAAAGAAAGCAGTCATATCTCAAAAGTATGAATAGCAGAGAATGGGTTTAAATAGTGCTACCAAGCCAGGAAAAACAATGAAACCCTGAATTGTACTGAACTCAGCTGAAATGAGGGAAAACTGCTAATTATAAACATCTAGGTTATCTGTCGGTGAAGGTCCTCTCAAAATATATCTTGCCCAATATTCTGGTCTAGTTCAGCATAAAATGAAGCTGACTGAATTTCACCATAGTCTGTCTCTGCAAGCACAAACTTTAAATACATTGAAGCTTTATTTTTGCTTCATATTTTTCTTTGAATAAAGAAGACCAAAAATCAATCATATATCTGGGATTTAGCTGCTCCAAATAGAGGTCAACTGAGTAAGAGCTGGCTTGGTATTAATCTACAATGTCAAGGTAAATGTTTAAAGCAAGCAGTTTTTAAAATACTGGTTTTAATAAGATGTGTGACCCTGATGCCTGTTATTTAGTCTTGCACATCTTGCTAACATTAGCTTTTCAAGCCTTGGCCAACAGAGAAGCTACTGTGATTTGCTTCAGCAGCAGATGTACATATCAAGTCTCTTCATGTAAAAAATTCTCAGCATACTAAAACTCTATTCTCAGCTTGATCCAGTAACAGGCTTGGCCTGCCATTGTATCCAACAGGAAATTAAAATTATTTTACTACTTCATTCTAGAAGTCCAGATTCTAACCAGTTCCTTTGTAGTTTACTAGTGATCTGCACGTGGCATATGTTGTAGCCCTTAAAGTAACTTCTCTTACCTTTGACTTAGGGTGCATCTGAAGGTATGAAAATACATAGATTTTGTGGGCATTATTCAACTGAGATGTCACAGGCTGAAGGAATTGGGGTTTTTCAGCTTGTAGAAGAGAAGGTTTAAGGGGCATGTCATAGTAGCTTATCAATACCTAGAGAGGGCCTACAGAAAGGCAGAAGTAGGACTTTTTACTAGGGTCCAGGATGGCAGGACTAGGAGTAACAGTTTTAACTTGGAATAGGGATGAATCACAAAAAGCACATGAAAATACTGTTGCCTATGGCAAGGAGGCTGGAACTGTTCTAGACTGTTTACAGTGAGGGTGGTTAAACACTGGAACAGGTTGCCCAGAGAGGTTGTGGATGCCCCCTCTCTGGAGGTGTTCAAGACTAGGCTGGACAAGGCACTGAGCAGCCTGGTCTAGTGGGAGGTGTCCCTGCCTATGGCAGGGGGGTTGGAACTCGATGATCTTTGAGTTCCCTTCCAACCCAAACTATTCTATGATTCTATAAAAAAATCAGCATGTACAGAGGATAAAGAACCTCAAGTATTAGCAGGAACTAAAATTAAATTAATCTTGTAAAAATTAGTTTCAAATATAAAATGAAAATACAAAATTAATTGGTATGAAAACTAGGATAAAAAGCTGGGAATGCTGAATTCTGTGGGAGCTTTGTGATTTATTCAGCTCAGCCAATACTTAGCCCTTGGCAAGTGATGTTCAAGGAGCCCAAGAAAAGTTTGCTTGTGTAGGCATGTTGATATGTTGTATGCATAAACATCTCTATTAAAGAATCCCATTGAAAATAATGCATTTGGTACTTCATTGCAATTTTTGCTCCTTTTTCTAGCCACCTCTTTCCTTTTCAACAGTATCTTCATGTGCTTTTTGTGATTCATACAGTCAAGATTTGGATACACCAATCACAGTAGCATGAAGAGGATTCCATAGACCTTTATGTGAGCAGTGTTTCTCGTCACAATGTTTGTAAGCCCTTTTGAAGTATATGGCAGTCTGCTAGGTAGTTCACCCTGCTTTTCCTGATGGAGTACCTGTGGCTTTATCCTGGTTCTGGCAGGAATAGGGTTAACTGTGGCAGAGGCATGGATATCCCATTCACACCTAAACCATGCCCAGCTATAGCCAGCAGCTGGCTGGGAAGGGAGGCAGGAAGTGGCTGGAGTGGGATGTGGGAGTATGGAACCTGATGGTGATCTCCCAAGTGCATGCATCCCAAATGGTTGGCAACCATGTGTGGTGTTGTCATCACATCTGTACATTCCCTGAGCTGTGTTATTGTTATTTTCTTGTTGCCACTGTTGTTCTCTTAAACTTTGCTTTTTGTCTTTGTCTCAGCCCATGAGTGTTGGCTTGTTCTCTTTTCCCATGACAAGTCTGCTGCCCTACAAAGGTGGCAGCTGGAACAAGAGACATGGTTTTTTTCTTCTCTCTGAGGTCATAGCACAGCAGGCTTCTATTCACAGAAGCTTATGATTTCCCTCAAGCATTGTTCTGCTTCTCTCTTGCATCTAAATGCTCACATAGTGGGTAAGTCATATCCAGTGCACCTTGTTTTTAAGACAACCCTGAAAACTTTCCCTAAAACTCCATTCCTTCACATCCATGCCTTGCTTTTCAGATAGACTCATAGCATACTGCAGGACTGTCTGTCATACCACTCTGTTTTTTAGCAAATATATAAATATACGTGATGGAATTCCTTTGTATGATCAGTGTACCTTCGCTACAGCATCCAGTTCTCCTATGGATAATGCCATGAAAGATGCACTTAGACGATTCTCAGAGCAGAAATTGCAACAATGAATATAGAGGCCTGGAAATTTTACCTTTTTCTGTGTGTATGTGAAAAGCTTTAGTCTGTCATGGTCAGCAGTTCTTATGGTGAACAAATGTTTTTTACTGGAAAAAAATTTTGTAGGAATAAAATCTGTGGAGAGAATA
This sequence comes from Turnix velox, assembly GCA_013400935.1. Classification (NCBI taxonomy): domain Eukaryota; kingdom Metazoa; phylum Chordata; class Aves; order Charadriiformes; family Turnicidae; genus Turnix; species Turnix velox. Next base: position 550,351 of record VZTY01031000.1, read on the forward strand.
AGAAAATGAAAAAAACACATTTTTGAGATATAGAGAAATATCTTCTCTTCAGCTAGGCAGATACTCTTAAAATGCCTGAAGATGGCTTTCCTCGAAGACTTGGTGGGGTTGTAGGTCTGGTGGGATGTTGGGAAGAGGAATGTGCCGTCATTCTCTTTTCCTGGGTAAATGCACTTAGGAGGGTGAAAAGGGAAGTCCTAAATAAGCTTTATTTCCATATATTTCTTAACATATTTGGGAATGTTTTCTGTTAAACTCAAGCAGACTGTAAACACAAACAGTGCACTTTACACTTACATTGGAGGAAACACAGACAAACCAGTCATTGTCATGAATTGATATTGCTTATCCCCATAGTCTATCAGTCTCAACTGATACTGCTCATATCCTTGGTATGAAGCAGAAGTGAGTAAACGTTCATTTTTGTATTTTTCTCTTGTAAGAGAAGAAAGAGACCTTGTTCATAGAGACTTGCAGCCAGTAGCTGAAATAGTCCAGAGAAGTTCCATTGATCTCAACAAGCAGGAGCAGCTACTAGCAATAGTGTGATAGAAGCGAAAATAATTATTTTAAATGCCATATATACAGCAAATTTGTAGAGCTTTCTGAGGCATACTTTCTGACTGCTTGTTTTTCTAAAAGGACTTGAGAATGTGGGGGATCTTTAATGTCTTTGACTTCACCCCTTTGAGCTGACTTGGGAGATTCACAAACCTTTTGTGAAAGGCATGCCTAGATCCCAACTGTGAGCAATGTATGTTGGATGATCCTTTGAGATAAAACTCCCTGGATTAAGGTGTAAACTAGAGTTTCAGAAACTTCTGCAATTCCTAGCAACATTTCTTAACCACCATGCTGTTGGGTTATTTTCTGTAGTTTTTGTTTGGGGAAAAGGAATGAACCTATGCCGGTATGCAATATGTTGAATTTTTAGAAGCTTAAAAAAAATGTTGTATTTCTTTCTTCACCTGTGCCAAGACAGGATTTAATCCCTTAGATCCAAAAAAAAAAAATTAATGTGGGGCAATTTATATCATGAATTACCTGATTCAGCAGAGTAATCGATAAGAAATGCTCTTGGACAGTAATTCAAATAATGTATTTTATATTAGAGGTCTACATAAGAAATATACAAAAGAGCACAGCTTACAGAGAGAAATTAATTTTGGAAATTGAAAATGCAGTGTGTTGCTTTGGACGTAACACTCTGAAATAACTGTTGGATTCACAAGTAGCTCAAACTTAATGTTTCATGCTAGGGCCATGAAGAGATTTAAGTGCGTTTTGTGCATTTTTTTTGACAAGCCATGAGTATATCAACTGCGTGCCTGAGCAGAACCAGATTAGAGACCCTAAGAGCCTAAACCATGGAATGATTTGAGGTCCCCACCTGTAGAAATGAAAATGCATAAATGTCATAACTCTTCCTGCACTCTGGAGCGGAGGCAGCTCCACTGCAGCACTTCTCTGATATGTCTAATCTGCCTCAACTGCCCCGTCTCTTGCTATGATTCATTTCCTCAGCATGTGTTTGTCCACATACACAATGTTACTTCTTTACATAGTGAATCAGCTCTTTTCCCCACTGAGACGTATATACTGGAAAAACTAGATTGTAAAAAATTTGTTCTCTAATAGCAAAATTAATCAGTATGTTCAGTACTTTTCTTGGGAGAAGTATTAGGGTTTTACACATTCCAATATGTGAAGTAGATCTGCTTCTTACACCATGTTTGGATAGCTCTGTTTTCCTATCTACCTTTCCAGCCATTGCCATGGCCCAAAAACACTGGCTTCAGTCATGAAGACTTCACCTTGCTTTCAGATTTAACTTGGATCTCCCTTTTTTCTTTCATTTCCCCCATTAATCTCCTTAAATTTTCCAAATACTAGTTCTTTAAAAGCCTGGCAGATGTTAGTTTTGTTTTCCTTAAGCTCTGATGAGATCTTAATTTTCTTTTCTATTACGTAGCAAGAAAAATAAGAAAAATGGACGAGTATGTCCCCAGAGTGCAGAGAAAAGCTGAAAATTACAACTTAAAGAAAGTATAAACAATCTATAAAGTAATCCAAGAGGTTTATTTAGAACAAGGTGTCCGTGTTCCTGGTCAACTAGAAGGGGCACCTACTCAAGTCCTTCCAACAGAGTTGCCTGAGAATTCTTCCAGCAGAAACAAAGGTCCCCTGGAAAAGAAACAAAGAGAACACAAGCACTCATGTCTTGCCTTCTTACCAGTTTGGAATATGGCTAGGACATAAAGTGGCTCCTGCATCCAACTTTATAGTTAGCCAAAGATTACCACCTGTACATTCACACAGACTTCTTGCTGTTATCCTCACCACCACGAGTCCCTTTAACCCACATATTTCGGCCTTCCAATTACCCACACACCGAACACTTGCCCTAAACATCTTTACTCACAGTTCCTGACATTGAAATCCCCTTTGCTTTAAATGAGTTTAAAATTCAAATGGCTTCTTAATAGATAATACTGAAATGCAATATTGCTACCATTTGTCTTTGATAAAACGCCATTCGTCACTGTTTCTAAGGCCTCAGTTCCTCCTCCCCAAAGTCTGCTGACATGAAGGAGGTGTTACTGCTGCCTTTGCTTCTCCCACATGTGTTTTGTTGTTTTTCTGTTTAAAAAAAATTTCCTTCCTTTGGGGCTTGCTCAGATGATGACTGAGGGTGGTATTTGTTCAAGGGTGAAAGTCCTGCTCCTCTGCTTTACCCACCTCCAAAGGTTTGCATCGAGTTACTGAGAAAGCTAGAACCCATTCCTGTTTTTCTAATGCTTTGCCTTCCACAAAATGCAGAGCAGGAGCAGCAATATCCTTCAACCTTATTTGAAATATTCTACAGCCTTTTAATGCTGCCCTCAGATGTGAGAAATTCAGTTCTTCTAACACATTTTTTCATGGGGAATTACCTCTTCAAAGCTATCAAACTGCAAGAAGAACAAGCAAGGAATCTGACTTGCTTTGCCTGCCCAGCTACCGCATCTGCTTTTGCTTTTTGCTAATGTATTTTTACACAGAAAAGCACCAACAAATAGTAACTCAGGCTGAGCACCACAGGCTCCCCTATGCTTTAGGAGAGTCTTCACCATTTAGCATTAGCAAATGAGTTTTCTAAGGCAGTGGATGTAGCAGTGTCTTTTATTCTCCCTGAGGGCAACAGCCTATAGAATGAATCACATTGTGAATTCCTAGCTGAGGGAATTTCAGTGAAGACTTAAGATTTTATAGAGACAAAGGTTTAAGACTGAAGTACTGCAAGCAGAAAAGTGAAGCACTCCTCAGTATTTATAAATGATACAGAAGAGATTTAGATTTTAAAAGAATAGTTTTTCAGATTTCCTGGATACTGTTTTCAGTGTAAAACCTTTTTGAAAGAAAAGAATCCAAGCAATGTTTGCAAGAACTCAGAAAAACCGGATCAGGAACTGTACAGGTATATGCCTACAGTCCATATCTGCAGACAGAATATGACTGGACAGCTTGCAATTTCTTCTTATATTCACATATGTCTGACAGTAAAGTTAAGAAAATACCCCCACTGGTTTCACTATATGATAGATCGATCCCCAAGGGCTCTGTGTAGTTGCTCATTCAGGTACTGACTAGTTGTGTGTGTGTGTTCATAGAATCATAGAATAGTCCGGGTTGGAAGGGACCTCAAAGATCATCGAGTTCCAACCCCCATAGGCAGGGACACCTCCCACTAGACCAGGCTGCCCAGTGCCCTGTCCAGCCTAGTCCTGAACACCTCCAGAGAGGGGGCATCCACAACCTCCCTGGGCAACCTGTTCCAGTGTTGGCTAGTGTATTTTTTTTTAACCCATCTAACCTTGCCACACAGAGAGTGTTGGTAAGCCACATAATGGAAAACATGTAAAATCAGTTTGCATCCAAATATAGCCCTTGTGGGTAAATAATTTCCACCTCCTCCTCCAATTACTGTGTTAGAAACAGTATTCAGCATAAATTGATTGTATAGATAGCCTGATTGTAAAGCAAGATTAATATGAAAAGGCAAGAAGGCTGCAATAAAACCCAGCAACTTAAATCATCTGCATTTGTGTACAAGCATTCATATTTAGCAACAGTCCCAAGGCTGAGATTAAAGCTGTTTGGTAGGTTACTTCAAGGCCTTTTTATTGCTAAATCTTATTATGTCTCTAAAATGTAGAAATTAATCACCTGTCATCAAAGCTACAGTGGATTATTGACTTCTAAATGTCTCTACAAAGTGATTCATGACAGAAAGAAGCAGGAGACTGAACTAGCACTGAAATTCTTTTTGCAAGTGATAAAAAGGGTCTATTAAAAGTGTTTGAACAAATGCTGGCTATTAGATAATCATCACAAAGGATTTTGTTATCAAAACGTGGTGCTTCTTGAATAACATTATACAGTTACATAGATTTGCAACACCAGTCCTCTAATGGGGAAGTTATCTGGAGAATTTTGACTGTTCATCCTAGAAGCCTGACATTTGCAGGTAAATTCCTGCAAAATTCTCTGAACTTCGTAGCAGCCCTTGATAGTGAAGCATTGTTTGTACTTGCCCCCAGGAATTTTAATCCAAAATCATGTGGATATTCTAGTTCAGAGTCACCAGGCTGTGACAGGAAAATTCCTTATGATTTGGATATTTTGCCCTATAGTCAAGGTCAGTTTTTCTTTGAAATGTGTCAAAAAATGTCACGAGAATATACTGCTGAGGGGAAGAAAAATAAAAGGCTTCCCATTAAGTCAAAGTGTTTCTTAAAGGATTGATTACTATCTCCCATGCAGTTATATCTATCACACAGCTGAATAGCTGTGGCTGTGTGGTAAGATCTGGAAGTGGAAGCTGCATTGACTGATGTTTCTAGGAGAAGTCTATAGATCCCAGACTGTTCCTGATAAACTTGTGTTTGTCCTTCCCAGAGCTTCTTCTGGAAAACATGAGGGAAGTTCTCTGCAAACATGAGCTAATAGGTATTTCTTCTCCAAAAATGAGACCAGTAAAATTATTTCCTAAATAAAAATCCATATGGACAACATGACGATTCTGGACAAGCACCTAAAAAGTTTTTTCTATAAATATTAGAAGACAGGGTTTAAAATAAATATCTTTGGAGAGTTATTTTTTACATTGTTTTTCAGGGTTTCCACAAGTAACATTGCAGGTCTGCAGACTGTGCCTCAGTTTTCTGGTTTCCATAGGCAGGCTGCTAGGCAGAAGGGTACTTATTCCCCAAAATTTTACAGCATGTGCTCTTGCATTAACTCCTTACAGGTGAGTAATCAGGTTATCCTAATTTGTCTGTTCCTTACAAACATTATATGACAGACTTACTAAATTTTCATGTAGAGTCACTGTACTGCTTAATACAAGTTAGGAGGAAATGAAAGATAGATGTATTCAGTAAGACTGACCATTATACTTTTAGGTGTGGTATTGGTTGAGAGAAAGGTTTCAACTCAAAAAAAAAAAAAAAAAAAAGAAAAGTTTCTTTAAGCTATGTGGAAAACTTTGATTTCTCTCTAATTGTTTTGAGTACCCCTCCTCTGTGAGCTGTTAGGAATGTCTTTGCTGATAAAGACACTAATCTTGAGTTCCTACAGTCTTTCTACCTTGTGATGTCTTCCACAGAGCTCAGTAACTGCATCTTCCTCGACCCTTGCCTCTATTTTCCACATCGATTTTTACAGAAAAATGGTGACATTGATTTGGATAAAAATCAAAATGCTTTTGATGACACCATGTGGAGTCAGGCAGTTTGGGCACTTAAAATTATTACCCTGGCTCAATCCAACCTGCTCAGACGGGGATTGTTGTGTGTGTGTTTGTCTGTCTGTGTCTGCTTCCTGTATGCTATGAATGGCTTTTTTTGTAAGTCTTAGGGTGTGTAAAGTGTTTTCACCCTTTGGTTTTTGTCAATTTGCTGCCTCTTTCCTTACTGTCCTGGCTGGATTGTTCTTGAACTCCAGTGGCTTTTGTTGTGGCTAAGATTATTACATGAGGCCTCCACAGAAGTGCATACATACGAGCATACTATCTGCTTATGATCCCTGTAGAGGCCTCAGATTATTGACTCAGAGAATATGAACAAGTTGCTTCACCTGGACATGCCAGCATGATAAAATTGTTTCCATTATGATTTCTGTCCACCTTTATTTTAACTCACATTACTATCTTTAATTGTTAAACACTTTGCTGTCGCTGAGTACTAATGAAGGTGTTCACAGACTTCCCTGTTGAGGCACACTTTCTGTTTTTGTAGCCACAGAAACAACTCCGAGAGTCAGTCATGTTAACTGGAAGGCAGATCTGGTGTCCATCTAATGCAGACTCCTGCTCCAAACATGGCTATCACCAATTCTGGAGCACACCAACCAGGGCCATGTCTCATTGAGGGTTGGAGACCTCTTGGGATGGAGATGTCAAAACCACTCTGGGAAACCTCTTGCATCTAAACAGAGTTTTTTTTCCTTAATGTGTATCTGGAAATTCGCAAGCCAAAGCCTGTGGCCCTTGTCCTTTGTTATTGTCTACCACAGGCAGAAGAGCTTGGCTTTGTCCTCTTCAACTTACTGTATGTTACTGTTTCATCACCTCTCTTCTTCACCAGACTGAACAAACTCACTCTCTTGGTTTCTATTCATAAACTGTAAGCTGTATGTTGCTGACCATCTTCATAGCCTTCTACTACCACCTTGGCATTCTTCTTCAGCTAATGCATGTCCCTCCTGAGCTGGAGTGCACACATCACCTGCACTGCCACTCCTCACATACCTCATTTATGCTGAACCAATATGTGCTGAACCTCACTGTTGGCTCACATTAGTAGTATCTACTGTAAACTGACTCAGCACTAGATATTGGCAGAGCTCTCAATTGAGCTGTCAAATTTTGGCTTTCACTGATGCGTGGGGCTGTTTGCCTGGCTGCAGGACCTTGCAGGTTTCCTTGATGAGTTTCATGAGTTTTTCATTGGCCCAGCCCTCAAGATTCTTGAAGTACTGCTGGACCAAATCTCAGCTGTTCATTCTGTCAGCCTCCCCCTCTAAATTCAGTGCTGTCTGCAGATTTGCTGAGGGTGCAATCTGTGTCATCATCCAGGCTGCTAATGAAGATGTTGAAAAATAAAGGCCCCAGCACTGATCACCAGGGGTACTTTGCTTATTACTAGAAATCAGCCTTATGTTGAACCATTGATTGCTGGCCTTTGGGCATAGCAATACAGCCAATTCTCAGCTCATCTGACAATTCAATCCCCATAATATTCCAATTAATACAGAGTACTCTATCCTTTGTGGATTTTTTTTTTCATTTTAGAATAAAGAGTAATGCAAGAATATCAGCTATCTTAAATGTGCCTGTTGATGTGAAATTAGAGTTCACATGGGTCTCATAGTGTATTTAAGGCAGTTTTGGTTAATTTTTGATCCTTGTAACAATGCCACCTTAAAGAGGCTATGAATAACCATTTTTAATTATTTTATATTAAAAATATTTTCATTAGCTGAAATGATAGCCTTGCTTGTTTATTTTTTTGTAAAACTTAGGATCCAATTAATGTGTATAGAAGCTTGCCTGAACTCCTAGTGGTATAGCTAGGTCATCCTAAAGCCTTTAGTATTGCAAACACCTGATAAAAATGCTGTAGATATGCAGGCAAAACTAAAAGTTGTTAAGATTCAGAGATTACTGAAACTGGCATCATAGCTCACTAATTTTTATTACAAAAGAGAAATCAATATTCTAGAAATACAGTTTACTGTTTGTAAAGAAACACTGTAATGCTGTCTGAAAAGCCTCATACTGATGATTCCAACTTGTTCACTTTTAGACAGAAAAATGAAAGCATTCTTTTTTATTTTGAATTACCTTCTGTTCCTTCTCTTAGAGATATACTCAAAATATATTACTGCTTATCTTGTGAACCTATGTTTTTTATTTAATCTTGACCTTAACTTTTGTTCAGAATGTGGTTGAAGTGTGGAAGCTGAGGCTGGAATTTAGTATTGCTCTATGAATATACAAATGCAGTAATGCAATGGGCTGGTTGAAGAGCACAGGCTTTGCCTCTTTGCCACAAACAGGCTAGAGAGCTTGGCCTGAAATGAAAATTCAGAGACATAAGAGATCTTGTCATTATCTCCAGGTCTCTCAGGGTTTTTGAGGGTCTTCAGTAAGTTTTCCCTTTTGATAGACACACTCTTTCTTGGCTTTTGATTCCTCTTCTCTGCAGATATAAACACAATTGAGGGGAGAAATAGGAAAGAACAAAAACTCCTCATAGCACACTTACGAGACAGGGAAAAAAGGAAGGAGGAAGGACTTAAGACAGAACAAGGATGGTAACAATAGTGTGTATAACACCATGATACTTTCATTACTGGATGGTTGTGTGCCTCTGTGTGTGTATCTATCCGGGGTGTGCTTGTTGCACTAAAACTCTGGTGTACCAGGCTTCTGATTGTACTTAAAACTGCCTGTGAGTATCTCCTCTCAAAAATGCAGACAGCGGAAGCTTCTCATTCTGTATCTACCANCTTAAGACAGAACAAGGATAACAATAGTGTGTATAACACCCTGATACTTTCATTACTGGATGGTTGTGTGCCTCTGTGTGTGTATCTATCCGGGGTGTGCTTGTTGCACTAAAACTCTGGTGTACCAGGCTTCTGATTGTACTTAAAACTGCCTGTGCTGAGAATGACAGAGTATCTCCTCTCAAAAATGCAGACAGTGGAAGTTCCTCATTCTTGTATCTACCACAAACATTATTGCTGAAGTATGTATGAAAAAAATGAGACAGGTTGTTGAAAAATTCCAGGACGCCTGTGGAAATTATGTGTTTTGAACTGATTGATTTTAACAACTTACTAGTAAAGTAATTTTTACGTGGATTATCTAGGCACATTGTGAGATTTCATGATTTGTTGTACCATGTAAGAATTTCTTGGTGAGAGTATTATAAGTGCAGATTCACAGCCATGCTTTGTGGATAGAGGTTGCTCTTTTGAAAGTAATTTCTAAAGTTGCACCAAATTACTTCTTAATTTGTGAAGGAGGGTAAGCACTCCAGAAAGATTTTCAAGCCCATTTCTCTGCAACACTACCTTCTTTGGACAAAATAGTGAGACAATATGTGAAACCCTCTGAAAACCTGTCTATCTGAAATAAGCTGCACCCAATCCTTGTAGCAAGGGGAACATTCAAGGCACACTACTTTGCTCTAATCCTAAAATGGCAACTAGGAAAAGGGCTTACAGGAGACACTCTAAATCATAGTGTTCTCTCTCTAATTATGTCTCAGTCTGGATACAATGCTTTTGCAAAGAGGATCTGCTGGCAGTGGAGTACAAAGGTGCAGTTCATGAACAGCTTCACAGAATGCAATGGTATTGTGCTGGTGGAAAATATGTATGAGTGAGATCATAATTAGGTTCATTAAATTAACTAATAGCTATGCTAACATCTCATAGCTCCATGGCATCTGGCACTTAGATACATGTTTTATTAGAGAAGTCAAGGGTGGGGATGTGTTTGTCTGTTTACTCATAGTTCAGGAGTTCAAAGGAGAATTTCTGTAAATAGTGTATATATTTGTGCCCCTTGAGGCACATTCTTCTTTGTTTCCCCTACACTAATCCACTGCACCATCTCCTACATCAGATTAATTTCTTGTCCAGAGAATGGTGCTCTGCTGAATGATTTTATGGAATAGAGCAAAATTTGGGCTCTCATACCTACAGTCTATGCTTTATTTCTTTTCAAGTTAGCTTCTTCACTTTTGGTGGCACAGTTGGTGATCCCTAATCCTTTTGCAGAGCTGCATTTTCATGAGTAGCATATGGCTATCTAACAGGTTGCGCAGGCAGTGTACAAATGAGAATTTGCCTTTGGGTCTTTTCAGACTTAAGCTTCTGTGAATTTGGCTGTTGAATTTACTGCTCCAACCTCAGTTAGTTTTTTGCTCATCTTCACATAGTGTATTTCTGATGTATCCAAAGAAGTTTAAAAAATAGTTACAAAGGGGAAAAAGCCCCAAGCACCGCTTTATGTTTCTCATTCCTCTTACTTCTCCTCCTTCTCTCTTATGATGTTATTTTGCCTCATGAAACCCTTTTAGTTATGGTAGTATCTTTTTTTTGTGTCTCCTGGAAAGATGTCTAAGCTTATTCCTTGATGTCTTTTGTCACTGATCTGTGTAATCCACCTGCCTTGCCTCAAGAATAGATCACTATTCGGATGCAGGATACTTGCCCTGTCTGCTGTGCCTGTATAGCAGGAAAGGCAGGCAAGATGCTGGGTATCTCACCAATAGCTTGGAGAAGCCATTGACCTCAACAGACATGCTAAATAGGGTGGGTTAAGGACTACTTTGCACTGCTAGACTCATGTGAAATAACCAGTGAATCTGGACCCAGTATTTCTATACATGTGTACAGCATCAAGCACACTACTGGGACTTTAGCAGACAATAACATAATGGACGCATTAAAAATACCTATGACAATACAAGACTTGAAATACAGGGTAAGTGGAAAGGTGAAGTGTTGGTGAAAGTCTTAAATCTCAAGCTGACCTTTCTTTTTCCCCACAGGACTTGCTGTTGCAACTTCTAAGCCGCTCCATGGTTGCTTTAATTTATATGACTAATGACATGAAAGATGTAAAATCTGTAAAAATACTGTGTTTGGCTGCTTAAATTAAGTTCATGAGTTTTTCTTAAGCCTGCCAAACAACTTAAATATTTCATGGCTTTCACAGGCTACAGTTCTAATATTTATAACTCTTGTGTGCAGATTTCAAAAATTATAATTACAACTCCCAGGATCCCAGATACAGCAGATGTTCAATATTTTGTACGATGTTGGCAGAAATGCTTTTCATGCTCTTTTTGATCTCAGTACCCCATGCATTGTATCTGCTACAACAAGCTGTTGATAAGAGAGTTTATTGTTATTCCCCTGTAAAAGACTCTGTAGGGCAGATTCAGCATGGCATATAAAGGAGAATGAATGGGGATTCAGCCCTAATGAATAATGAGAAACCCTGTGCAGTGCATTCTTTCAAATGCTGTCCTAGTAAATGACATATAGGATGTCTCTCATCACACAGATCCACATAGGACTTTTGGAGTTACTGTGACCCTTTCATTTTAGGCTATACATCCTTGCCCTATTCTTCCTGTATTGATGGATCATGTCATTTCCCATTCTTTCTGTATATTCACCCCCATGGTGCCTCTGTTTCCTCTATGAGAGTGCAAGAATAGCATTATTTGAGTCAGATGACAAAGCCCATATATATGTATTAATCAGAGTGTTGATGTGTGAGATAAAATTATGGCACTGACTCTGGTTTTTCTAATGTTCTGCTTGCACAAGAAGAGGATAAATGAGCATTAAACAACTGGGTCTCAACTCTTGCCATGTTTTACATATATTGTATTCCCTATTTTTGTAATTGGCCTTTTTTTCTTACAACCATATTGGGTACTCAGTTAAACACTTAAACTTCACTGTCACTCAAAGGATTGCACCAAATTTACAACACCATAACTACAGTCACACACTACCCTTCACAGGCAGGTTTTTATGCAGTTTCCAAAGGTCAGAAAAGCTGGAGATTATATTAGTAGGTTGATACAATATTCTAAAACATTACTGTAAATGCATAACAGTAGCAAATAGTAGAAGTGATTAATCTGCAACTAGAAATGTGTGTAAAACATTAAAATTTGCTCTGCTTTTTAAGAAAAATAAAAAAATTCAGGTTAGGTACCTGGTATATGATTTTCAGTTATACCTTAAAAATGTCTACGAAAAAATAAAGATTAACTTGAAAACATAAGGCAACTTGAAAAAAGCATCATTTAATGATATATATACTTTTTCTATTGTTTATAGTGAAACCATAGGAATATTAATTTATGCTAAAATTAATATAGATTTTCAGGAAGTTATTTAGTTATTTGATTTGAAGGATTTTTTTGTTTTGGTTTATTTTTTTGGGTAGTTCAAACGTTAAACACTCAAACAATGAGAAATGTTGCCATCTACCAAAATGACATTTGTACTACAGAAAAAATCCAAATATAACATGGATCCAGTATGTCAAACCCTTGAAATTTAATGAGATTTTCTGGAGCAGAAGATGATAACTATATAAAAGGACATTTCCAAAATGGTGACTTCAGATCTGGTAGAAATACTCTGGAGGACAGTCAGCTATAGGTGATTTTACAATAGTTTAATGTACAGACAGACCATTTTGTGAATTGAACACTACTACTCAGTTAGTATTAATAGATTTGAAGTTGTATTACTTAGAGAATATCTGAAGGCAATGTTTTATATACTAAATGTAAACTGAATTTAAAAGAGTGATTTTAGTGACTGTTCAGATAATGGAGAAAATTAATTCAGCTGCATTATTTTGTACTTTTCTGTCACTGGGAAAAACTAGAAATCAACACTATGTTAAGGAACTGTATATTTATAACCTGATGGTAAAACATTCTTTCACCATTTTCCCTCTTATCACCACTTCTTAAAGTTCAGTGCATTTATTACCTTCCACATGTATGAAATTGGTGTTTCTGTTGCTTCTCCAAGCTAGAAGTGTTTCCAACACAGATCAAAACACCAGCTTTTGCTTTAGCTCAGTGGCAGTACTTTTAATTCTGTCATTTTTGTATCCAGTATTTGTAAAAGAGAAAGATAGCCTCTCTTCTCAGCTCAGACCACTGGGTTCTCCTGAGAACTCTGGGTTACCAAAGCATTTTTAACTCTGTGTCTCTCCAGAAGATACATTGCCATCCACAACTGATGCAGAGGAGTTACTCAGAAGCCTGTAAAATTAACAGCATAGCCATGGGCAGTGGACTGAAAATGTTAATTAATGTAGCATCATGGACAGTGGGATGAGGCAAAATTCATTATGTCCTGGCTCTGCTACTTAGTTCAGTTCTAAAGATTTCATATTTGAATGTAACTGGACCTGTTGCTGAATAGTCTGTTCAGAGAAATTTTTCTCATACATCTGTGGAGATTCAGTGCCTTAAAGAAGCCTCCAGTTTTCCTGGAACAAAGTTGTTATTTATGGGCACCATTAAGCCCATGCTTTACTCTAGCAAATCCTATTGTTTCCACATATCATCTTTGTCCAAGTTTTGGTTACAGTTTTCAGTTGATGATTATACCAGACTTGAATTTGCTGGTCTGTTCTATGCACAGAATACAGCTTGTCTGTGGTGTGAGAGCAAAAAAAATTCAGATGACTTAAAAAACCCAGAGTGCTCTTTTTTTTATACTTCAGTAGAATAATTGAATACCTAATATACAACTTTACACTTTCTGTGAAGTTATTAATGGGAATTGACATTTGTAAAGGAATAAGTAATGTTTTGCAGGTTTTAGGTTCTTCAAAACATATTTCTTGTTTATGCATTGCATTTTTAAGTCTGTCTCATTTACTAATAATGTTAGGTCAGTAATAGTAAACACATATTGTATCTGGGGAAAAGTATAAGTTCTGCTGTAACTTTGACTTCTGAAAATGTGCAGATGTGAAGAATGAAGCCACAGCATGGTGAAGGATGGCTCTCACCTTACACTAGGAATCTAAAAGATCATCTGAAATAAAGCAGATGCTCTGTTTCAATGAAGCAAGCAATGGAAAATGCAGATTGCATTCCTATCTCCCAATGTGAGCATGCATGCATCCATTACCGTCTGTGAGGTTTTCTAATACTATTTAAATGTGTCATAAAGGCACAAATCCTATCGATGAAAAAATATTTATTTTTAAGGTGGGACTTGGATGTTTCTAGGTAAATGATGCATGAGACTGTATTCTGAAATGTGATGCAAACAGGAAACAGAACAGCTGTCTCACTCATGGGGTGTTGTCCATCTTGTAGACCAAATGAGGCAATTTTTCTTATAGAAATCTATTGTATGATTCTATAGTAAAAAACTAGTTAAAATAATGATGCCAAAGAAACAATGACTTTTCATGACTTTTGGTGATCTCTCTTTGCAGCAAAATTCATTGCAAGAAAAATCACCCAATAAACATTGCCTCAAATGGGGTAAGCCAGTGTAACTAGATCGGCTTGTTTCTTGGAGAGATATTTAGATCTTCACAGAACATACCCAATTGTTGTGGAGATTTCATATTTCTTTGCTCTAGATAGTAATTAATCATGATTCTGCAGCTCCTTTATAATTATATGATGGATGATTTCTGATATATCAAGAGAAAATTAAACAAGTGGTGAACAATTTGAAAAATAAACAGGAAAAAAACCCCACCAACACTGAGAGCACCCCAAGTGCCAGGTAAAAGCAAAAGAGGTGGAGGAGGAGATACTTCTTTGCATCAGACAGAGATTCCTTCTATTACTGTAAGGACAATAGTTTAAATTTAGAAATACGGCTAATTAAAGTCCTTGTCTTCTTATGGCTCTAATCCCAGTTTGTGTAGACGAGCTTGTTCCTCACGCCTATGATTACAACATAATGACTGACAAAGCATTATATGGCATGAGAGACTTGTCTGGAACCCTTAATTATGAATATCCAGGGGGTTTTTTAACATTCTTTCTCCCTATCCTCCTCTTCCATCTCCACTCTGAGACTGTAATGAGACTGCTGTTGAGTGTTAGTTGACTCTGCTCTAACATATTTTCATTATTACCTTTAAAAGAATTGTTGGGAATATTTATCTATTGTGCCCAGGAGAGGGACTCTTAGTCTGAGAAACAAGATTAATATTTCCCAGAGTGAGGATAGGAAGAATTTTGTGTATGATGAACTTTGGAGAGCAAGTAATAGGAAGCTCATGAATGCAAGAAATTCAAATGGTTCTGTATCCCAGGGAGCAAAAGAGAGGCCAGCAGAGCCATTGTTGGCTTGACAATGTGATCCTTAAAGGTAGAGAAGCAGAGGCAGTTCAGGATGTCAGACACATGTTGTGCTCTCTGTTTCTCATAACATCTTTGAGAGAGAAGTGAAGGAAAACAAAAAAAGAGTAGGGGTCACAGAGACCAGTGGGCACACCACAGCTAGAAGGCAACAAGAGGCACAAGTGCAAAAGGCCACTGGCAGGGCACATTTTTCTATTTCTAAATAGGAAAGTAGAAGTGATGAGCAGCAGGAGTCTCATAGTTGCAGGGCAGTGATCAGCAGGAGGAAGGGAACCAGCTCTGGATGGAATGGGAATCATCAGCTGTCCAGTCAAGCTATTTTACAGGGTGCTGGGAGGTCCAGCCTCCTCTTTCATCTTCAAGACCTTGTAAAAATAGTTCTGAAAAACAAATAACTGGACAGAGGGGTTACAAAGTCCTTCTTCAGTTCTAAGCTGGGTCTGCTATAAGTTTTTGTGAATTTAGAGTTTTGGGGGATTTTGGTGGGATTATTGTGTATGTGTGTTGTGGCAGCGGTGTTATTTTTTATTTCTCCTTCCTCCAAGGTAACCTAAAACCTTGATAAGAAATTTGAATCATGCTTTGGAAAGGGATAGGTTTAATATGGCTGTATCTGTCTTTATTTCTATAAGCCAGTGTGTTCTGAAAGTTCCTGCTGACACACAAAACTTGTGCTGAGCTTGGAGGAAATTTGATTCAAACCATTCACTTTACTATTGAGATGATATTATCAGTGGTTTCACAAGAAAAATTTCTTTAAATGGCTGTATAAATCTCATAAATGGGAAAACAGTTGCTCTGATTTGTACTTGGTATAACAGTAGATATTCTGTGAATAAAGAGATTGCTTTGCTACAGGGTAGATATGAAATCATTGACGTTTAACCCAGTGACTCTTGAGCCTAATAGCAGGTCATTGATGAAAACACATTCAGTAATTTCACCTTATCTTCTTTCTGATAGCAGCTTATATCTTCCAAAACAATTACACATACACTGTGTGTACATGTACAGCTGGCATAAAGTTACACACAAAGATGACTCCAAGAATCGTCTAAATTGGAAAAGCCTACAATAGCAATAAAACTTTATCATTGTGTGTCATTGGCCTGGGTGCTAATGCTGGAGACTATTTGAAGGACTGGAAGACTCAGGGGATCTGTAATAGACAGAAAAGTCTTTCATCCATAACTTGTAGTTTCAGTCAGCACAGGTCAGCAGCAGACAAAATTTGTTGCATGACATATATCTGTGTTAGCCAGCATACTGATGTTGTCCTTTCAGCCACACAGAACAAAACCCATCACTGGTAAGAAAATCTTGCTCAGGTCATCCATTTGAAGATGAGAATAGTAGCACTGTGGTCAGAAGGGCTGCACAAATAGTGCTGAGGTGTGATACTAAGAAGCTCTGCAGTTTGAGTTGGGACAAAGCCAGGCTTAGACAGATCTTTGGTTCCTGCCTACTTCTATTAAATCCTGGAGCTTGGGAGCTGCTTTTTTTGTGTTTGGAGCAGTTCTTGTAGCTGTCTTTAATGTGAGTCTTGGTGGTTAATGGAGATAACTTCCTCTTCTAAACTTGTACTTAATGCAGGCACTAATACTGATTGTTTACCACCTGGGTTTAAACTCTACTTCAGTGTCTTTCAAACCACTGCTTGTCAGATCAAACTGCTAGTGACTGCAGACATGAGCAGGGGTAGCAAGGACTCACACTGATACATGCATTAGATAGATCATTCTTCTTTCAGTATTTTCTCTCAATCTTTAATTTTGGTGAATAAGTTGAAGATGGAGGAAGGGGGGCAGAAAGCTTGATATAGGGCACTACCTGGTTGTGAAGGTTTCACGTAAGTTTCTTGTAGGTCACTTTGACTCTTCATAGGGGCTGGCTTTCTGCATATTGAAATTAAATAAACAGAGCTGAATAGTATCTACTGAAATTGTCTTGAATGTCCAATAGCTGTATCAAACAAAAATAGCTAATAGCTACTTTGGAGTCTGAAGCAGGACTGTAGCTAAAGATAATGAGAAACAGCAAAGCAGAATTAGTATTATCTTGTAAGAGGCCTATACTCAGCAGTTCTTGAGGTGTAAAGTATAAAAATTGAGCTAGATGGCGGCAGCATTATATGACTAATATAACCTGTGGTTTTCATTAGAAAGTCTGGATCTGGAGAAAAAAGGGTTTTGGAGAAGAAAGGTTGTGGAAAAAGTTGATGTTTTGGAGCTGGCAACAGGGGGTTGAATTCAGGTCACAACTTGATGGCTAAATGTAAGAAAGGAGTGAGATGTCTGAGATTCTATTGCAGCCAGCCAAGCTATCACTATAACCAGTGAGTTTCTACAGTTTTATCTAGAGCCTTAAGAGACACCTCAAGATATTTCATGAGTCCTTGGCTGTCTTTCCTTGAGCATATGGGTCTCCCTTAGGTCCTGTGTCATATCTGCCAATCCCAAGCAGTTATCTTGAGTTTTGTATTTATGTCCTCAAGCACCCTTGTGTAAGGGAATACATAAATCCTTGTCCTCCATTGAACATATTGTGTGCTTCAACACCTAGTTCATGTGTAGATTCCTAATTGAGGTGGCTATAGCTGAATGCTGATTTCCTCCCTAGATTCCTCTGTACAGAAAATCAGGCAGGCAGTTTTCTCAGGGCTGGGGAGGGAAGTAAGAAATTTCTCTGCTGGTGAGTGCAACGTGGAAAGGGAGCATAGCTTGATTGTCAGAGAAAAAAATGCTCAGTTCTGTTTGCAAGGGCAGGTGGGAAAGCCAAGGAAGTAATTTCTTGTGGTAAGCCAATGTGATGCCAAGCTGCCTCTGAAAGACCCAGTCCTTTTCCCCTGATCCTGACTCTGTCGTGGGCTTCTCCTTTTTCAGTTAAGTGAATCAAGTAACTGTTTCTACAGGGTGAATCAGTTCACCAGGCTGAGGACAAAAACCAGTATTTTTTTAAACTTTGTACTTTTCAGATTTTTTTTCCATTGGATCACAATGCAGTGACTCAACTCATTCTGCAGCCACTTAGGGAGAAAAAGATGGAGGAGGAAACTCCAGGTTTCCTGCAGCACCTTGCCCTTTTTTTTGGCTTAACTATAATGTTAGCATTGGCTGGAAGGCATTGGGATGAAAGGAAAACCACTTATAACACCTAGGCAAATCTGTTGCTTATGTGTTGCTACTTTATGTTCCCAAATTCATTATTTTCTTTATAAGCATTCAGTATTTATCACATGGGAATCATCATGTCTTAGAGATGCTCAGGAAGGCATGTACTTTTACACAAGCTGTTGAGTTGTTAAGTGTTGGCTTCAGGATAAACCTGGGGATGCCTGAAACCTCAATTTCATCCTGGTGATCATAACATCAGATACGTTATCAGATATGTTATGAAGAAAAATCACCAAAAATAAATGCCCCTTTTTGTATTAAATATTTTTAACTATCAGTGAAATATTTTATATATTGGGTAATTTTTAAAGTATTTTAATGATATTTGTAGCCATTTCTCTAAAACTCAAATGTTATCAAAATAATTTTGTCTTTTCTGTTCCTATGCTCATTCTGGCAGCATTCAAAGTATTTAAGAAAACAAACAGACAGTAATTTTTCCCTATC
Source organism: Turnix velox (assembly GCA_013400935.1). Lineage (NCBI taxonomy): Eukaryota > Metazoa > Chordata > Aves > Charadriiformes > Turnicidae > Turnix > Turnix velox. Next base: position 568,913 of record VZTY01031000.1, read on the forward strand.
TCCTTTCTGAATCTTGGGGAAAACATCTTGGTAATGTTAAGATGCTTGTTTGTGTTTTAAGTATTTTTTAATCTGTTTGAAGAAAGTATCAAAGGAAGAAAGGAAGAAATGAAAAGTGATTTGATGCAGCAAAAGGAACCTAATATTTGTGATCTGTGTTTGTGTGTCTAACCAAAGAAAGAAAAACCAAAGGAAATTAGATGAAGCCAATAACTCTGCTAATGTCTTCCTTTGTGTATCAATATAATTTTTAATAAAAAATCAAAGCTGCTATGACAGATGTAGGACTAGGGCTTTTGAGGGACAAAACGAAAATACAGAAAACCTGCACTATTTTTTTTTAATAGTTTGGAAAAAACAAATGCAAATTTAAAATTCAGTGCTAGTTTCTTTTTGCACACTTAGAGACTTAAAAATTTCCAATGCAACAACCAATTCTCCCCATCCAGATGACTTTATTACCTATCTAGCAATCAAAATATCTCAGTAAATAATGCTTGCGAAGATAAATGGACAGTGTTGCTTTCATCACAGTCCGAGTTGCAGAAAATGCAGTCCAGGCTTAAGCATATGAGAAAACACACCTTCAAATTTGTGGTAAAATAATTATCTGATTATTTTTGCTGAAATTTATAACTCCTTCTCCTTTTTTCTTTCTTTCTGTCTAGATACCCTATTGCTTTTACAATGTGTTGATCCCTTCATATGCTAGAACATAACTGAAGAGTAGAATTATGTGTATTTTCATCACGATTCTATCAAGAATTCTTTTAATCATATTTTGTTAACTGGCTTGGGGAAGATTTCCATAATCTTTGTTGTTAAATTGATATTTGATAAATTGGTAATTATGGTTATCTTGATTAAAACATGATTAAAACACTCTTCAAAGTAGAGAAAAATAAGTATATTTTCATGGCTTACATTGCCTATACATTTTAAGATCATTTAACAGGAAATCATTTTCACCTCCTGAAAAAACCTTTGTAATGTATTGCCAAGGAGAATATAGGGAAGTACTGACCTGTCAGTCTCATCCTGTGCCTGGGCAGATCATGCAGCAGATTCTCCCAGAATCTATGCTATGGCACAGGGAGGAGATTCAAGACAGCCAGCATGGCTTCACCAAGGGCATATCCTGCCTGACCAACATAGTGGCTTTCTACAATGCGATGACTACATCAGTAGACATGGAAAAACTAATGGATTTGGACTTCTGCAAAGCCTTTGACACAGTCCCCCACAACATAATTCTCTCTGAGTAAAAGAGGTATATATTTGATGGGTGGGTTTTTTCATTGGATAAGGAATTGGCTGCATGGCTGCATCCAGAAGGCAGCTGTCAATGGTTCAATGTCTGTATGGAGACAAGTGATGAGTGGTGTCCTTCAGGGATCAACTGAGACCAGTGCTGCTTAATATCTTCATCAGTGCCATAGACAGTGGAATTCAGTGCATCCTCAGCAAGTCTGCAGATGACAGGCCAGATGGGCAGGATGTCATCCAAAGGGACCTAGACAGGCTAGAGATGTGGGCCTGTGCAAACCTCATGAAGCTCAACAAGGACAAATGCAGCTGCTGCAGTTGGGTCAGGTCAATCCTTGTTACCAATACAGACTGGATGATGGTATGATAGAGAGTAGCCCTGTGGAAAACAGCTTTTGAGTACTGGTGGATGAGAAGCTGAACATCAGCCAACAGTGTGCCCAGCAGTGTCCCAGGCTTCATCAGANCACTCCAGAAGCCCAGCAGTGTCCCAGGCTTCATCAGAACAGTCATGGCCAGCAGATCAAAAGAGGTGATTCTGCCCCTTTTCTCTGCTCTCAGTCCCTAGTTGGAGTACTTTGTCCAGCTCTGGAGCCCTCAGCACAAGACAAACATGAATCTGTTGGAGAAAGTCCAAAGGAGGGCCACAAGGATGATCCACTGACTGAACCACCTCTCCTATGAGGACAGGCTGAGACAGCTGGGGCTGTTGAGCCTGGAGAAGAGAAGGATGACCTCATAGCAGCCTACCAGTACCTGAAGGGGNGTCCCTAGTTGGAGTACTTTGTCCAGCTCTGGAGCCCTCAGCACAAGACAAACATGAATCTGTTGGAGAAAGTCCAAAGGAGGGCCACAAGGATGATCCACTGACTGAACCACCTCTCCTATGAGGACAGGCTGAGACAGCTGGGGCTGTTGAGCCTGGAGAAGAGAAGGATGACCTCATAGCAGCCTACCAGTACCTGAAGGGGTCCTACAAAAGAGATGGGGAGGGAGGGTCTATTTTCCAGGACATGAAATGATCAGATGATAGACTATGATTTCAGGCTTATAGCAGGGCAAGTTCAGATTAGACATTAGGAAGAAGTTCTTCACAGTGAGGATATTCTGGAACAAGCTGCCCAGGTAGGTGGTGGAGGCCCTATCCCTGAAGGCATTCAGTTCCAGGATGGATGAGGCTCTAAGCAACTCAATATAGTTGAAGATGTCCCTACTCACTGCAGGGGCATTCAACTAGATGACCTTTGAAGGTCCTTTACAACTCAAAACATTCCATGGTTCTGCATTTATTAGACATCATTATTCTCAGCTCTATTCTTTGTAGGCACGGGATTCATGAGCATCCCTAACATGTTCAAGTGCTTGGCTCTCTTAACACATAGAACTACATAGGTGTGGACCATGAAAAATTATATAAACTTATGAAGCGTCACCTAAGACACTGGAAGACACCTGTTAATTTCAGGTGGTTGTTCTCATCCTGCAAATACTTAACTCTACAAACCAGATGAGTTTCAGAGGAGAGTCTGAGAAGTCCAAATTTTAGAGTAGCCAGTGCCATTGACAAGAGGATATAAAAGAACCTGTTGTGGAGCCATAGCTATGTTATTCATATATGTGGGAAAAAGCCATCCATTACTGCTTCTCTGGCTACATGTAAATTAGTACACGAAACTGGCCTTGATGTTGGATCACAATTCTCACCCATGGGGCCATACACAGCTCCCTTCTTCCCATTCTATAAGAGAAACTACAAAATCACTGCTTTTGCTGAAGTCTGCAGCTCTACTCTCTCACAAAACAGATGTGACTCTTGCTCTTGAGAGCTGTGCCTGGGACAGATTAATCTTATGGTTTCAATGATTCATTGTTAACAAGGCTCAGCCACGTGCTATGGCTCCATTACCTGTCATCCTTCTGACCGTAGTTTTTGTCCTACCAGTTTTTGGGTTCCTGGGGTGTTTTTCTTGGAGCCTTTCACGTAGAACTTTTATGCTGGCAGGATGATCAAAGACCAGTGAGAGATGGGATGTGGAAAAAAAGGTGAGAACCTCTTAAGCTGGGAAACTGAAGGGAGTCACAGGAGGTAGGATTTCTAGCAGCTCAACTGAGAATAAGTTAGCAAACGAGACATTGAAGTTCCACTCAACCTAAAACTATCAGCAACAATGAAAGCTGTGTACTCACATTATAGACTATGCCCTTATACACAGTATTGTGTATGGAAGATACTGTAACAGTCACATTGTAAAAGACCTAGATCAACTTAAAAAAATAAAACCCAATAGAATGATTACAGCCGCTGCATAGAATGACAAGTATTATCAACAAAAATTAATCAGGCGCATCTTTTAGTGAACTCAATTAATAATGTGCAACAACAGGGTCTCTTTTCTTAAGATGAAAATTAATTAGTGGAGGGAAGGTCACTTGGAGATGCTGACATCACTCATCAGAATGCTCTGGCAGCTCTAATTATTTGTCTTCCAGGCTTGGGTGATCAGAAATTATTGCAATACCTGAGCAACATTTTGAAAAAGCTTTGTGCATGGCTCTTTTAATTAGACCTGGTATTTGATTAATGCAGTGGAAGCGTTTAGATCAGCCTCTTATCATTGAGTGACTTAGAAGTTTTAGGGAATTATACTGTGCAAGACAGGGTCACTAAAGCGGATTTTTAATTCAGACCTAAAAAAAGTATCAGCTTTAACAATTTAAATGACCATATACGTCTTTTCCCTCCTTTACTTTATCATTATCAAGAGTAAAATTAGGTGTTTTTCACCATCAAATGAGGTAAACTGCACACTGTGTGAAAATCTAATTTGTGTGTGCGTAATAATACATGATTTACATTTATGTATATAAATTTAAAAGCACCTGCTAAAACTGTGCAAGCTGTATTTATATAAGATTATAGCAGAGCAGAACATGTAGCTACACTATACAATCTATACTGCATTGACTTTTTATTTATTTTGGCTTTATTTATACACAACAAATCACACACTTGTGCATATGCATAAATATGTAAGAATAATTTCCAGTTAGAACTGTGTGAATAATTTAGAGCAGTTTTCAAAGTCTTTGAGGTCAGGTGTTGACTCTGGTTCTACTGAACCTTTCTGGTGGCACTAGCCTTACTGGCAACAGGACAGTGGGCAAACACAAAGAATATATTATTAAATGCAACAAGCACAATAATGAAAAACTAGAATAATTACACAATTGGAGTCAGAGAATAGTAGTAAAAATAATATCCATCAAATATCACAATCAAACAATTAAAATCCACTCAAGGATTACGAGCCCTGATGGCAGTTCTCCACCTTCTGTACTTCTGAAGAGCTGCTGGTCACTCTGGAAATGAAACTTGCTTTTTCTGTCCATGGATCCTCTCTGGTCAACAGATCTAATTATTTCAAAGTGTTCCTACAGCAAGTCCAAGTTTTCAATCCACCAGCTGTTACAAGTACTCAAACCCTGCAAAATATGTTGTTTATTGCTATCACTTCCTCGTTTTATTAATCAAATTTGATTAGAAATTAATTTTAAGATTAAAATATGTACAGAATGCCATTGAATACATAGAATAAAACTTCATAGGAAACAAGAAATCAAAACAGTAATATATTTTCCCCTTGTTTTTAAAAAAGGCTCTCAAGTGAGCACAGTTCTGTGGAAGTTAATGTAATTGTTCTGTCTGAAAACTAGATTTGGCCCATTATGTTGCATTCTCTCTCTGATTTTTTCCCAGCATGGTTTTATTATGACAGAGTTTTAAATCATAAACTTATTCACTCTAAGAGACTATAAAATAGAGTAATCAATTTTTATTTTTGATGTATTTGGTTATTTACAGCTTCATTGTCCAGCTAGGGAATATACAGCACTGATATACCACCACTGACTTCAATAGAATTATACCCTTTTATACTAAGGCTGAATTTGGCTATAACAGCTAAAAATGAACATATCCAGAAAAAGTAATAAATTGTAATTTCTCATAAAACTCTCTGAAATACTTTTTTTGGAATCTCTTATTACTTAATGTCCTAATGAAAATTATATTGTACCATCTCAGGTACAGTTGGTTAGTATCACACAGATGGCAAGCGGCCTAGAAATTACTTTTTGGGTGAAAGGGATCATACCTTGAAACAAAAATATTCTTGCACAGTAACCTTAAGATCCCTCACAACCACAGAGGATGGTTTGAAGTTTATGTTGTGGTAAGTCTGGTTTGTTTCATTTACCAGCTGAACTGTCAGGATGAAAATTGTTCCAAACTGTGATTTTTCATTGTCTGCCAAAGTTATTGTCATAAGAGAAGTATAGTGCTTCTCTGCAGCAAGGATAGATTTTAGTGAGATTCTTATTTATTTTTTGTGGTCAGAATTTAGCATTGCAATAAAGTCTCATGCTACTAAATGGATACATATTGAAAAGATCAAGAGGATTTTTGCATCCAGCTATTTTCTACGAGGGAAGAAGCTCTTTCTGGTAAACTTATTTTGTCTTACAATGCATACAAATTGGGAACAGCTGTTTGGCTTATTAGACAATGTCCTGGAAATTTTCATAAACACTTGTGAGGCAAATTCTAGAATATTTCATATTAAATGATGCAAAAAATAAACATTCTTTTTTTACATCACATGGCCAGGTGCTAAAAAAGATACCAAGATGTGTCAAAAGTCACCATTGAAAGAGTAGAGACATACAAAGGAAAATGGGGGGAAAGAATACAAGCTAATTTCTCTTTGCCTATAATCTTAGGCAATTTAAGATTAATCCTTGACTTATGAGCCAGTTAATAACATAGTTTACCTGAGTTTCATCACTTTGCTAGTAGCCATGAATACTTCTTATGCTTCAAACAAGTTTAATTTTGTTCTCCTAGTAGTAGGCAAATCACACCTGCTTGCAAGAAACCTGTTTGGAATTTATGGGTGAAATTCATCACACCCAAGTAGGGGAATGATTTACTTGCTTCCTCAGAGGACTCTAATGTCATGCAAGGTTCCTTGTGGTATCTCCTCCACCTTCAGCTGCTGTTCCTACAGGTGGTCACATCTCTACCACAACTCTTTATCCAGGTAGATTGCAGACATTTGGGATATCCTCCCCCAGGAGGTATCATATTTTTGTCCTAAAGCAACCCAACAGCACTCCAGCTGTCCTGAATGACAAATTCAGCATTTTAGGATGGACAGGTCTTGCCTATGTGATCATCTATAGCAGATGCACTCCGGGGGCAATTGGCTCCATTGTAAGGGAAGTGAATGAATATTTTCCTTGAAGTGACTATTTCTCATCTGAGCCCTGGCTGCTAGCTAAAGTTACATGAGGTAACACTATATGGAATTTTTTTATGATACTTGGGATGTGAATTTGGAGAGGATAAAAATGCACAAGCTAATGTTGAAAGTACATCAAATTCCAACACTCTTCTATACTTCAAAATAAATCAGTTATGGAAATCTCCTTGAGCTGCTCACGAAACAATGTCAGGTCCTTGGAAATGCAGATAGATTTTATGGCAGTTCTACTTAGCAGTTGTTTCCAGTCACTTTGTGTTTAGAAAAACATTGCATGTCTATTCATTTGTAGTTCCCTTATTAATTTCTTTTCTTTATCGCTTATGTCTATGAAGAAAATTCCTAGGACATTATAGCTTGATTTTGCTGTCGGTTTACTAAGATGAATTCTGGGGTAATACTAATCTCATTTGCAACAGTCAACTAGAGAACAGTATTTAATCCAAATAATATGGAGAACTTCATAGGCACAGACCAGTAAAAAATAAAAGTAGGAAAGTGAACTTGAGTTAGTTGAACACTAGAGTTTGTTTTAAAATCCATTTTTAAAATAAAAATTTTCCCCCATATTGTGTCGTTCATGAAAAGATACATTTTATAAAAAACAGTCTTGTTGAATCTTTATGAAAAATAATTTAGTTTAAAATCTTTTTGCTTCCAGATTTTAGTGACATACCTGAATTTGGCACATACATGAATGCACATTTTTAAGCTTCCTTGATTTTAGAATATATGCCATTTTAAAAAAGACTGCTGTTTAAAGTAAGTTCTTTTATACCAGATGCCTGGTGCAATTTATGTTAGAGTTAATTAACAATATCTGATGTAAATCATGATAAATAGATGCCCCCCCAAGAATGCATCTAGTTGTCTAAGTAATCTGATGAGTAACGAATCAAATTAGCAAAAGCTTTGCCAGTGTTGAGACACAGGTCTTTATTAGAAAAAGTATACATCATTCCAGCTATGATATTTCTTATGCTTATTATTTTGATCAAACCTGAATCATGAAATTATCCTAAAGAAATTTACTGCCTTTGGTAACCCCCATTTATCTCCGATTCTGGAGGGTAAGCTTTATTTCTCCTTCTTGCAAACACAAGATTAAAAGAACTGCATTTAAAAAATAAATCAAAGAATTTTGTTTTATACAAACCCTTAAGAAATGTTCAGCTTCTTAAAATCAGATTTTACTGTCAATTTATAAAATGCATAGCAGTCTCTTCTAGAACTGCTTTAGCACCATAACTTTAAGCTAAATTTTTATGTTTTTTTTGATTTAAATTTCCCTTCCAAATGCTAACTAATGGACAAAAGGAAGGTACAAATATATTAAAGTTATGCCAGGATTACATTTTACAGCAATTAAGCAAATATGAGCCAAATTCCTACCACTCTTTGTTTAGCTATATGGGGCTCAGCTGCATTGCTTCTAACCCTAACTACATCACTTCAAATTACCAGTAAATTAACAGAGTAACACTTTCAACCTCGGAGCAGATTTGATCCAAATAGTCTTTAAATGCCATTTCTGTTCCTATTAACCTAAAGATCGGCGTAGCAGATATTTTCGTAAGGCTGCCCAGCAATACAGGGCATTAATGGCTAAGTTGTGACAGCACTTTTCATGATGATTTATGATTCAGTGTTTAACTTGATTACTCCACTGCTGACTCTGAATACTATTTCAATTAGTGCACAGAAGGTCACATCACAAATATTCCTCTATAATCTATTCCTATTAACACTAATACACAGAGTAACCAAATCTTTTCACCCTTGTTGATTCAAATCATCCATAGCACTAACTGCAGGCTTGTTTACCAGTTTACTGCTCTGGACACATCCAAAATGGTAATTTTCAGTCCTTTGAGTATCATTAATAGCTGTACCGTGACATCGTGAATAAAGCATCCCTCTGCTGCTGTACATGCATTAATAATTATCAAAGGAGTGGATATTTTAAACAGAAGGTACACTTGCAGAAAACTCCCATCTAAATTGTTATTTCACAGCTAATCATAAAGGGGAAAATAACAAGAGCAGATAGTCAAGAAAGGTAACAGCAGAGGTCAGGAAGTAAAATTCAGGATGGTGTATAAAGCTAAAACAGATTAGGAGGCTCAGTAAATGTGTAATTTGGGATCCTTGTTTTGCCCTGATATGTATCCAGCAGATTCCTGCCTACACCTCTGGTGTTAGGGTCGGTAAATGAGTAATGACTTAAGCTGGGAAACCTGAAAAGGGAAGCATGAGAAAGCTAGTCAGCTCAGTCAGTAACCTTGTCTCACTTGGCCTTGCTAACACATGTTGCTGCCTAACTCTAAGAGTCTTGAAGAAGTCCTTTAGGGTCCTAGACTTCATCACAAGAGGCCTGCTGGCTCTTTCAGCTCTGCTTCTGGCTATACTGCTTCTGGCAGCGTGGACTGTCTCACGTCTACTTCAAACTTCAGCATTTTTGGGATCACTATATTTTTCTTTCTGTCTTCTTTAAAGGGCATGCATCAGTGGACATTTTAAACAGGCAGAAGACAGTTTCTACAGAAACCACATGATGCCTCATGTTGTTTTGAAACTCTTGCTAGTGAATTTGGTGCTACTGTTTAGTTGCTCAGGGGGCTTAATGCTCAACTAGAAAAGGGGAAATTAAAGTGCAGATCATGTGTCTGCTACAAAGAATACAAGAAATACTTCCTCCCAGCAGGGTATCCTCTTTGATGAGTTTTGGAGAACATTTCTCCCCCATACTTAGGCTATCAGGTGTTAGTTATGTCTCTCTTCTGAGACAACCCCTTAGTTCTTCCTCTTCATAACCAATAGAGATGACAGAGAGACTGTGAGGTCAATGCATACCCTGCTAAAATATCTCCCAAGTATTTAGTGTCACTGCAGGTGGCTAGAGATGTCCTATTCAGGCCTCTGTCTACCACTTCAGTAGGGTGCAGCTCTCTTAAGATGCTTGCATTGCTCCTGCTGGACTTGTATGCATTTTTAGACCACAATTTTTGGGAGAAGAAAATGGTGACTGTTCTTTTCCAAGTTTTGTCATAGTCAAACTGGATCTTCTGGGATAAACTAAATGGACACCAATGTTTACACAGCTAAATCCCACTCAGTACTCTTGTTCCAAAAGGTAAAGTGAGATGCACAGGTAATAGTAGTTCTCTAAGGTCTGCCTTGCATAAATGATGATGTTTTTTGCTGAGCAGAAAAAGGAATAGGACTCCCCTGATGTCATGGACATGGTGTTTAGTGAGAAATGAGTGTGGGGCCACTTCCCAGCTACTCCACGGACCATTAATGCATGTCATACAAGTTGATATAATGTTTGTCTCAAGTAGGATTTGAGGCCTTTATGTAAATAACCTGTATTTCTGGCCTTTTGGGACTTTTAAAAACACAAACATTATTTGTGTTGGTTTGAATATTACTTCACAATCTTATTTCTCAAAAAAGGTTTTCATTTATGGCTCTGGGAGAGGTAATGCTTTGAGCTGGCTCAGTTGAATTGACAGGTTTTAGAGTGCTTAAACTGCTTTCCCTTCTGAATGAAAACAGAACAAAGGATGTGATCCAGGACCCACTTAATGATCTCCAGTAGCAAACTTAAGGTCATCTTGTGGACTACATTAGAACAACTCTGAAGTAAAATCCCTCCGAACATTTCTGTGCACATCAGGCCCTGAAGACCAGCTGCTTTGCTCTAAAGGAAACGTGTGCAGGAAAAAACAAGGCTGTTTTTAGCCATGAAAAACCCAAGTACAAAAACCGAAGCTAGTAATTAATACTTTGATTTGTTAGCAATGTATAAACCTGGAAGGCAATGAGTGTTTCAAAATTGAATTAAATGACTTAATTGTAACATTCATTATTTTATAGGTAAGCTTCCTTCCATCTCCCCCATCTCCCTCAAATATTTCATTCACAGCTAGCTTACACAAATCTGTTGTTAATTTGCACACAGATGTCACTCTCTGCAGGACATAAAAACAAAGCAGAGATAGCCAGCAGTACTATTTGTTGTGGCATCATACTCACAGAAGCAGCCTGGCTTTCATGTGTGTCTTTTTATAAAACAAAAGAAGCTCTCCATGTAGAAAATGTACAAAGCTCTGATTTGCTGTTCATATATATTTATGCAGATATCTATGTTTGCTATATGTGGTCCTTTTGAGAAACATTAAATTGCTGAAAATTAAAATGTTGGAATTGTTTCTCAACCAATGATACCACTTCCCACTGTGTCGCAAAATGTGCCTGAATACAATTTTGGACAATGATTTTTGGGAGAAGAAAATGGTGACTGTTCTTTTCCAAGTTTTGTCATACTGAAACTTCCAGCAAACATTCTGAAATGAAATTCTGAAATGAACTACTATCTTCACATGGCTGGTGGGAACTGGACTGAGATCTAGTAGTTTATGTGATATCTGAGAATTGTATGAAAACAAAAATTATTACTTGGCAATGGATGTCTAATGGTGATTTGCAGCTAGAGATTTATAACAATTATCTACTGACTTTCCTCTGGTGACATGCAAATAAGCTTAGACAAATTTATTTAAGTCTATGAAACTATAGGCAACCTATATAAATAGCCTGAAATCCCACTATCTAAGGTTGAGGAAGTAAAAAATGGTTTAATTACACTGTAGAATAACATTCAGTACTATCTGTTGAAATAATTTTGTCTCTGTTCTAATAAATGTGGAAGATCGTATGACAGCGAAAACACACCCATTTTTTTGTATTTCATCCCCGATATTTGTGATTGTAGCACTAAGTATAAGACACTGAGAAGAGTATTAAAGGAATAGGGTTCCTTAAGAGCTGCAGAAACTGTAGAAGTATGGTTCTGTCTTTGTCTAAGATTTTTTTTCTGACACACGAACTGCGAGTAGCAAGGGATATGTGCAATACTGTCAGATACATGGCTCAAATATCATCTTGCTCCATTCATTATTACATTTTAGTTTTAGAGTACAGTTCACTAGACTTCTTATTGAGATGATAACCTGGCTTTGAGAAGGAGTCACTTGTAGATACACCTTGAGTGTTCATGACATGATTTCCATCCATGAAAGAATCTCTGGTAATAATACTTATGATGTGTCATACAATATGCTATGTTGTAAGTTAAAATTATCTTTTGGATTTCTGTCCAGACTAGTAAGATAGGAATTCAAGGACTAGTAATGTTTTCTGCAGATATTTCTTGACATAAGAATTTGATTTATTCTTCTACATTAAACTTTTCTTCCTGTGATAAATATAAATGGATGCCAGCAATAAAATATATTTTAATAGTGACCTGGATTGGAAGGGACCTTTAAGGTCATCCATTCCAACCATCAGCTCAACTCTTGACAAGCCTCATACCTGGACAGGGGCTTAAAATCTTGACCCACTGATTAGAGGTCTGATGCTCTCCCATCTGAGCTAAACAGCCATCTTACATCTTTGTTGCTTTCTGTGAAAACTCTTTTTGGTCAAATTCCTCTTCTCTGCAGTATGAAATGTCCAAGTGAACTACTAAAGGATAAAATTTTACCTAAAAATAACAGCAATAATTGCAACTAAATGACAGAACTTCATTTTCTAAAATAATCACTACAGTAAATCTCAAATGGCAATAGAAAGAAAACTTAAAGAAACCTGCATTTGTCTATTTCTTGCTTAGTTTGAATGCTACAATGTCTTCAGATAATTCAGCATCACATGAGTTATTTGCCCATAAGCAATTTTTACAAATACATCTATAAGAAAAGTTGGTGTACGCTGGGATTAAGCAAGCCTCATTAATGCTGGTGCCTAAGTGAATGTGGGACGATTCCTGCTACATCAGACAAAAAGTTCTGGTCTTTTTCCCTTACATATGACAATTAAAATCATCCTTTTGGGAGCTCGTATTAGTTCTTTAGCAAATACACCAGTATTTTCAAATATCAAAAGTAGTCTGAATCAAAGCAGAAGAAAGGGAGGAGGCTGGAGGGAGTATGTGCAGAGGTGGACAAAGGAATGAGAGTTTGATAGCAATAAAGAGAGAAAGGAACTGTCACAGGCAAAGAGAGAGAAAAGATAGGGACAGGTATTACTGATCATGGGTAAGGAAAGCCTGTTAACACTAAAGAGTGCTTCTTTCCAGGGCCTGAAACAGGAGTAGCTGAGTGGTAACATCCCTCGGATGTATGTGGAATGGCTGCATCATCAATGAATCAGGCATCTCATGCCCACTGGAGTCAAGTTCATAGGGATAAAAAGTTTATTTTCACTCTGCAGTTTTGTATGCTTTGTGTGCTGCATTTTCTGGCTTTGTTCATCAGGGGGTTTTTCTTCCTTTTTAAAGTTTTTTTATTTTTTTCCTTTTCCATTGTGAAATTGCTTAATTAGTCTATTATAAATTGGGAGCTTCTTTATTGTACAACTTTTGCATGAAGAAACATATGATGCGGTTTTCTCAGCTCTAGCAACTTACAAAATTAGCATTGTTGCATTCCGGAGATGCAGAACTTGATGCAGCTTAGAAATTTGTTTTCCTCTGATATTTGAAGTTAGAATGACAGGTGGCATGAAGAGGAGAAAAACTTTTGGAATTGCTAGCATTAAAACTATTTTAATGGCTCTCAGCAAGGTTGCTGAATTAAAGTTACACAGGTACTTTGTACTTTGTTGCTCCTTAAATTGTACCCGAATCTTCATGATTTAATTTTTCTATGACACTTTTTTTTATGTAGGCAATTAAATTTTCTGTTGTCTCTGGTAGTGCACAGAATACCTTAGCTTAGATTTTCATTCTGAGATTTTGCATATCTGTTTCCAGTCATCATTTCAACCAGGAAGCAGTTCAAAGCATGAAAATTTGTTCTGAAAATACTTGACTTTCTGAAATATTGTATATTCATGGGGTTTAGCTTTTTAACAAAGAACTACAATGTTTTGACTTAAGTGGCTTCTATTGCCTGTAACTGAAACTAAATAAATGCATAAACCAGAGAGCAAAAACTTCCTTCCACAACATGAAAATAATCTCTGCCAGCAAATTGATTGTGTCCTAGGGACATGCAGAGATGAAATTAAAAGGAAAGATCCTCTATCAGCTCCTTTTTGTTTGTGTATTGTTTGCCACTGGATCCATTTATTAGCTTGGAGATAATGTGACAGTTGACTCTAGCACTAACACAGTGCTCATTAGTAAGCTTGACGGGGAGGTGCCAGTAGCTACTTGAGATTGTATCTTATCAGTCTTCATGGCTCATTTGGGAGGCTCAATGTGCTGTGATCTACTCCTCACTCTCACCGGGACAGGGGCAAGCAACCAAAAGCCCTTCTGAGAATGGTAACTTGAAGTTCGTGGCAAGACAATCCCTTCTTAATCAAAAAATGTAGTGCTGGCCTAGCCTCTCAGACATAATGTATAAAATTTTTGATGTAAATTTTACAGCATTTCTATGCCCCTTAGGAGAGTTATTTGCAGAATTCACTCAAAAAGAAAATCTGAAAAAGGTGAGTGCAACCATTAATATCACTCTCAAAACTGTGTCGTCAATCAAAAGAAGCAGTGGCAATACTTAACAGATTTCAATATTTGCTCTCTCTTGACTTTTCCCATGATGTTTTTGGTAGATTATGATCATTTTGATGTAATTTAATGCTTTCTTTTTAATTTAAAGATGCTATTGATTCTTATCACTGTGATTCATCACAGTGATGCCAATCCCCAAATTAAAGATTTTGAATTGTTCCTTCCACAGATATTAAACTGTAGTAAATAATGTGAGATGAAATAGAAATAAAATTCGGTGCTTCTTCTTTCCTCTCTGAATTAATCTTTTCAGGATCATGTTCTCAGTGCCCCTGGAACAGACAACAAAGCACTGAAAAGACAGCAATGTGTTCATAAAATACGGATAAATTCTAATTTATTTACACTCTTCAAGAATTAATAGTTCAGGTAAGAAATTAACTATTAAAAGATTCATGATAAAATCATGACCCATGGCAAAACAGGTGCCTGTTGTGTATACTAGTGAAGTATTACGTGTTGATACAGTTTCCTAGTGCAGGATATTAGTAATGTCCCCTAGATTATCATTTGGGAAAACAGAGTGTCAGCTTTTGTCATGCAAGAAGAAATGTTTTAATCTGTTTAGAAGGTTGGTGCAGTATGAATTACTGAGATACCATATGTCCTCTAAAACATATGACAAATTTATCTTGCCTGAAGAACAGCAACTAAAAACAGGTCTAATGCTGTGTATTTTAAAAAAATGCCTATATGCTTACTTACCATCTTTAGAAACAATTTCCATACAGTAGTTAAGAATAACATTACAACTGTAAAGAATGTGTATTAAGCCCTCTAAATTAACTCATTTAATTCTTTTTTTCAATTTGTATCAACTTGAGAATTCTTTTTTTTCCATATTTTTAATACCCCATCTAGACATAGTTTGGTTTTATCGAGAAAATTAACAATTTAAAAAAAAATAATTCTATCATCTCTGTACCAGAAAACAGATAAACACAGATTCCTATAATAAAACATGAGAAATATCTAAGCTCAGTCAGACTCTCTGAATAATGAGAGCAGATACCAAAGGTGACATAACTCAGGGAGTTGAGTAGGAGGGGAAGAACAGGGGATTGCATATCAGGGAAAGTAGAACATGAGGCTGAATGCTTACTTAGAAAGCATGCATGTAGGAGAAGATTTAGAAAGGGAAAGAGATACTCCTTCCACAAAGACTGATGAATTCTGACTACAATTTGAAGCACAATAAAAGCAACATTCATTATGATGTCTAAAATTTCTCTCTTTCAACTGTCTGTATTCCTCTGGCATTGATAATGCACCTGTTGATACTATTTATATGTCTGATTTTGAGATTCCAAAAGTATCTGACATCTGAAAGGAATTTCAAGTTTCAAAGCTTGAAATCAGCTTGTGAATGGATAGTCTCAACAGCATCATCTCTGAAGTAACGTTATGCCTGTAGCAGAAAACCATCAAAACAAGAAAATTCACTGCTGGGGCTGCACCATGCCATATGTCCTCTAATACCTAATTACAACAGGGGCACAAAAAGCAAGTCATTAAACTTGCACCCTATTGTGCATAGGTATTAGAGGACATATGGCGTATTTCAAGTAAAAGTATGAGATTCCATGCATTTCCTTTAAATGTGGCAACTGATTTTAACATAGGAAACTTCTGCTGCTATTATTTTGCTAGAAAAATTGCAGAGATCATATATTTTAATAAAAATGTTAGAGACCTCCTTCTTATCTGTGTAATTTGCATAGAACATGCATTATATCTTACAGAGGTCTGGAAAGTTTTCTATATTCAAACCTTTCTGACAAGTCTTCCACCTTTTAAAGAATCTGAGTTGCCCAGGGATGGGAGGAAATGCTCCTATCCAAGGTTAGTTAAATGGTAACAAAGAAAAGACAGGCTTTACAAGCACCTGTTAGGAAAAAGAGACAAAAAAATGCCCCAAAAATACATGGGCAGTTCATTGGAACAGTTTTATCAAAAATCTTCATGAATGATCCAGAGAAGAGACCAGACTAATCACCCTCTGCATTTGTATTTGGTACCTTTGTAGGTAAATATCAAACAAAAAAAATCCAGCTTAGAATCAATGCTGGAAGAGTTTTCCATTACCGCAGTTGTTAATATGATAAGGAACTCCAGAACAATCTAAAAAACTAGTGTCAGTGGGAAAAAATGGCAAATTAAGTTCAGTGCAGATAAATGTAATGCATAGGGGGAAAAATAATTTAAACTATCTATTTATGATGCTGAACACAGACATGAAAGTCAAAGCTGTTGGAAAGGCTTATAGTCCTTGAAATCATCAGTTGGTGGTCAGAAGGATGCCATAAAATAAGCCTTCAAAATGTTGGTCATCTCAAAGATAGGAAGGAAGGGTGAAACAAACTCTTCTTTTCCTGTTCTGGAATTTTTTTTGGTCAACATCTGTACTACTGTGGGTAGCTCTAATCTCTTCATAAAAGCACATCATGGATTTCAGGAGACTACAGAGAATTAGAAGACACAGTAACTGATTTATGAAGGGAGAGTTGAAAGGTTGTGCTTTTAAGTTTAAGAGGAGAAGACTGAGATTGACACAGTTGAGAATCACAAAACCATGAATGTGGGTTAAAGCATAAGTTGGTGAGTTAAGCTTATACATAGTTGACCTTTGCCTGTTCAGATAGTCTCATGGTTAGAATACACCAGAAGTACCATATGACAACATTTCAAAGCGTGAATTCAAACATTCCAGATCCCATGGAAGAGAATGGATGTGCAAAATCTAGGCTTGAGACATTTCCTATTGTTGTTGTTACCATTGTTACTTTATAGTACTTTTTTTACTTTTAAAATTTATTCTTCTAATTTGCAAAATTCTCCCGTAATGGCCATTAGATAGATTTTTGCTGTTCATTAGGTGTTGACTGAGCAGTCAGTGTTGAAACATGGAAACCAGTACAGTTCTTTAGAGTTCAAAGGATCAGAATATGAAATAATCTGGGTAATACTGCAGTTGATACTGGACAATTCTTAATCACAGCCCTCAGAAATATATTGAACAGCTGTGTAGAAGTCAGAGGTAAGCAGAAACTTTAGACAGGGTCTTACACCTTGTATTTATATATTAACAGCATCAGAGGTTTTTGTGATATAACTAAACTTGCTACTTTCACTCTTCTCTGCTTTTAGACAGCTCTATAGGCATCAATCCACTAATCTTCCTCTTTTTTTTTTTTAAGGGATCCTTGGCCATATATCACTCTTTTCTGTTAATGCAATTCTTCCTATAGTTTCCGTACATGGTAAAGGTACATGGAAAGGATATATTTACTTTCCATGGCAGAGTATCCTCAGCACTGACATTATTAGTATAAAAGGGGAGGAAAATAGAAACCAATTATGTTCAGCTCTCTTTGAAGTACAGTGCAATAAAGCAAAAATTATGCTATTAAAATGGACTCATTCCTGTATTAACCTACTGCATCATTCAGGCTCTGTTTTCAAAGTGTTTTTTTCCTCTTTGGTGCCCTGATACAGACATCTGAGATATACACAAGAGCAATATGAACTTTATGAAATGTCAGTAATTGCTGTGCATGCACATAAACTCGTTATTTTAAACAACAGAAAAAAGCCTTCTTAGATTTCTCCCACACACATACAAAATAGGTAAAGAGATTAGCTCACATTAAGGTCCAGTGGCTTGCAAAATTAAAACTGTTGGAGCAGAAAAAATCCCTCATCTGATATTTTAAAATCTGAATTTTAAGATCAACAATGGGTTACAACAAGTTTCAGAGTTTTGAAATAAATCATGTTTTATCCCAGGATTCTGAATGTTAAAAAGTATATTTTAGAACTCAGCATTAAGTTAATTAAATAGCAAAAGTATAGGGATCAATTTACTTAACTACGTTGTGATGTTCATTAAGCTAAGGCTCCTTGAAGCTTTCATAAAAACTGTAGTATCTCCAAAAGTTACCCACTGTTACCATTGTTTCAACATAGTACACTAAATTAATCTACATGTATATGTGTACCACTTCCACTGTAAATATCTGTATTACTACTTTTCATTAGTTTCATAGAGGTTGAAGAGAAAGAAGGAAGAAAAGCACCTTCAGCAAAAGCACTCTGAAGAGCACTGTGAGTGAAGAAATACAAGATTTTTAAATACCAGGAATTCATTTGCAGCTTCAGAATTAATAAAGTTTCCATTTTTTTTGCAGTCCACCTGTTGTTATAAATACAGCCTTCAATCATCTAACTTTATCCAGATACCTCCCTGGATTACTAGGCTGATGGTGATAACCTTTTGCAGACTCCTCTTTTCATTGCCATCTTCATTCAGACTTTCTTGTGATGTTCATTATGACATCTTCAAACAAATTTCTGCTTGTTACTTGTTGTTTCTACCCCATAAAAAGAGGTAGCATGGTAGGTAAAATGGCTGGCATTGTCATGGGTAGAAGAGAAAAGCATCCTGAAAAAACACAAGTGACCAAAGAGGTGGAAATTCTTCCCATAGGAAAATTTTCTTTGGTTTTATGATCTATATTTTTATTACATACCAATTAAATGCCAAATTAAAAAATTATAAATCATCAGATCATGCCTAGTACATTAAGATCTTGAATAAAACATACTAAGCTGATGTTGGAGATGATAATGCCCTGATAAGAAGCTAGTCTCAGGTAAGTTGTAATGCATTACACAGCATTTCAAAAAATCAGCATACACCTAAATTTTAAGCAGAACAGTTACTTGTTATTACAAAAAATGACTGAATAAACACTTAGAAAAATATGAATTTGTCTAGTTATATTGTGGGTAAGATGCCAAAATCGAGTTTACTGTGTCTATTATTTTTGTAGTTGGTTGCTTGAAAATGCAATTGGCAAAACAAAGCTGTCTGAAATCAAAGAGTACACAGACTTTCAAGTATTCAAATGCTATTCATCATCTGGTTCATCTGTGACTAAATGTGAATTTCTGTGTGTGTATAAAGAGAACTGAGTATCTTGTTGTGGGGGGTTTTTTTTCTGTTTTTGTGGTTTGCAAGGGTCCTTTTTTTCATTTAATTCACAGCTACAGAATTGTATTTTCACATTTAGAAACTACATTTTAAAAACTTTTTAGCTTTGATCTTATCCTTAAAATAAAGGTTATACATGACTTATCGCTAGTTCATAAGAGAAATGACTCAAGCTTCAGGTAGTTTCCAGACAATATTTTTTTAAAATGTTGATTTATGAGATGGATAATTCAAATTGCCTTTAAAGTGCCTGTTTTACATGAAATACTGTAAAAAATACATTAACCTTTGAGATATTTTATACTTTTGGCCAGAATCACAAGTCACCTTTGACAATAGTAGTAGGATTTGGGTTTTTTTCTGAACATTACTTTCTCTCATCACAAACACCACTGCAAAACTTTTTTTTTTTCTGAATAGTGTCATGTTATCTGCTTTGAAGTTTTATTTGGTATCTGTTCAGGTATCCAGTCTCTGTGTGGGATGAACCATGCACTCTGTAGGAGCTGGAACAAAGCTACTCAGGAAACATAAAGAAAGCTGTCATGCTGTCCTGCCAGTTAGCCAACCTCTGCTGAAGCACCGCTCAAAGTATTATTTGTTATCAACAGTATATATTTGGGGCACACTGCTTATATGGCCCAGATCCCTTGGGTAGTCTGAATGAATGGAGAAAGACTGTTCATTAACTTTATCTGCAACTGGTGCGGCTGCTGCTTTGTAGCACCTGTTTCAAAAAGGGGTGGGATGATCATGTTTGCTAACTACACAAGCTTAGTTTGCCAATACATCAGAATAAGAGAAAGTAAGTTTTCATTGAGTTGTGGAGACTTGCGGATTTGAATCTTATGTCTCCTAAATGTATAAAATGGTTCTATTTCCTATTGTACTACCTTCAGTTCTCTTTCATACCTTGTAAGTTCCTCTTCTCTTGCTGCAGTGGCCACAGTCACCTCTCATGCACATGAACTTCTGCCTGGGCAAGAGGCCAGGGAGGGCTCAGTAACTACACATGTTCCATCAGGCCATTGCAGGTACCAGTTAGGTCAGTAGGCTTATGAGAGACCATTTATAACCCACCGGCCAATTATTGAAAGACTTGTTGCAATTAATTATTTTTGACACTTCTGTTACGCTTCTAAACTTGTCTTAAATTGATCAGATTTTTGTCAATAGCCAGGAACTGGTCAGGACTAATAGATGGGTAGACCTTTAGTACCCACAAAAACCTCTTTTATTAGGAAGCCAGCACAAGCCACTGGAAATTGCTGAGTGTCAGGCAGAGGTGCACAATGGGGTACCTTTGCCAACCCTTGTAACTTAGTTTCTTTCACCTCACATTAGATTTTTTTTACCTATAATTTTTTTTTGTTCTGGCTTATGATATAATGAAAACATCTCTTAAATAATTCAAAGCCTTTTTGTGGGTTTGCTGCACCCACCTTAAAATTGCAGGCAAATTCTCTGGCTGGGCTGGGTTCATACAGAATGTTAAAAAAACCCCAAACTTGTTATGAAGTTCTGAGATCATGGGAAGAACAAATTAAAATATTCCACCAAATCTAAACAAAAGACAGCCTTTGAGGATACCGCTAGCCCAAATTTCTATTTTTACCTTCATTACAAAAAGAAAAGTTCAGCATTTATACAACCATTTCTTTATATGTGTGTTTCCCTCAGTCCCTCCTCTCTTAATACCATTTAGTTAGGTTTGACTGAATTTCAAAGCAGAGTATAGATTTCATGCATCATGAGTCTGTGGGAATGTGTAATATAGATTGCGAAGTTGAAAGAGGGACCCTGTTAGTGGCCTAGTTGAAGGAAAGTTTGCAATGACTGCTCAGCCCTCAACAGACATCAGGGAAGCCACACAAAAAAGTGAACAGGAAAAGTTCAGGAATGTAGCAGGAAATGTATCAGCTGTGACACAGAAATCCATAGGAAATTGTGCTTTTTCAGAGTATTATAAAATGAGAGTATTATTGAGAGTATTACTCACAAAAGCGAGTTATTGAATCGGTTCTATGTAAGACTGTGCATGTGTATATATATTCCTTCAGCTAGACAAAAGCACTACTTGTTATTTTCTAAACTTATATTAGTAAAAATGTATACATGGCTAAATAAAGATTTTGTTTTGCAGTTCTGTGGCTACAGCACTGTTAAAAGTAAATGTGATTTCAACTGTAAGTTTAAAAAAAAAACCTTGTATTTCAAATTATTTGCTAGGAATCTTACACTGTGTTTCCTCTTCTTTTCACCCCTGCAAACACTGTTCAACTTTATATAGAAAGATTTACTGTCTCTCAAGTCAGATTACTGAATGTTCCTTGTTCTATAAAATATTGTGACCATAATTGCACCGTAGAAAAGAGGCCTAAAAGGCTGAGGGGAGCTACTTAGCTCTGTTCTGTTCCTCTCAATTTTAATAGCACAGAGGTAAGTAGTACTAGGTAATTCTTAGCCACTGATGCTGTTCAGCAGAATATTTCTCCCTTTTATGTCTGGCAACAGGCATCTGAGTTGGACAGGCATGAAGAAAAGTGGGTGCAATGTTCTAGGATATTTTGTAACATGAGCACTTCTTGGAGACTTTGTTAGGGTCACTATGTTCCTTGGCTTATTTGCCAGTTATACACATTTGATTTACTGCATGTTGACTATTACTAATTGCTTTCATTTTTTCTTTAGAGGAAAAATCCTCTTTACCTCATTTTTACCTTTGGCATCTTAAAGTACGTGAGAGTCTGAGCTGTCATGTGCTGTTGAACTGACAGATCAATTCCTTTAAGGATTTTTAGAGCATCCCCATTGTTTTGCACCCCCTCAAAGATAACATAGTGTTCAATAACTTATTTAACTAAATCTCATATTCTTCCAGTGCATCTGATCTGGACCAGAAGAAATAAAAAAAACATTAGTCTTTTCAACAAGACTTTCTTTCTTCCCATTAACATTCTTCAGGTCTAGCTATGTTAGTAAATACTATCCAGAGTTTAGGTGAAACAGAATTAGAGAACAGTTCAATTATTATCTGTGAATATTTTAAATTACTTTTTTTTGGTGAAAATCAACTTCAGAAGTAAACTTTGCTGAAAAAAAAATGTCTGAAATTCATAGTATGCAAGTTAAAAATTTCCTATATGGAATTCTAGTAATTATAGGAACATACTAGCACCCGTACACCTTCTGCAGTGTAAAAATTGCTGCAGGTGGGGAATTTGTGTTTGTATTGGTAACGTTTATCGGTTCAACTCCTGCAGTGTATTTTAGAAAAGCAAGGTATGAACATCCAGCATGGAAAGACTTAGCATGAGAAACAGAGTTTATTATGGAAATGGCAATGTTATTGAGATGGGCAGTAATGGATGATTTCACCTGTGACTGTGGACACTCTCAGAAAGGTCTGTGAGCTCTTTGAGCAAGAGCTTCTCTGAGTGTTTCACCAGATGAGTAATAATAAAGTCTAATTTATCATACTCTAATAACCGTGTCTGAGACTTCTTATGTTTAAGAACAGATTTCTGCAAAAACACCAGTCCCAAAGTACGCATTTTCCCATGGTGCAAGAACTGTAAAAAAAACAGCTTTTGTAATAAGGTAAAGTTTTCTTTCCCTATGTGAAACACTGGAGGAAGTCATGATAAATAAATAAAATGTCAGGTTAGAAAAAATGTTGTAGTTTCATGTTGTTGGTTTGCAAATTGAATTTTTACATAAAATTTACACTGAATGGAACCTCATTATACAGTGATGAGGTCCAGTATGATCCAAATCATTAAAATCACTGTACTGCTTAATGATTCACTAAGTGGTACTGCAGTGCCATAAATTTAGCACTAGTTTCATGATTCAAAACACCAGACTGAGACACCAGCAAATCGTATGTGGATCATTAAATTTACAATGAATGTCAGAGATGAAATAAGGGGGAAAAAACAATTTGAGAGATAGGGATAATATGTGCTCTAAGGTGACATCCATCAAGATAAATGATCTTATACCACTTGTGCTTGGATAATAATGGGGAGTTGTTTTTTTGTTATTCCTCATTTCATAATTTCTAAAGAGGACTGAAGTCTAAAACCTTTAAGAATTAAGGAAGCTGGCATTTTCTGAGTACCTTGTGATCTTTTAAATTTGTATTTATACAATATACATAGGCTGCTACATCAGTCAAGATTCTCCCCTTAGCAGGACAGAACTTTGCAGCTTTGCAAATTTTACACAGTAGATTACAG
Organism: Turnix velox; assembly: GCA_013400935.1. NCBI lineage: Eukaryota > Metazoa > Chordata > Aves > Charadriiformes > Turnicidae > Turnix > Turnix velox. The sequence goes on from VZTY01031000.1 coordinate 592,316, forward strand.
CAATGTAAAGATCACAATATTTCAACTGTCAGAATCCCAGAAAATAAATTTTTCCATTCTAGTAGAAGTTCATATAAAGAAGTTCCTCTGTAACAATAGTAACATTTATTTATGCTACATTTGTACACACAGTTTATACATGCAAATATTAAAAATGTTAGCCAAAGGAGTCTCTTTCAAGATAGAAGTGTGGTTCAGTATTTGACAGAATATTGCATTGTTTTAGCTCTTCAGCAATATCACAATTGTAATATCCCATCATGAATGAGACATTACCAAATCCACAGATAGCATGTTAGCTGCATTTTTCAGGGCCACATGAAGTTTGAGGCTATCATACCTTGGAAATATTTCCCATACTTAGAGCCATGTTAAGGGCTTTGAAAGATGACAGTGTCTCTCAGCTACACATCTGGTCTCCTTGTTCTCCTTGCCTACTCAGATGGCCTCGGTTGCCTGTGCCTGCGAGTTCCTCTCCTAGCTTGTCTCTCTTTGCCTCCAGCTGCCAGTCTCTCCCCTCTTCCTAGGATGCTTTTCACTTTCTTGTATCGCTTGAAGACCCCTGCTACCTTTCCATTCAAGAGTCTTGTTAGACAAGGAAAGCCATGATAAACTCAAACTAATGCTGCTCTTCACCAGAGTGATCTCATTTTACCTGCTCTTCTGTGATGGGCTCTGCAAGCTTTGGCTTTCTGGCACTGCTGCAAGCACCTGCAATAGAAATGAGGCCATTAATAGGTGGCAATGGCCCACCTGTCCAATTGCTTTTGTCCCTGCAGCAGCAGATCCACCTTCTGAAGGGCAGAGGCAGGTGCTGGGCTCAGGGAGGAGATGGGAGAGATACTCATAGGCTGACAGTGTCCCAGCAGGAGCTTGATGGAGGGCAACTGGGTGACCTGGGCTCCCTCCACTCTTTCTGGTGGCCTATGCACAGGGAAAAGGTAGAGAAAGATCTGAGTGAGACCCAAGCTGCCTTGTTTCTTTCCTGAGAGAGGAAAGCCTGGAGAGCACTTCCATGCTACTGCAAAACAGCTGGGTAACTACCTGCCAGCAGTTTTCCTGACAGCCTGGAGAGCACTTCCACGCTACTGCAAAACAGCAAAAAAGTTACCACTGGGTAACTACCTGCCAGCAGTGGAGAGGAGAGCAGGGGCAATGGTGAGGATGTGGCTGGGCAGAGGTTGGCTTGACACAGCTGGGCAAAGCAGCTGCAACAGCTGAGACCACTGGAGAACTGGTCACATCCATGGAGGTAACTCTTCCCAGCAGGGGAACAGTACTTTGTCATGGCACAGCGGTACCTGGAGCATCCCCCTGTGCTGTGAGCACAGGTTCTCCAGGCTGTATGGCCAGATGGAACTTACCCAAAGAGGATGCTGAGCCAGATCTCCTTCACCACTTGGGAGCTGCAGAATGAGCAGGCAAAGAGCCGGAGCTCCTGCTGTCCCCCAGGCTGAGGGCAGAGGAAGGCTGTGGCCCAACCCCACCCTGTGGGATGGCCACAGAGGCAGGACAAAGTCCTGTGGGGTAGGCCAGAAGCACCGAGACATGGCACTGAGACTCACTAGAAGGTAACCCCACAAGAACCTGAGGGACAGAGCAGGACAAGTGACCTGGTGTCCTTGTCTTCCTCCTCCTGGGTCTCATCACTGGCCATCCCTTTCCCTGCTGCATGGCCAGGGCCAGGCTCAGCAGTGGGTGAGGGGCACTGGAATGTCTGCAGAGGGAAACAGCAGGGAATGAGGTGGAGGTGGCCAAGCTCTGGGGCTCCCCTCTAGCATCTCCCTGCCACAGATCAAGCCATCCAACAGCAGTATGCTGTGGGCGTGCAGATAGAGCAAGAGCCAGGCAGATGAGGCACTGGGTTCTGCCAGTCTTACTGGGCCTTTGTGATGACCAAGGTGTCCCTTGAACTGGTCAATACATTGAACAGGTGGTGAAGAGCTCTTTACCTCATTCTGGAGTAACTAAAGACACTAGGTTTACATATAGGTACTGAAATTTAGACACATTAGTTTTTGCAGCCTGCACTGCACTGCTTTGAGGATTTCAAAATTAAAATTATGCATGGATTTTCATAAAACACATATAACGTGTATCTGAAGTAATTTCTAAGCTTCTGAGGACAAAACTAGTAGGAATTCATCAAAGTTCAAACAGGCCAAACAACTTGACACGGTGTTGAAATGTCACCATAACCTCATGCCACGCTGCAGGCTTGGAAAGAGCAGCTGGAAAGCTGCTTGGTGAAAAATGTCCTGGGGTTCTTTGCTGATGGTCAGCTGAGTGTGAGGAAGCAATGTGATCAGATAATCAGCATCCTGGCTTGTATCAGGAATAGGGTGTCCAGCATGGTAAATGCCACCACCTCAAATGCTTAACTTTGATCCCTCTCTACAAGAAACACATAGAGGAGCTGGATTTGTCGAAAAAAATGGTGACAGAGCTGTTGAAGGGTTTAGAACACAAGTCTTATGAGGAGCAGCTGAGGGAACTGGGCTTTTCTAGCCTGCAGAAAAAGAGGCTGATGGGTGATGTTATCACTCTCTGCAGCTATCTGAAGGAAGATTGAAGCAAAGTGAGTGTCAGTCTCTTCTTCCAAGTAACAAGTGACATATTCATCTAGTAATAAACAAGAAACCCCCTTGTATTTATATTACTTTGTCTTTAAAGTTTAAGAGCACCTCACAGGGTACTTTCACTCATTGAATATTCTGGCAGATAACCTTGTAAATGTTTATGCATTTCCTTTTTTTCATTTTAGATTTTTCCTGATTAAGTGCACTGGAATCACTATATATTAATGTGACAGCTCAAATTACTGATAGCTTGTAGAATAAAAAAGAAGATAAATTGGATAAATGAAGTATACAGGGATAGGTAAATTAATTAAGTTTCAAGAGAAAAACAGAGTCTGAATAATACTTAAATATCTGGAAGGTGATTATTTGTAAATAAATAATGCATAGAGAATACTTTTAATAAATGCAGTTGACCAGATTTACAATTCTCTCTGCTAACAGTATGTTGCAATAATGTCAGCAGGGTGTTCTAAACTGACATTTATCTTAAATCTTTATTGCTTTGCTCATCTGTCTTATCCAGTTTTCTAATTTCTTGCATTTGTGAGTCTATACCTTATAGTAATGACTGCTTTAGGTCTTCTTGTATTCAAAGGATACTTAAATATTGAAATAATTCTATCAACCTTTTGGATCTTTAAGTACTACAGTATTAGATCACTTGTACTATGATTTTATGATGTAGACTTCTGTGCCTATGTCCAAAACTTCTGCTTTTAACTCATAAGGATTTTCATTGATTACAGGTATGGATGGATTTGAATACATGACAAACAGATGAAAGGTATACTGTTATTTTAACCTCCTGGACTACTTGTCCTATTCCAACTGAAGGTTTTATATTGTGAGATCTGTGTACAGTGTCAATCAGTCCTAAGAAAACTTGTATTCGCAACTCAATTTTGCACAATCTGGCAAGGAACCAAATAACTAGACTGAGATCTGTTGTAAGAGGAGTGTCTGAGTGCTATGTGAGGAAGAGCCACTCCCTAAGCCAATGAACAATATAGTAGCTTAAAGCTTAGTAATAGGTTTAAGAGGAGCTGTTTGATGTCTCATCCCCTAGATAGGTTAGAGTTTTCTCCTCTAAAGTAAATTCTGCATGATTTATTGAGTTTCTTGTGTACTTGTCTACTTCCAGAATTACTTCAGGAACCTGACATTTTGCCTCTGCCATGGCCCATGAGGCCTGCCAAAAATCTCGAGACTCAGAAGGTGTGGTCAGTATGTAGCAACATCTCAAGTGAACAACAGGAAGGTCTTTTTAAGTATGGTACAAGAACTGGTAATGTTACATATCGCAAGAAGGGGCTGACATTCATAATCAATGTGATCAGCCAGAATCCGTTTATTGAGAGAATCAGACAAGCTTATATACAGCTATGGTTAATTATGCCTACGTGTCACACTCTGATTGGTTACATGTTACATTCTTGCATTAATGTCGAACCCTCCCCTTGCGGCGCTTTTTTTCTCCTTCCGGCACAGTTGACCACGAGTTCCCCGCTTACCAGTTCCTCGGCACTCCCCCAGGCCGCCAAGGACATACACGATCGTCAAGGTCGTCACGTGGCCGTGGCTCCAACTTGATAAGGTTTGCCTCAGGCCTCGATCGACGCTTTTGTAATTCTTGCTGCGAGAACTTGATGGCAGTCGTTAACTTGATAGCAGTCGTTAGCTCTTTAGCCTGTGCCTATTCCCCAACAGTTACCCTGTTTGCAGGGATGAATATCCCATTCCAGACATAATGAGAGCAAGAAAAGTTAATATTTTTCAACCTTTCTTCTTAGATGCAAAAGAAGAAGTACAAGATAAGTTTCTGCACAGAACAGCAAAGATCTGTAAGGTGACAATGAAGTTTTTGTACCAGCAGATCATAAACCATGAACAGTGCGTTGCAGTGCACTGGGAATGCAACCTTGTTAAATTCCCGGTACAATATAGTACAACAAAATATAAAACATGCAGTCAAGATATTCCTTGCTCTCTTTCTAACAGCAACAATATTTGTAAAGGACAAATTATTGACAATTTTAAATGTCTTTTGTTGATAAAAACATATATGCATAACACTAATTCTGAAACTAGAGGTTTGAGATTTTTGTCACTTGGAAAGAAGTGGTGGAATTTGGAATAGTACATACATCTCCCAACTTCTGCTCTGGCTCCTCCTAACTAGGTCACCCTTTTGAGTTTTAGTTGAACCGTGTAACTCATGTTGAGTCTGCAATACTGAACAAGACACTAGAGGTATGGGAAAAAGGACTTGAAATGCTGTCTCTTTTTCAGGGCTGCAATTGTTCACCTTTATGTGATTCAAATCTTGAAATATCCTGTTACACTTCTGTGTTTATACTGTGCATCTGGCTGCAGCTCACTGGCTTTTCTTGAAGAAGTTGCTCTCTTCATGAGTGGCAATTGTGGTAAAAGGAGTAAACATTTTTGAGCCCTGTGATCACAAATACTTCAGGGATGTCTGATTTTTAAGAAAAAATCCACTTACTATTAAATGAAAAATAACTCTGGAACCATGTTTAGAAATTTCTTTTATATAGAACAATCTGGCGTTAAATTTGCCAGTAAATGAGGCAGATAAATTGACAAGAATTGTTGTATCTTTTACATATGAGCATGAAATGATTTGTAGTTGTGGTGACATATGACACAAATGACACAAATTGAATGACCCTGCCCAACAATCCAGATGTATATGCTACATTCTTTTCTTTTTCTCCTTACCCCTGTCCCAGTTCCTTTCACTACATCAGAACAGGATGTCCTAGCCTAGAAGTGTTATGGTACTGCAATCGCTTCCTGAAACAGTAACCCATACACTTCAGAAGCAAGGTTTCAGTCAATCAGGACCAAAGAACACAATTCATCTTGATTGTCCACGATGCAGAAATCTGAGGAATAGAAAGTATCAAAACAGCAGAGTGGCAATGCACCAATATATGCTGGGATCTGCTCACCTGGAGAGCAGTTTTGCAGAAAAGGACCTAGGGCTCCTGGTGGATGCCAAGCTGGACAAGAAGCAAGTGAAGTGACCCTGCCACAAAGAAGCCAAATGGTATTATGGATTGCATTAGGAGTTTTGCCAGCCGGGCAAGGGAGGTGATCCTTTTCCTTTACTCAGCAATGGTGGGGTCACTACTACAATACTGTACTCAGTTCTGGATTCCTTGGTATGAGACACACTGGAGAGAGTCCAGCAAAGGGCCATGAAGATGGTGAAGGATCTGTAGCCTTTCTCCTAAAGGAAATACTGAGATAGCTGGGATTGTTCAGCCTGGAGAAGATCTTACTCTTGTGATTATGTACTTGAAGGTAGGGTGCAAAGAGGGAGCCAGGCTCTTTACAGTGATGCTTAGTGACAGAACCAGCAGCATAAACTGAAATGCAGCCTCAACGTCAGGAACCACTTTTCTACAGTGAGGTTGACTAAGCACTGGTGCAGGTTCCCCATAGAGGCTGTGGAGTCTCCCTCCTTGAAGATATTAAAAAGCTGTCCACATTGTCCTGTTCAATTGGCTCTAAGTGGCTGTGTCTAAGCAGCTAAGTTGGACCAAATAACTTAGAGAGGTCTCTTACAGGCTCAGATGCTTAGTGAGTCCATGAAAGGCTAATGGATCACTCCTTAGGATTAAAATCTTTATTTGAGGACAGAGGGTTAGGCACGTGGTAATGGGAACCTGGCTTAGGGAATGGATTTGGAGGATGGTGGCCATAGAAAACTTTGCAATGCAGTTCAGAAAGGAGTCTGATAATGTCTGCTCAGCTTAGATTGATCTGTTGGATAGTGGGGAATGTAATTGTTTCAAACAGAGTGAGAAATTTATTGTTGATTTCACTCATGCTGGAAAGAAGTTTTAACTTAAGAGCCCTTGTGTAGAAGAGCCATAACCCTTACTACCCTCTCTTGAAGCATTTCTTCTGCTTCATTCCCTTACAAGAAGAGAACAACTATCTGAATAAGATTTTGAAGTACAGAAGGCAGCTTCAGTGCCTTCTAATTGCAAAGTAAGCTGCCAAACCATGTTCAGAAATGTAATTCAATATATATTTCCCCTTTAGCAATAGCTGAAGCTTTACAGTGGCTAGAATAAAGAGGCTTTCTATAGAACTTGCTGGCTGCTGTGAAGCAGCTATGTGCTCCCACTGATTGGTACTGTTATTGACACTGAGTGTTGGCCATATAACCCAGGATCTTCATAGCAGAAAGCAAGTAAGGCAGCTTAAAAGTTTAGGCATTACAAAGCTCAACACAGCAGCACCTAGTTCATTTCATATATCTTGCCCTTAGTGTCTAGCACATACATTTTATCAGCAGCTTGTAGGGCACGCAGACAATTTCCATTATGGTCAGTGAAATAGCATGGTTAAAATCCTGTGCAATGCTTTATAAATTTAAATTTAAACATAAATGTTCTGTAACAAGATTATTGTATCTGATCTGATGGTTGGGGAAAGCTCACTCATTTTGTGCTGTCAGCACTTGGAGCAGTCATTGATGTATTAAGCTGTTACACAAGTCATGGCATCTTACTTGAACCAATATGCAGCCACAGGGGGATTTCATACTAAACAGTAGATGCAAGATACACATTTATAACAGTGAGGGCAATCATCTTTGCAATGGATTAGTGAAGAATATGGTAAATTCCCTATCATTTGGAGTCCTTTTATAAATGTCAGAAGTCTTCCTAAAAGATGCTCTCTATTTCAATAACACTTTTTTAGGTTATATGCCTAATAAATAGGGAGAAGATATCTACAATTTTTATGCAGAAAGTTGATTTAGATTAACACCATTTCCACTGTGTTTTTTTTCTATTTATGCTAAGTAAGGTTACAAGAAAAAAAAAAAGAAATACTATAAACACTATGTTTGTTTCCCTCAAAACCAGTAAGGCAGGTTGTGACAATATTGTTTTGAAGTTGCCGCTTTAACAATTGTGCCTCCAGCAGAAAATCCACTTTGAATCTAGGCCAAATCCTGAAAGGCCTGACTCCACAAGGGTGCACAAAACTTTTTCTTCATTGAAAGTATTTGTTCATATATTCAAAAAACACTGTCATCTCTGCATGCATGTGATGGATCTAGCACTTACCCACACACAGAATAGAATTTTCTGAAGCAAATCCTTTTTACAAAATGGGCCTTGAAAGCATAAAATCTATTAGTTGCATGTATGCATGCTTATTCCTACATACTTTAAAACCCCTTTCGAAATTTAATCTATTAAATAAATGTGCAAATTAGCAAGACTAGTATGAGTCTCCATATGAAAGTTTCCCACTAAAATTAACGTGATATTTTACTAGAAGTAAATATAAACACTTAAAGAGGTAGGTTGGTACACAGTATAGAGTTGGGATTGGATTTGAAGCAAATTGATGTTTCAACAAAATTGGAGATGCTGAAGCAGGCATTTTAGCTTGACTTAGCTAAAACAATAAATTGCAGTACCCCACCCTGAACATGACAAAGGCATGAATCAACTTCTCCATCTTCTTCAAGAAAAGATCTCGGGCCTGTACTGTACCTTTGATGGTGAAAAAGGGTTTGAATATTACATGAAGATGGCTGTCAAAAAGTAGCTCTTAATTCAATATGACATCAAGGTGTTTTATGTTGACAGAGAGAATATGACATTATTGGTCCTAGAAAATATCATCAAGAAATAACTATGGTCTGTGAGCTTTTTGCAACAATTAGCAATATCCTCTCTTTGTTTGTATCGTGCTTTGTTGAAAAAAAGATAGTGTAAATAGCTAATAGTTTTTGAAGCAAAGTTTTCAAATTTGTACTCATTTTGATGCAGAAGTCATGCCTACATCCTACTTTCAAAATTAAAATTTTCCATTTATGAAAGATAAAAGAATTTACCTGTTAAGAACTTTACTGCAAAATTCAAGTTCAAATATTGAAATCCACTGTTGCATCTCATGCTCTAGTGTATTCCTAAAAAAGACTCATCATTGTATTTTTGTTGTTTTGTCCATTTTCAGTGGGGTTCATGATTTCTGCTAAATGAAGTGAAAATAACTATTATATTAGTAATTGTTAAATTAACTACTGCTAGTTTTAGCATCAGGCAATAAGAAAGCTTATGTGATCAATTACCTTGTCCTGATTCTGTCCTTTAGATCGCATTCCTGTGTATCTACAGCCTTTCCTAGGGCATGGCATTCATTTCTTCATTGTCTTCCCATCTTGTTGTTATATACAAGCCATACAAGAAGGATGTTTGGGGTATCACAGACTACCTCATGACAGTTCTAGGGAAAAAATGCATAGAGAAAAATGCTGGTATGTCTAGAGTGACAGTTTGTTTGAATGCAGAGAAAGGATTACTGACCAATTCTGACTATCATAATAATTTGACAATGTATGAGACTACTGTAAATAGGATCAGCTTCCTTTGCTCATTGACCAGGAAAAAGCTTTCCAGTCATAATAACAGTGAAACTACATGGGGTAGGGTAAATATGGATGCTCTGGAATCTCCTTATTTGGATATTTTCAAGAATAAACTAAACAGACTTCTTGTATGGTCTTGACCTTATCTCAGATGGAAAGTAAGATCTAGATTAATTCTCAACTTCTTCCTGTCCTGCATTTAATGATAAATTCTAGTTCAGGTTAAGTTGCTTTCATCAGCATGACTGAGTCACAAAACGTGTGCTTTGTAGTGTTTGGCATTTGGTACTTGCTAATAACTTCATTTAGTGTGATTTTTGTTTAGAGCTGTTGCCAAATTCCTTGAAGAAAAACCTTGTCTAATGGAGCCCATCTTATTTCTTTACTGTTTGGGGCATACTAAAAGTTCTGACAGTAATGTGCAAGACATATATTTTAGTAATGGCTCTATTTAGGTTCACTGACTGTGTGATTTCACCTGGGTTATCATGTATTGAGACCATGTAACTCAATGACACACACTGTTCCTTTCTTGTTTTTGCTGTGCTGGACCACTCTCACACTAAAAATGTTTTTTCTTATCTTTGAGTGGAAATTTCCTATGTTTTGGTCTGTACTCATTGCCTCCTTTCACTGGATACCACTGAGAGGATATTCCCTCCAACTTCTGTAATCACCTCCATCAAACTTTTATTACCTACATTGATAATATCCCTCCAAGCTAAATGATACCAATTTCTTCACCCTCTCCTTGCATGTCAGATTCTTCAAATCCTTAATTATCTTTGTGGCCCTTTGTTGGACTTAATCCAGTAAGTTTGTGTCTGTCATATGTACAGGTACATATACTTACATATGTCCCAGAATGGGACTGTCACCAGAGACAATCACTTGCCCTAATCTGCTAGCACCAATCTTCATAATACAGCCTCAGGATGCTCTTGCTGTGAGGACATAACAGACAACTTCTGTCCACCAGGGCTTCTAGATGCTTCTTTATCAAGCTGCTTTCCAACTGGCTGCTAGTCAGGACTTCTGCATGGGTTTGCTCCTCCCCAGTGCAAAACTTTGCTTTTCTCTTTACTGAACTTCTTATTATACCTGTTAGCAAAATTTATCATGTTTTAATAATGATTAAGCTTATGTACCTAACCTAACTGTTGATAAGTCCCATTTTACATACATACAGGTGAATGTTGTATCAGTCAGCTGTAATAAACATCACTTTATTTTTTGCCATGTGTTTTCTCTATTTATTTAGGTAATTGAAAACAAATCAGTACAGATGGGATACTTGTAATTCAATTTAACTGTTTCAAGTTAGCTATAGAGTATAGCTATACAGTCCAATCTTCAAGCTTAATTATAAGCTCAATAAATCTACCAGGGGAAGGATTAGGGGAAAGGGCAATTTGCAAAGCACATTTCATTCCACACTTAGAAATACATCCATAACACATGCTATATCACCATCTAGAAAACCTGTTGCACTTGAGTGACTACAGAGAGAACTTGTATGAGGAGTTTAGATTTCCTAACTAGAGACAGACAAGAAGCAGTCACCCTGTACAAGGGGATACTGTCATGGATGAAATGCACATTAAATTTGCCCATCACATAACAGCCCTTTATAAAACATTTAATTTTTTTTCCATCCCTCACACCATAAGGTGTTCAAAATTAAGAAAAAAATAAAATGCTGTAAAAAATCACTTTACAATTGTAGAGGAATTATCCTTAAATTTGTACTGCTTGGAATTGGGTAGAAGTGACTTTCACTAAGTGTAAAGTGCTGTAAAGCAAAGTTTTATGATTTTCTCAAACCTTGCACACTAAAATGTGCTTTCCTGAAGTTATCACTTGAATTATCAACTATACTGATTTCCAAAGATTGATCCATTTCTGCCTTAAGAAAAGGTAATAAAGAATCAAGTTACATCTGGTTTGATTTCCTTGTAATGAAACAGCCAATTGCCCCATGTCAGAAAAATGTACTGTAGGTATTCTTCAGGGATTTTACCTGGCTTTTGCCAGTCAATAAAGAAATAAGATCTAACATTTCATTTATAAAACATGAATTCCACTGGGTTGGAGGCATCCAGAATGATAATAGTTTTTTTTCTCATATAGAGAATATTTTAGCTTTTTTTTTTGTTTTTTGCTATCTAACACTAAGAAATCAAAAAATACCATCCTTCATGATTTTTGGATTGGTATACTCATTTTACAATGCAACAAGATAGTTTTCTGCAGTGTACTGCTTATGCTAAACTGAATTAATCAAGGAATAGTTAAATAACTGTAGAAGAAGCCTCATGAGTGAGATGAAGGATACTACACTTTGCAGCAGGGGAATTTTTGGATGTACAAATTACCATATTGTAACAAATTTCCCAAGGTACAATTTTTATTCTTCAATTATTTATCCTCCTTGAATATTTCAGCATTTGATTTGACTTAGCTTTTCCCTTGTATTTTTCTGTTGCCTTAATAGTGCCAGTTTTAAAAATTTTACTGTACCGTTCCTCATCCAAATCATGCTTTTGACCAGAGGTAGCTCCATTTAGTATTTGGACGGAAAAAGATAAGAAGAAATCACTTTCTTGACTTAGTAAAATACTACAGCAAGACTTTTGTCAGCAGACAGTGCTCATAGCTTGCTCCAAAATTCACATCAGAAGTGTTAAAATTATATTAATCCTTGCAGCAACACATGTTTTAAGTGAGCCGTTAAAGAGTTCGATTTATTCACTCCCTCTACACCTGCTTGATGCTTCCCCTTGGCCTTACATCTCTAATTATCTACAAACTCCTTGCTCCCTCTTGTCTTAGTATCTGAAACGTCTCTACACCATCAAGGTATCTCCCTGCCTTCTTTCACCTAAGTGCTTGTCACCTTCTCTATTGCAATGCCCCAGAAAGATTATTCTCCTACTCTCTCCATTTCCCTCTCTGGCCAGTAGACTGGTTAGGAACATGCTCTTTTGCCAGATAATGTGAGGTAAGTAAATGCTGATTGATAGGGCAGCCCAAGTACCCTGTTCCTCTGCCTGCCCTTGGCTCCCAGCTACCAGGTAGACCAAAAAAAATGCTTTGCTCCTTGAAAGAGCAGAAAAAAAAGGTTAGTGTTTTATGGTAATGCCTCAGTTGCTTTGCCAGTGTGTGCTGCTGCTTATGCCTGAGTATTGATCCCCCACTCATGCTGAAATAATTTTTTCTCTGAGAGAGCAATGAATTCCCATTCCATGTTCCCAGGGCTGAAGAAGCAGAAAGGTGATGGCAAATTTCAGTCAGAATACAGCTTGAAGTACGTTCTTCAGAATTTCCTTTTTTTAATATAGTCTATGACACTCACTGCTTGTATATTATAAGTCTTTATCTGAGAGGAATCCAAGCAGGTCAATTAATTAAACATTTTTATTCTGAGGGTTACAAGACCTTTCAGATCCACAGAGAACATACAAAGGATACCATCCTCTGGGATAATACATCATGCTCCTTTGCCTTTGTGACCACCTTTATGCACGTCCCCAGTCTGTATTTTTAATATTTCTGAGGGTTCTTGCTGATCAAACAATGTCCAAAAGATACTATGACAATTTTTCTCTTAGCTTTTGAAAAACAATTTGTAGTCTTTACACAACTTTATCTCTTACTTTCCCTGTCTTTACCTGAGGTATGAAAAGCTACCACCACCCTAGTAAAAGAAGTTCAGAGTAGGTCTTGTAGTAGTTAATAAGCAAATCCCTTTTTAGTGTTCTTCTGTATGCAATATTTATCTCTTTGCAATATTTTTCTTCGTTCTTTTTGGAATTAACACAGATGATGTGCAAATAGACAAATATCATCTACAACTAAATGGCATTCAAAATTATGCCAACTCAGTGCACCAGTCCTAATGGCTGTTTTTAAGGAGGTCTGAAGCAATAAGTTTAAAAAATTGTCAAGAACAATGCTCCAGCAATTCAGATGTGAGTGACGAGCTCTGAACTAGCACACTGGCACTGCAAATCTCTTCACTTCATGTGTCCCTTCTTGCCCAACGTGACATCACACTCACTGAGAAATAAACTCTTCGCCTTCTTTCAAATTCTGACACAGTCCCAATGCTGGGGTTGGAAGGTGAAGCTTTTGAGAAGCACCATAATTTACCATTGTGCCAGTTCTGTGCTCTAAATTAAGGGTAGCCATGACAGTAACTATTGGGGAAAAATAGGATGCTAATATGAGAAGTCTACTCTGGCAAAGTATTGAAATTTCTCATTACAAGAATTCACCATTAGTAGACAAGTTCCTAACATCAAAGTGGATGCAAAAACTGAAGGAACACAAATTAATGTCTATGCTGCTGAAGGCAGACATAGCATTGTATTTGAATTTGGGTGGAAAATTTCGAGTAAATTCTCATTCAGGTTCCCAATTGCATACTATATTTTCAAAGATGCTATATGTTTTAAATTATGCTTTCCCTGAGTCACATGTTGCCAGGATAATGAAGGAGGTTTAGAATTAATTTTATCAAAATTCAGCCTTGTTTCTCCAAAAGAGATTTGCTTCTTTATGTATCATGTGAAGCAATTGTTGCTCTGAAACATTGAGATACTGTATTTGTATCTAGATATCTGTCAGATGCATGCCAATTGGTTAGTTTTGCATTGCTGCTTTGGGAGCTATTCCTTCTGTGAAAGAGAGGGACTTCTCCCAGAGGAGGCTGAAGCACTGATTTTGCCATGGAGTCCAAAGGAGGGAAGGTAAAACAGGTATTTGTTAAGTGTAAAGTAAAATTCAATTTCAAACATTCTTCCTCTAATGAAGCATTACAGTCCTATTATTGAAATGTATTATATTAGCATAAGGAAACACTTTTAACTGAGACAATCAATATTGGCAATCATATCTATTCTCCATAATAGTTTATTTACACTGTAGAGACAACACAGACAAAAAGAATTTGGAATAAATATGATTTTGTTATGTCATAAATTTGTATTTTCATATTTCCGGTCAGTTAAGGCTATCTTTGGGCTCAGTATCCTTGAATAAAACCTTTGCAAATAGGTTCAGCTGGCAGTCGAGTGGTTTCCTTGGTTTGGAAATCCTGTACTCCATGTGACAGCAGAATTTCTGGGCTGGTTGGATCTTTGTGCAGTGCTGCTCCTCAACTGATAGAACTCTGAACTCATTAGGCAAATCTGTGAAGATTTTGTTATATGGTTTTACATGGTTCCTACTTTAAAAAGATTAACACTATTTTTTAGCACAAACAGTAGGGGAAGGTGCCTTCTGTCACAAATAGAAGTTTTAAACATTTGTTGAACCAATGGTCCCCTTATTCACACTCACAGTATTTTTTGCTTTCTCATTTCAGAGCTTGTGTAACTCAGAAGTAGACAGTGAACTCATTTAGATGTTCAGACACATAAATTCTAGCCTTTGAATTATCAGTCTCTATTTGTTGTTGTTTTATTTCCCCACTTAAGATGAATGCTTACTTCCAGAGGACCCTGTTTTAGCCATAGGAATGTAAAGGTGGGCGCCACTTCACTGAGAAACCCAAGAGAGATCTTACAGCAACCAATCACAACCAATGTGATGGTTTCAACAGTTCTCGTAGGAACTGTGTGAAGGGAGCTTCTCAATTTCCCCTTCTTTCCTATAGCTCACAATAGCAAATAACATCTGAGTTCTGTGTTTCATTAAAGGAATCCCCAACAACAACAAAAAATAAACAGGATTTCTTTTTGTTGCAAGTAAAAACTGCTTTTTATTCTGGTTATTTTACCTACACCATTTTTAGTTTCTTTCCTTTCTGGGAGATCAATCTCAATATGTGACCTCTCCTCATTGTTGCTGATACACCTCACCTTTTGACTCATTTTTATGTTAGAATCACTACTAATGTGATTTCACTGGTCTCAGAAATTTTAATATATTCCCAAAGCTACCAATAGCAACAGTAATATAAAGTCTATAATTAGAGTTTGCATTATGTGTTGTATCTTTTCATTCTAGTCCTTTTTCCACATCCTTCTTAAAGCTGAACAAGTCCCATTACTAAACAATATGCACGACACTTATCAGAATAATAGAATGTTCTACATCCAGCGTAGTGAGAATTGTAGTTTGTACTGCAGCTTTAGTTTGTATGTCTGCTGGAAAAATTACTTATTTTATGTTTTGCCATAACAGTGTTATACTGCTCCTATACACGCCATAATTGTAAAACATACTGTGCTTCTGCATTCATTTAAAGACCAGCTACTTGGTAAGTACAAAGTAATTAAGCAATAAGACATGACAAGCAGTGCATTTCTGGGGAATTATTGCACTCTCAGATATCTTGAAAGATATGAGGCTAAAGGTTGAGTGACTTCAGCCACCTGAGAAGTGGAATAATCACCTAGAAATGCATTGCTTACCAAGGCTTGTATCTGTTGTGAAATGGAAATTACGAAATTAAAATAGGAGGAAAAGATTAGATCTGTGCATTTATGGAGGATTACTTATACAGGTATGACATCACTGTCAGCTCTATATGTGTCCGGAGAGTTTTGGAATTAGCACATGAATAACACAACACATCTGAAGCTGCTGTTTCAGCACTCCTCATTACCAACTTTATCTAGACCAGCCCCCCAACATTTCCATTCAAAATCACATTTGTATTCTCAGTACAGACTTTGTCTCTGATAGTAATCACACAACCTCAGGGGGTGTGGTTATTCTGAAATAATCACACCCCCTGGAGGATTAGAGGCATTTGGTTTCTTCCTTGCCTTGTAACACCCCAAGGTCATTATCTCATGATAATCACATCTCCTGTAGTTGCCTTATTGGTTAAGTGTAACACTAAATTTTAATTACAATGAAATAGAGCTCTTCTGGTAGTTTAAACAACATCCTGTGTGCACAAAGCCAGATGGAAATAATGCCTAGCTTTTACTGTAATAGCATGTGGTGGGTTTGTGCTCCAGCGCAATAAATGATTATGTTTTGGTTCTTTTTTTGATGAGAAAATCAGTTTGTACTGAATTTGCAGCACACTACTATCAAATTTAATTTAGAGTCTTATTATTGTTCTGATTTGTTGTAAATTCAATTTAAATTAAAAATATGGTGAAGAAATAAATCAATAACAGTCTAAGTCTCTGATACTAAGAATACTCACTGCTGAGCTCCATTCAAGTTTACTGCATATGGGCAACACAGTGTTTTTCTCTTCAGGCATTTCAGAGTCACCAGTAGAAAATTCCCTTTGCACTGAAAATTGCAACAGTTTTCCTGAGAAAGTTTTAACTTTGTTATGGAGTTAAAATTTTGAAGTCCATGAGGTTCTTCTCTTGTCAGGCGGAGTAAAGTACTACGAGATGCTTTTGCTTAAGAACATATGTATTCATTAAAAGATATCTTCTTGTTTCCACATCAAGATCTTAAAGCATTTTCAAATCACTTTCTGCTTTGGCTGGAGAAGTTGTGATGTTTTGTGTTTAGTAATCCACTGGAAAGGTGTTACGTTTGGAAGTAAGGAAAATGCAGTTTTTCTAATAAAATAGCTGTAAACATATAAGATAATGTTAAAATCTGTTAATTTAAATGAGACAAATTCAAAATCATCAGTTTTGTTTGACTGCGTAGTACCTTCTGAATGCATTATATTTATAACTGCTATTGCAGTTTAGATACCAGAGTTGCAGCTGTATCTTGATCATTTAGAGATAGACATTTGTTGTTCATTCTTTATAACTGTCTTGTTATAGCAGACCATTTTTTCAGAGAGCTTTTAGGTCTTTAATAGAGTTATTTTCCTTTTGATATTTTTTGCAGATATTTTCAACAAAGATAATAATATGAAATCATTTGGGAGAATGATCAAATTATATGATCCTAGTTTTGTAATGTTTTCATTCCCTGTATTTTATCTTCCTGCACTGCAACTTGTAGTCAATTAAATGCTAAAATTGCTTTTAGCTCTTGAAGGTGTATGACCTGACATTTTTATTGTTATTAGTATAATTTTTGTTTCATTAATAACTCAGTATGAAAATAAAAATATTATATTCTGGTACAGTCACAGCTTAGGTGCTCTTCTTAAAGGGAATTCCTAGCAATTCACTTAGATTAGAGATTTTCAGACACATCACTTAGTTTCAATGTCTCCCTATTCATCAGGGATTTTTCTCCCACACAGCAACACCTTGTTGGAAACCGGAGACCACTTTATAACTGACATATTAGAAACTGATGTTATGAAGATTTTAAACTTTTACATGTCTGTGAAATGCTCATAAAGGAGACTTCATTAGCATTCCACATCAAGAAATTAGGAAAACTTTCCTAGTGAGGAGAAAACTTACAAAGCATTCTTCAGTATATCTGACAGGACTGATATGTGAGAGATGTTAGAAAATAAATTTTGCTGAATCTCTTTCTATGGAAATATTTTTCAATTTTTTTTCCCCAATATTCTCTTTGTAGAGACAATTTCTACATATGCTACGGGAAATCAGTAAGTGACTTCAGTTCTGGTCTGTGGTAAGAGTGATCTGTTGATTTCACAGATAAATTTGACCAGTCTTTGTGATACAGAGCTAAAATGATTCTGCAGTTTATGGTAATGAAATTTAATCCACTTTCTGCTATGCTGAATTTTGCTGTCACCAGTTTTTAGCAATATGGATGGTGAATTGTCTAACAAAAAATATATTTTTTTTACTTGTGTAACCTTCATTAGGAATTTAGATAAAAATAATAACGATAATAATAGTAGTAGCAGTATCATCTTAGGAAACAAAACTATTAACTGTTGCATGAAGTAATCATATTGTGAATATTTCAGCCTTACCAAATCCTCTTATCTTGTTCTGCTCTTACACATAGGTCATATTATGCACTGCTTTGTGCTAGTTTGACAAGAACTAATGTGGATACTTAAATATTTTAAAGGCTGCACATTTCAGAATGATAAAATACTCAGCTGGTCTTCCTTTCCTGTTGAATTTGTAGTTAATGATAAAATACTTTAATCCTCTTTGTTTTTTGTCTATTAGTGATTTTAATAACAAACACTAAACGTTCTTTTCAGGAAAAATGTTCAAATAAGGCCATGCAATGACACTTTTAAACTACCTTTGCTTTTTATTCAGCCATAAAATCTATCTTTCATATAGAAACCCACTTACATGTCTTACTTCAGTGAAGGTTATTTGTAGACTGAAGGTCTTTTCTTGTCAAGATATGATGAATACCATGTGTGAAGACAGAAGAGCATCAGGACCTGTATTAGCCGGAAAACCCACTGATCTGTGAATAACCTAAAAAAGAAAACCTGAAGATTAGCAACGTCGCTTTTAAGAATGATCCATCAAATTCAACAAGCAGATTCACAGAGATGAATCATCTAGTTCCTTTTATTCCAACAATACAGTAAAGGTTATTTTCCTTCCATACAAACAGAAGTTATGAAATACAAGAAATAGAGACTTGAGAGACTTTTGCAGTCACAAGACAATGATTCTACATTTTTCACTCAGTGTGCTTTTTAAATATTTTTTTTGCTTTTATTTTTTTAACAGAATATTCCTAGCCCATCTAGTGCACAGCTAGGCTGTGCAATTATTTTCAATTTTCTGATGAAGTTATATTCTCTTTAATGATTAAGTCCTCTGTTTAAACCATTTTTAAAAGAAAAAATTAATTATGCTTTTAAACACTTTTTTGTTACTTTATTAAAATTTATCTAACTATTGCTTCCTTCTAGCTTGAAAACCCAGTGAGACAACTGTGATAAGCTTTGCTGATGTCTGATAAAGAACATGAAATTTTCCTCCTCTCCTCTCCTCTCCTCTCCTCTCCTCTCCTCTCCTCTCCTCTNGAAAACCCAGTGAGACAACTGTGATAAGCTTTGCTGATGTCTGATAAAGAACATGAAATTTTCCTCCTCTCCTCTCCTCTCCTCTCAAGCTGACTTAGACTCCAGATTTAATAATGTCAATTAAAGAAAATTTCATTCAAACCACTGAAATTATTAACTATGATTACCACAGGAAGTTACTCATAATTTGTTACCCGGGGGTAGAAATTTCATGTCAAAATTTCTGGTTTTAACCTCTAATCATTGAATGTTTGATGTCCACCTGGAAGAGTCACTGACAAGCAATTCTTGATTTAGAATGGATTTCTTTTAGCCTGTGATCTATTCTTAGTTCTGTCTTTGATAAATGTAAAGAGCTGAAACCTTTCACTATTTGCTATTCCTTTTATTAAGTTTGTACAACTATCCATTCCAATACACTGCTTCTGCTTTATAAAAAGACAATGATTGGTGTATGTTACTAATTAGATTATCAAATCTAAATCAATAGATTATTTTGGCTTACCAACAGCTTTAAAATCTGACCTGTAATCACTGTTTGACATAAACAGTGTGGGGGGGAAGGAAACAATACTCCCTGGGACTGAAATAGTTTTCTGCTGACTTTGCTTTCCCTTTTTTAACATACGTAAGGAAATTTATTTTACAGCACTTATATTGATTCAGATACATCTGGGATTCTCAGAAAAATTTTGCATATTTCTCCAATTTTTTGGAAGACAAGGCCTTAAACCACCTTGAAAAGAACACAGAGAATTCAGATGTAAGGTTAATTTTGTAACTTCTGTGCTTTTGTAAGGTAAACGGCCTATCTTACATTCAAGAAAATCATGAAGGGGGATTATCATTATGAGATAAATGGAGAACAAATTAAACTGTGTTTGAATGAAATTACAGTAAAGCATATCTTTTACTTCTTTAATGGGAGACAAGTCATGGGGAACAATTTTTACAAGGATTATGAGCAGAAAGCAAAATTTTATCAGTTATTTTTCATCAGTTAGTACAATGATACAACAGGTAAATTTAAGTATGAATATAACATAGATCTCTGTACACCCAACGAGATCCTCTGCTTCTGCTTACTGAAAATGCCATGAACTATGCAAGGTAAACATTCTGTCCTTGTGAATGCTGAACAAGCAGCACTGCTCTAAGTATCTACGCGATAGGGAAGGGGTGAGCGGTGTAACACATGGCACATCCACCAATAGGGGCAGTGCTGAGGTCAGGGCTACTCTGCGTTTCTGGCGCTTGGAGGCACAGAGATCCTTGCTGATTCCTGAGGTTCTGGTCTTACTGACAGAAGCTCAAAAAGTTGCATTTTCTTCTAATACACCACACTTTAAGGCCAGAGTTTGAATCAGTCTAATCTTAACATGCATTACCTCCCTAAAATATTCTACCTAAAAAAGTCCCAGACAAACAACTTTTATGTGCTTCCTCCTTTTCTCTTATGTATGTAGCTCCAAATTTTACCAGACGCAATGAACTTTTCAACCACAAACAAGAGAATTGCAATAATTTTTAGCGGCCATTGAGTGGCAGAGTTCCATATGCCTTCTCTTTAAACTAGTAATTATTTATATTGTGATATTTTGATAGGTTTTTATAAAGTTATTTATTTAGGGTAGAAATTGATAAAGTTATTTATATAGGAGTTTTAATTCTCCAAATTAAATTGCAAAAATTAGCAGTCATGTAACATAGCTAATGATTTATAGTTGTAGGAATGTGAAAGCTATGTCTTTAACCATCTCAGAATATTTGGAATAACCATCAGGCTTATGTATCATACATTTAAAGCTATTATAACTAATAAAATATGAAATTAAAAGCTAATCTTGGGTATTTGTGATACATTTTCTTCCCTGAGAGGTTTTACAGTGTGTGAGGACTAGGCTAAATGTTTGCCCTTTTATGACGCCGGAAATTAAGTAACTCATTATAAAAGTACTGGGGTTTGCCTTGATGACATAATGAAACTAAACATGGCTGTGTAACTAAAGGACTGTGGAGCAAGGAAATTCTACTGATTGTAGGAAACTTAAACCATGAAAAAGCCTTGAAGCATATGTCCCACCAACAGGAATAGTCACAAATCATGTGAAAATGCAGAAGAAGAGGCTCTCAGTGGCACTTAAACACAGGAATTAAGTGAATTGAAATACACTAAGCTAGAATTTGGCAGTGAAAGGCTACCTGTATTATTGATCTGAACCTAAGTTTAAACAGCCACCCTTTCAATTTAAGATCCCATTCTGAAGATGTTAAAGCAAACTCACTACTAAATAAAACAGGGAGTTAAAGAGACATGTTGCTTGATATAGCAAAACAATGAAACAATTTAATTAGGCAATAATGTTTCTGGCACTGGAGTATACACAGCAATAAACTGCTTTTGCGGCTGATTAACTGCTGAAGTGAAGCAGAGCGTGAAATCTTTCTCAGAGGAAGAAGCTGCCTCTGGGTCTTCCCATTACCTGTGGATATCCCCCCTTCAGCAAGGCAGTAGGTCTCACTAATGGTTCCACTGACTCTCAGCTGTGGGTGTTGGGAGTTTAGTCCTTCGGAGAATCCAGGTCAGCACTGGCTCTACTCCTCTCTGGTTTTTGCACTGTGTGCTCCTGCAAGCAGTTCCCAAAGTGACTTTTCACCCACTCGTTATTTACCCTTTACTTTCATATACAATGCAGTAAAGATACGGTTACAAAGCTGGGGAGATCCAGGCACCCACAAGAAAACACATGTTCAGCAGTGGGTTCTGCCTTATAAACTGCAGATAATTTGCTAATTTAGCTTCCTTCACTTTTACAATTAAAATGCAAGTGCCGAATACATTCCCATCTGTCTTAGAAGGAGAAAAGCAACCAATCTTTTTTAGGAACTGAAAACAATATTGCATACAGCTCCGTATTCATGCTGCTTCTGAGGCTTTAAAACATGTTTTACTCTGTATTTTCTGTACTATTATCTTAGAAAGAATTTCGATGACTTAATACTAATAGCTATGTAAGGTTATCTTGAGTCACTTTGGTTTTCCCCGGTGAAAACCCCAAGTTATATCCCTACTACCTACATTAAATAAGATTATTTAACTTTGTTTCGGTAAAGGAGAATTTGGAATAACTTTGCAATTGGACAATGCTCTATTTTTTACCTAACGTTTTTGTCTTTTCCAGACTTACTCTTGTTTGTGGGTACATCCTTAGAGAGTAGAAGCATTTTCTTTATTAACCAAGTCAAAAAAATAATATTATAATTTAGGAAAAACAATAACATTCATTTTAATCTTATAAATGAAATAAAACTCCTGTTTGATCTCCTGAAGATCACAGCTGTATTTCCTCAGAATTCTGCCACTTCCTGTTAAAGTACTTTGCCAACAACCTAACTTTCAAGGAGAGTCCTTGGTTCTGCCATTACATAATTCAGTACTTCTGAACACTTCTGGGATACTCCAAAGTTAAATTTTTATATTTAAAATTCTAATTGCTAAGTTCCTAGGTGAGCTTTTTAAATGCAAATTTAGCACATCTACCACCTCCATTCCTTTCCTGCTTCCATGGTCATCAAATCAAGTATCCCTCTGTCAGTCTAGGCCTCCATCAGATTTGTAACTTGAACTGAAATCTTAATAGTTCTTTCAACAATTAAATCTTTGACAAAAGCTGGTATTTCTTCACTATAGAATGGTATGTTCAACAAAATGGTTTCCCTGGGGCCCAATCTCCATCTTTAAACAAAAACAGTTCTGGTTCTCTGGAGACATTATATTTATTCAATGTAAATGTCATAATAACTTGACAGGTGTTGAGGCATGTCTGAATTTTGTGATCTGAAGCTGTAGTATCCTACTGCCTGACCAACAATTAATATTATTGTCTTTATAGGGTCCCAGGGTCTATCTGTCCAGATAACAAGGGGCAAAGTGACCTGTCAGTTAAGCTTAGAAAAGTGCTAAATTCTAAAAGAGCACTTAAATCCAGCACTTAAAAGGACCTCCTGTACTGAATTGCCTTTCCTACCTTTCAACACTTTCCCTAGATAAGATGACAGAGGAAGGGCAAGAAAAAATAAAAAACAAACTTAATAACACCTTCCCTTCCAAAGCCCATGATTTATAACAAGATTGTGAGAACATTCTGAAGCTATTTCATGTTGAATTACAGTATACCTTTACAAGTGGCTGCTAAACTAGGAGCTCATGACAGTACTGCTTCTGTTACTCTCATACTGTTCCTTGTGCTGCCACTGAAATTTAAAATGCGGTACATACAAAATAGATCTATAAATTTATGTAGTAACTATCACAACAAATGCAAACTCATTCTTAGTAACCATAAAATTACCTTCTGTTATCTATCACCCAGTGAATTATAGTTTCATCACTTAGAACAGCCAACAAAACTGAATAACACAGCCTGTCTGCCCACTATTTCACTGTTATATTCAGTGCAAGTGCTGCAGCTCGCAAAGAAAAAGGGTAAACAACAAAAAAATTAAAGCTGAATATATGGTGTGGTAAATAAGGGTCATGTTATCAGCTCTGCACTGAATATAATTTTTAAAAGTCAGCATCTCCCTCTTTAGCTTTCAGTTTGAACCACAACGTGACTTTGTTCCCTGGATATTTTAGCCAGGTTCTTGCATTTGCTCTCAGATTGCTTGCATTAAAAACAGAAACAGAGTATGATACACAAGCTGTATAGATTTCAATAGGGTAAAAATAGATATAACTGTTTCTTTGACAGCATTCAGAATGCAGAGTTTGCCTTCATTCTTCCTGCCTGATCAGAGCTAAAGGTGACTCTACTGCTGTCACCAGAAGCAGTGTCTGGGTGCTGGGACAAAGGCACACTCCTTGCCATCACAGGTGAATGGCAAACCCATGTGTACAGAAGACACATAGAAACTCCACTTCTGCTATCCTGGACTGGTATTTTACCCTCAAGCCACATTGATCAGTGAAGAGATAGAGACACCACTATGTGGTTTGTGTGACCCATCACAACTGTAGAGATATGAGCAATGAAAACTCAGAGAAGTTATTTGTGATTAAAAATTACAGATGGAAACTACTCGGTAATTTGGTGCATGTTTGAAATGATCATCTGTATTAAAGGCATATATGAGGCTGAATTCAGCAGAATAACTACTTTTCACTATTTGCTAAGTCAGGTTAGCACTACCAGTGCTATGTGTGAAGCAAGGATGTGAACTCAAAGACAAACTGCTTCTTAGGAGCCTTCTAATGGAACTCCTTTTTAAATCCTGTCTTCAAATAGCATTGCATGGAGAGAAGAATTAAAACGTGCTGCCATTTGGCTCTCAGAGAATGGATTCCCAACTTACATTTTATCTAGATTCTATTCCCCAGAGTATCTGTTGTGATCTTGTTTTTCTCAAAAATGTGACAAGAACCATTTCAAGCTGTATTTCACAATTTATCTAGAGCTTATTCATTCAATGTGTGATAAGATCTTTTTTTGCTTTTCCAAGAGTGTAAATAAAGCTTGACATCAGTCAGAAGTCTAGGTCTTTTAACATTAACATTTGGAAATTGTGAATTGTCTGCTACAAAACTTTGATGTAAATGGTCTTATAAAAGAATAAACAGGAAGGTCAAGTTGCCAGTGCCTTGTATACAGAGAATAGCTAGAACATGCTGTCTGAATAAAACTAAAAGTAATGTTAACTGATCTGCTACAAAGCACCAGGAATAATTTAGCATTTTAACCAAGCAATTGAAAGAGCAGATGAATACTTTTGCTTCACAATAGAGGGCTTAGACATTTTGGCAGTGAACTTCCATAAACCATACTCGATTATATTTTAATATTCATGTTTATTATCCAAATAGCCTTTTTTTGATAAATTAGCAAAGCTCATTTAAAAAGCTTGCGACAAGCTCAAAGGATGGAGAAAATTATCTCTGACATTAAGATAAAATGCACATTGCCAGCACTATTCTGATTGTTTGCTCTAATGTGGAAGCCTTGGATTTGTTGCACAGCATCTGACTTGTCCTTTCAAGACTCTGCATATCTCTGCCTTATTATGGTCATTTCCTCTTCCTTTTTTCAGACTTCATTAACCCAAGTTTCCCTGCCCACTTTTTTTTATTTTTTTATTTTTCTATTATCCTTGCCTCAGTGACCTCCTTCACACACCCCCTTAGAGTAGATGGGAACCTTTCCTACTTAAAATTTCTCCCATTCAGATCTCTTCAGGTTTTTAAAGCAAGATTTTTTTGAAAGCTCAAAATGAAAGGGATTAAAAAAACCATTAAAACTACCTGGTGTTTTCATTAAGTTCTTGTCAGTTGCCATGTGCCTGTGTTCCTTTAGTTTACATGAGGGTTTTGTTTCTTTATTTGGGCATCTTGAAAATAAGAAGCAGCTCCATGGTCATCTGTCAAGATGCTTCAGCATGAAAGTCGTGTGAAAACTGAATTAAGCTTTTGTATAAATGACATGTGCAATATCTCCAGCATTAACATAAAATTAGCTATGAATTTGTACTTATATTAACTTGACCAGTGCAATGTTTTATATGATGTTGTATTAAAAATTGCATCCCAAAATTTACTCATTATTAAATTCAGATACAAAATTAAATAGAATGTAAAAATGATAAAGCAAATAAGAAAAGCAAGATGATTTTTTTTGTTTTCTGTTTCCACTCCAGTACTACTTATATGTAGATTGACAGGATCACTGAATCTGAAGAACTGCAATTGGAGAATAGTGAGAGGTTAGCAGCAGCTGTTTTGTATAGGAACAGTGTTTTCTTTCTTTAAAGTTTAGTTTCTTTGCTTTTTCTTTTATTCTTCTTTAATTTTTTTAATCAGGCCAGCACAACAATGTACCACCAACTATTACAATAGCACAACTGAAACTGTTTAAATCCTTCTTCTCCCCACAAAATTCCACTACTTCTATCAAAACAAGCAAAGAAAGCATTATGATGTCTGAAATATATTAGATGCTTACCAGAATTAGCTGATTCCACTTAGATGACTGCTAATTGAAAGAATTTAAATGACACTAAACCAGATAATTAGATAACACTAATGATAACCTGGATTGCAGACATGTATCAGAACTCCATAATTTCTTCTACCTTTCGTTATATAGAGCTGATGAAACATGAAAAGGTTATGAAGATAACTTAAGATGATAACTCAATGCTGATTCAAGTGGTAAAGAACCTTTCTTACCATCATAATGGTAAGAATCCATATTTCCTTTCCAATAGCTTCTCAAAAATTGCTTTCCTATAACTAACAGTCTTAACTTGCCTTTTTGGCTGTTTACATTTTTTTTCCCTTCTCAAAGTGTGACTGTACCATATACTTAATGGGCTCTGAAGAAATGATTACTTCATATAGCAGCTGCAGAAGTAGCTGCTAGTGTTGTATGTGCCTAGCTTTACTCATACTCCCATGTTATAAGTAAATAACATTTTGGTTTACAGATAAACCTTTCAAACTAAAATGAAGTTTATTCCAAAAGCACACTTACATTTTGCCTTGGAATTTAAGAACTACCCCTGCTGCACTGTCTTTCAAGGTTCTAAGTTTAAACCAGAAGTACTTGGTTACTAGTCATAAAGGAATACCTCAAATTACATACACTACAAATGGGAATATAGAAGACCTTTTTAGGCTTCTCAGTGTCAGCAAATTTAGGTATATTTTCTTGTCAATATTTATCAGCTTCTTTGGACAATGAGTTGAGCCTCCATTTTAATTTACTCAATGCAAATAATTCTAATATTGTTTGAGATATTTACCATTTATTTGGTCCTTGCTTTCTGAACTATCTGTTCTACAAAATTATTTTTTGAAATGGGATGAATGCTAGTTCATAGCATTTCAGCTGTACCTGTATTAAAAAAATCCAACCTTGTATGGCACAACCCGCATTTATACAGCAAAACTCTTACTTTTCAGAACAGACTCTATGCTCTGGAGAACGTGCTAAAGTACGCTGTGGGCCATAACAATCTCAAAACTATGCACAGGGATGGTATGAAAGACTGCTGCTTGCCACAGACTGCAACCCTGCTGTGCACTTAGCTAATGAGTTAATAATTTCCATCATCTTGTGTCTGCACTCTGGCCTGCACCCTGTCTTTTTTTTCAGTTTACCACTATACATGTCACCAAGAGATTCAAGCATGAAAACAGCACCATCCTTTATTTATAGACTGCATTACATGAGATGTCATAACAACACACAAAGCTATGTTATGTGCAAAGTAAGACAAGAGTTCATTTGTATGACACGGTCTACAGCGTTCAAAATTAGTATAGATATTTATATTATCTGGTACTTTAAGAGTCACATAGAGGCCTGGCATGAAGCCAAAGTTTTAAGTGCTGTGGAAACTTTAACTTAGACTGTTATCAGGATGGAGCGGAAAGGTAAATTTTGTAAGCATTAAGGTATGTGAGAAGAACTTACAGTGCTCTATGAGTTATCTATGTTCTATCTCTTCAGTCATCTTTCTCAACCTCCCTTAACCTGCCTGCTTGTCTCACCCACCACTTATGTTTTGTCTACATAAAGCTTTTAGAGAGAATGATGTTTTACCTGCTTCTGCACAGCAGCTGCACCAATAGGGCCCATCCTGGCTTTGACCTTTATTCAATTAAAACCAAACATGAACAATCAGGAGAATGAATAATACTCAACAGTGTCACTGAATATGGATGGCAAAAAAGCAGCACCCTTTTCCTACCTCCCTTGTTTCCCAGTTGGAAAGAAAAACAAAGCTCTGCTTTATGGCGCATGCAAATCTCAAGGTAAATGCAGATTGCTAAATAGGATGCCATGTATGTGTCAGTAGTGCAACATATCACAGATACAGGTAATCTCCTTAAGGAACAGACACGGTGTTTTATGTGTCTGATGAATGCTCTTTTCTACTGCAGCAATATTGAAAAGTCCATGAAATACACCTGAAAACATAAACAAGTTTTGGGCATGCATGATAATAATGAAAAATCTTAAAGCTCTGGTATGCTTTACAGTGGAGTGTCAAAGGTCTTTTGTAAGTCAGTGTGCTCCAGTAAAGCAGGAAAGTTTTAATAGAGAACTGTTTCAAATCCTCTGTCAATTATGTTATTTGAATTTTTTGTACATCAGCTTGTCCTTAAGCTTGTTTTTCTAGAACTAGGTCAATATCTTCAAAGTTCCTACAGTCTAACATGCCAGTAGCTGCTTTTTGGCACAGTTTCTGATACATTGATGCTTATCAATCTAATCATGTAAGACTCATCTTCCAGAGGGAAACATCTGAAAGATCACAGCATCATATTTCATGGTGGAGTGGCTGTCATCACAATATATCACTCACGTATGCAAAGGTCATACTGTAAATCTGTTTCATTAGGGCCAAGCTCTTATTGCCCTAGAACACTAAAAGAGAAGGCAGTGCATAAGGGACTTGCTCATGTTACAGTGATGTTAAAGAAGTCACTGCCAATGCATAGCACCCCTCAGCCATTGTTGCCTCTTGGCATATATTTGTATTGTGAAAAAGCATTTTCTTAAGGACTTTTTTCCTCACCGCAGAAGCCTTTTATTCTGTGACATACTTAACTGAAGAAAAAAAATTTCTAAAATTCAGAAATAGAACAATATAATCAAGTTGATTTTTTTTAACTTTATGCATTTTAGTGCATCCTGTTTTCACTGTAGCTTACCTCCTTTTCCTACTTTGATTTTAACTCTGGGCGGCATCATGCAAATGGTGGATTAGTTATGGTTTTTTTTAATTTAAGTTGCTAGAAATTAGAGAAAATTATTTAAACTTTTTTTTCTGATTTTTCCATCCATATGGAAGAATTTAGAACTGCATAGTAATTCCTTTTTTCCTTTTCCTTTGTTTTAAAGGATATACATTCCCTTGCCATATCTAAAGGCATCTTAAGAGAGAATTTTCTTCATTCTTCTGGACTCCTCTGTTTGTTTGAATCAAATATACAGTTTCAAAATATATTTATAAACATTTGAGTACTTAACTCTTTCTCTTCTAAATCAAATTGTATGGCTCTGTATTGAAGTGAGGTATACCACATGCATATTAGTGTAATTTTAAGAGATGATTTTACAGAGTCCAGACCAGGTGTTATCAGAGATCACCATCTTGCTGTTTCTCACAGTGTGTTAGCCCATGTGGCCATTAGTACATGGCTACACTGATTCACATGGTGTTTTTTACTGAGGCATTTGAATCACAGTCACTGATTTATTCCCATACCCATAATCTTTTTTTCCCATTGGTCAAATTTAAAAAAGGTTGAGAGACCTTTGACTTTTGTATTTCGGTAATGGCTGTTAAAATCAATTCTAGCATTAAAGTCTCTAAGAATGAACAATGCATTGAGTGGAAAATTGATTAAATGGTCAAAGAACAGGCCTTTGTGGCCTCGTTTGCTTTTTCAATTAGTACAGATGTCACAGCTGGTCTAGGTGGCTCTCAAACTTTCACAAAAAATGTCCTTGTAGCTGGGTTTTTTGTGAGCCTTTTTCTTCTAAGAAAGATGATTTTGCACTGAAGTGTATTTTTTGTTCTCCTCTTTTGCAAGAAAGCAAGCATTCACATAATAGAATTTTGTGTTTGACTTATAAAGCACTATTTGGAAAAATTATACTGCAAAGTTGAACTGGTGTGCTTTTGAGGAACTTGATTTCTGTGTTCTGATGGATTCCACTGGAATTTGTTTCCTTCCTGTAGGAATGACAGAGGTCAGTTTGTGTGTATGTTTGTCAGAAGATAGCTGACAGGAAGAAAATCCATAGCCCCAGCTGACTCATATTACTTTTGACCAGAATTCCTGGGTCCACAGGTGAAGGACTGATGGGAACACAAATTAATTCATTTAGGAAAGCTCCAGTAAGTCATGTGATTAAGGCACTTATCTGGGATTTAGATGATCTGAGTGCAGTTCCATTCAGCTACAAACTTACTATTTGATGTTGAGAAAGTCATCCTGGGAAATATTTTTCATCAGCTTTTAGGACCAGCCTTATTTCTGCTCCCATTGACTTCTACATTAAAAGAGTACCCAGCACATGCCATGACATGGCATGCTATGGCTTTATAGGTAGCCTATGCCTGTGTTGTCTCTTAGATACTATTATCAAAGCAGATAAATTCCTAATTTCATTGCTTTAAATAAAAATGTTAGAGATTAAATAAATTTCAGTGTGCAAATACATAAGAGAATTGAGTAGGAGACTGTAACCTCAGCTGCATGGTTTCTCTCCTTTACCTGCTCTGATTACTATGTAACGTTCATCAATGCAAACACTGAGATTGTTTCTTTATTTTAGCTATGCAAACAGTTTAGTCATAATAGGCAGTGGGTTTCTTTTTAGTGCTTTAATGTTTTATTAATTTAATTTTTCACAGTCAAATTCTTTTTTCATTTTGCCTTATAGCCTAGATTTCCCATGGTATTTGTAACTAGAATATTTGTTTGTGACTAAACTGCAACATACTGTAATTCTCAACCAGCTGACAATGAACAAGAATTTTACCTAATGTCTTATTAAAAATAAAAATAAAGGCTGACATCAAGGTCCCTTAATTTATTTTTTGCAAATTCAGAAATCAATTGCTTGATTAAATGTGATGCATTTAAAACTATTCATTTCATCAGACTTGGAAAATACATGAGCCAAAGTCAGGTCCCTTGCTGAGTGGTTATAACTACCAGCCAAGTTGCCGCAAGTTGTATCAACCTGGGCATGAACTGAATTTCTCCCATGATATTTGGAATAATAGAGAACTATATAATGGATTAAATTGCTGACCTTTCAAAGCCAGTGGTCTGCTTACAAATGAAGCTACTGCTAAATACTTCAGGATATCCCAAAACAACCAGACAGTTCTGCTGTTTTAACATGAATAAAACAAAGGCTTTGCAACTTTGGTAGTAATTGCTAGTGCCCTAACTTATTTAGCATTATTTTGTAGTGCATGAACGAAAAACTGTGTTAGTATAAAAGCTTGCAGTGCTGCATTCCAAGAGCAATGGGTTCTTTGGCCGGTCTACATTATCTCCTCTTGCACCTTGAGCCACCTGACACCAGGACAGTTTTTTCAGCAATGAGAGGTAAATTTGTGGATGAAGCTTCCTATC
Organism: Turnix velox; assembly: GCA_013400935.1. Taxonomy (NCBI): domain Eukaryota; kingdom Metazoa; phylum Chordata; class Aves; order Charadriiformes; family Turnicidae; genus Turnix; species Turnix velox. The sequence continues at coordinate 623,353 of VZTY01031000.1, forward strand.
TGTGCTTCCTATCTTGTAAACCAAGATGAGTTTTGAGGGGTCATAGGTTGTATGAAGGGCTGGGACTGTGTTTGACCAGAGGTTTTTATCTGGTTGATTGTTGTTACTTCTTCCCATTTTAGGAAGAGACTGTGGAAAATAACTCTTCCCTTTCTGTGGCCCAGACTTTGGATAAAATGTATCTAGAATGACTATAATATATTTTACTTCTACTAGAGGTGAATACTGACCTTTCTTTTTCTGAGATTATATCCTCGGAGAGACTAAGTTATCCTGGGACAAGATATATGATTAGACTGAAAAGGTCTCATTCTTTATATTTAGCGAAAAGGATTTTAATTAGACATAAAATGCTACTACAGGAAGATATTTTTTTTTGGTCCTTCTCACTGAGAACTCCTATATTATTCATTTATTTATAGTAAACAAAAGCAAGTCATGAATAGCATAATTTGTTCCTTAGTCTGAAAGCAGGTCTGCCTTTTTGGAAGGCACCAGTACAAGAATAGTCAACTCTCAGACAGGTCAAGCTGCACAGCTCACTGGGAATATGAAAACTTGGGGCTAAGACCTGGGATACTAGATGCTTAACAATGGAGATGAGCAGAAAGTGATGAACAATGAAAATGGGAACCAGAATGTTTAGTTCTGGTGCGAGTGCATGTGTTTTATTTGCATTTTGAAAGGAAAAGCTATTACATGGGATCACCCACAGCACTACAGCTGGTAATTATTCTACAGCTATCCAAAATGTGAGAAAGGAATAAAGCAGAGTTTCTCTTGGCAGTATTATCATGAGGTGATTGAGTGCTATAGGTATGATTTCAGCTTGCTTCAAGTATGGCAGAAAGTTTCTGATTCTACTGAAGATGGTGAACCTTGAAATAATATTGAATAGCTCTCCCCTCTCTCTCTGTATATTTTTAAAGTTCTTTTTTGTTATTCTACTGAGATTTTTATTGGTGATTTTCAGAGCAGTACAGGTTGGTTTTTAGACTACCATAATGAGTAGGAGGTTATGCAAGTGGTTACTTGTTCAATTGTACAGTGTCATCAGCAAACTGCCACCTTGCAATCTACTTACTCCAAATTATTAAAAAAGTATATTAAACAACTTGATCATAGTACTGACCCCTGAGACACTCCATTATTAATATATCTATTCTTTGAGGTTATAACTATTTATTTCCTATCATTTAATCACTTTTTAATCCATGACAAGCCTTTGCCCCTTACTTCATTGTTATTTATTGTCTTTAATATTCTTTTATGAGGGACCTTTTCTAAAGCTTTTTGAAATCCAAGTAAATTATGTCCACTGGGTCATGTTCATCTACTGTCTTATTAATATTTTCAGAACCTTCCAACACATTAGAGAGGCACAATTTTTCTGTTACAGAAAGCTTGTTGGTTTTTCCCTTAACCTATATATTATGTTTCTCCAAATGTGGCAGAATTTTTTTTTCTTGATTTTCAGTCATTGTAACAAACTTTAATTCTTGAGACGTTCCATAAATGCTATTAAAAAAGCAAGAATCATTCTAATGACTTCCCAGTTCTCAGGAAGTTCTGTGATTGATAAGGAAATATGGTTATTAAGTCAGCCAAATAATTGGAAGGATGACTCCAAAATTTCCTGTTAAGATTCTGTGACAAAGCAACCAATGCATTTTTTTCATTAAAAAGCTCGGAAGAGGATCTCTGTCATCTTATTTCTTCAGATTTTGAAACTACTGCCTCCTGTGAGATGCTAAAAAAAAAAATAAAATTTTTCTAGATTGGCCAGCATTGTCTTACTCCTTGTGGGACCTTGGGTAAGGAAACACTGATCAATGAATGAAACAGGAGAGCTTGTGACACTTTGCTCACCTCAGGGAAGACTGACTGCAGAGCAGCAGTTAGGACTGATGAGCAGTATCCAAAAGTTGTGTTTGCAGGTAGGTCACATGAAAAACTTGTGGGTAAGGATGCTATGATTCTGAAAAGATGTTCTGTCCTTCCAGAGGAGTAACATTAAAAGTGCAGAGTTCTTGCTGTCTCTTTATTCCTGAATATAGGAACTGGGAGGAAACCTGGGACAGAATGACACAGAATTAAGAGCAAGAATACAAGAAGTATGAAAAATTGCCTTTCATTGGAATATGAGAAGGAATTTCATGTCATCCAAGGAAGCTGCAGATATTCTTGGCTTGCCAGAGAGTCACACACATGTAGACAAGGTGTTGCAGGTATCTGGGAATTGTGAAAAAGTGTAAGGAGACCTGGGTCTCAAATCATACCTAGTCTGTGAGGCCAGAGCAGGATGCAGGACCTACATGGGGCAAAAAGTCTAAGTTCATCCGATAAATGATATAACTTTCCCATAACTGTGTTAAAGGCACAACTGGAAGCACTGCTGATTTTGCAGCACCTTGTTCCAATGATTTTCTCCTATAAAGAAATGTTTAAATAATTAGGTTCTGGCACCAGACACGTGCAATTCCTAAATTGCACAGTTTTCCTAAAATCCATGAAACTGACAGAAAAACATAACTAGAGCTTCTGTCTACTCTCATCAGCTTCTTAGTATTTTGGTCTTCCGCTTCCCGAACAATGTCAGATCACTGAAATATGAGATTAAAATGATGATGGGCAGGAATTCAACAATATTCATGGATGCCTAAGAGGTGAAAATTACAACTGGGTGTGTTGCCAGTAGAACAAGTCAGGTTCTGGAGGCTAGTTTTTAAAATTAGTCAGATTTTTTTTTTAATGGAAATCAACAAAAAGATAAGTTTCCATTGCAAACTGAAAGCTTTTGGAATTTTGCCTTCTTTTGGCTGATTTTCAGCATGCTCTGCTTTTTTCAGTGTAGGAGCTTCTTATCAGCCCTGCTGGTTTTATTACCTAATAAATCTCTAACTTAATTATAGTTAATATCGTGTTGCCAAATATTCAGAAATCGTGAGTAAGACTTCCAGAATTCAGAGGCTTGGGATTTTTGTTTTTCGGTTGTTTTTTGGGGTTTGGGTTTTTTTCGGTTACATTTTTTAACTAACCTTTTTGTGGTTTTCTTTGTTTTACTTCCTTCTATATTTCACACTTTAAGGAAATGCTTTTATTTTTTCTCGGCTTAGGGAGCAGGACTGGAAACATGATATTTTTTATGAAAGTTAATAGCCTAATTAGTATAAATCTAGCAGCTAGGTCTTTAAGAAAAGCATCAAATATCATGAGGCTAATAATAAAATTGCAAGGGCTGGCAATATTGTTATCCAAAAGTGAATTAAGAATCCTTATTTTGCCAGAACAATAGTCATTTGTCTCAAATTTATCAGTAGCCTTTTAACTTTTACAGTTATGTCAGAGGTGTGGAAACATTTATTTTTATTTCTTACCTAGAATTTACTTGTCTCTCTCTTAACGATGTTGTCTGGGTCTTCAGGCAAAGTATTACACATCAACTTGTCATTAAGTCACAGTTTTGAAATAGATCTCCTCACTCTATCTTGTGTATCCACTGATAATTAAATAAGAATGCTAAAGTTCTTCCTTTACAAACAACAAGATGTTGGTTTATTCTTCTTATCTTTCCTTTGGTTTTAATTTTTGTTCTTTCTCTTTAATTTTTTTTTACTCTTTCTTTTTTATACTTTCTTTTTTTCTGTTATTCATTTACTTTTCATGTTGATCAAAGTCCTCCTGCTTTGAGAACACAGAAAAAAAGAACAGTGAAGTACATTTATATGCCAGCTGGACTTTTAAGAAAGTTGCTGACATCTTTATTTACAGGTTCAGGAAAAATTTTTCTTCTACTATACTAGTTTTTACCGGCTAGATGGAAATAACACATTAACTAGCAAAGAATGGATTTTTTAATGTATTAGTACCTGTAAAAATCAAATGAGAACCTTTTGCCCAGAGTTTCAAAAACAATCTTTTTTAATTTGTTATGAAAATTACATGTGTGTCTCAGCAGAGCACTAACATTATTAGGTAAGAATTGGGATGTACTTGAAAAGATTAAGTATTATGTTTCTTAAGAGATTAAATATGATCTCTCCGTGCAGAGCTGACGTAATTTATCTCAGCCAGGAAGACAAAATGGAGTTTGGCTGTGTTGGAAATGAGAGTCTGAATCTCCACTGGCCTTGCTCAGGGAAACAGGGAGGGATGGAAGAGAAAGAAAGGACAGTGATAGGGTGGGAAGCCACAATACAGAAGAAGCACAGGACTGAACCCCTGAATTAAAATTACTGCCAGAGGGAGGATAGCAGAAGTGGAAGGCTGAGATGGTGACTGTGGGAGGACCCAACCCAACCAGCCCAGCAGCCACTGATGGTGACCACGGGTTCCCCTCATCATTGTTTTAAAACCCTTGTTTTAAAATTACATTCAGTGTCATCCTCAGTGCTGCACCATTTAAAAATTATAGCCAAGAGCAGGAAACTTAAACAAAATTCCAAACTCTGCATTGTAAAGTTAAGATTTTTATAACCATGGACTGAAACCAAGCAAAAAGGTACCATGTACTTGGTATGATGTACTTAGTTTTTAGTGTCGGTGCTGTACCATTCCTGTAGGAACAACCTTATCCTCTTTACATTCTTAAAGCTCACTAGAACTCTGGGGAGTAACAGGGGACATTCTTGTTCAGATGACACGTCTTGTGCAGATGCCTTTAGAAAATGTAATAGTTTGCAGCCATTATAAGAAACCAGCTTATTTTGTGCTTCACTGTTACTCTCAGAAAAATCAAGATTTATTACCAGAAGACAACACTAAAAGTCAGAAGTCGCACTGCAAATATATCTTGCAAGCTGCATGTAGATTGGAACTCACTTACTGAGGGTTTTTTCTTTCTACTTGGTATTACTTGGTATATATACCTTGGTATATATCCTTTGGTATATTTGGTATATATATATAGAAGTGATGTCAAAATTCAGTGAACTATTGAGGTACATAAGTACAAGATGTTATCATACATTTAAGAAAATCAGCTGCTGGATATTAGAAGTCTAGATCATTACTGCATGGTTTTAATTCTGTACATTTCTATAACACAGCAGATTAATTTAATTCTTAGTTTTATTGCATACTGAAAAGTCCATCATTCACTACAACTATAAACACTTCAAACAAAGGACTGGAAATCTGCTTTGGACATCATCTATGATATCTGTTGATTCTGAGGAAGTCTCTGCTATGCAGTTTTAGCTCATAGAATCATAGAATCATAGAATAGTTTGGGTTGGAAGGAACCTCAAAGATCATCGAGTTCCAACCCCCCTGCCATAGGCAGGGACACCTCCCATTAGATCAGGCTGCTCAGTGCCTTGTCCAGCCTGGTCTTGAACACCTCCAGAGAGGGGGCATCCACAACCTCCTTGGGCAACCTGTTCCAGTGCTTCACCACCCTCACTGTAAAGAATTTCTTTCTTATGTCAGGTCTAAATCT